>JAJEJH010000549.1:0-69931 GCA_026122585.1 Anacardium occidentale
ATAGCTGAGTGTATGTTAAAGGTCCAATCAGAGATCAATAACGTCCTATTTGATAATAAGAAAGAATATTTTCATGTTTTTGGTTTGCATCTTATAGACAGCTTTGCTTTGGAAGATTTTATAGACTTGTTTCCTTTAGCGTGGGAGGTACTCAAAAACCAATTTTTGGTTAAAATTAATTAGTGATGGTCAACAGACCAAAGATGCTACCCAACATGGGCGAGGGAATACAATTTCTACTGAATAGGATTCAGTAAATACGTATATAAATATGTGGCTGTTTTACTGCTTCCATAATCCAAGGCAGTAGGCTAACTCCTAAGATGGGCCAAGAAGTGAAATGAATAATAAAACTCGACTGCTATATTATGTATGTGTTCCTAAGGAAATGCAAATGAGGGAAAACCCTTTGTTCTTTTGGTTAAACAAATAAGGCTCCATGTACCTGAAAGCGTCAAGATTCAGCTACAACTAAACCTGATCCAAATATTGGCAGGAATATAAGCAATTCAAGCAGTTAAAATATCCAATACACTCAATTTGTCGATAAGGTTCAACTCGGTCCCTCTCCTGGTTGCAACTGCGAATGAGTAGAGGTTATTACAGTCCTAAACAAACAAAAGATGCAGTTAGAAATAAAGAAGAGAAACTGCACATGAACTGAAGGCCGAAGGTTTAGTAAACATCTTGTTGGCAAGAAAAAAATAATAATAATTCTAGAACCAAGATGAGGAAAAGGCACAAAGAGATAGAGAGAGAGAGAGAGAGGGAATAATTAAAGAGAAAAGAATAAAACTAAATTGACTAACAGGGAACAAATGGGGTCATCACATAAATACCCCAGTGAAGAAAACGGAACAAATAGTAGCCTTAAATTTATAACTAAACCTAGCATAAATTAAAAACCAAAAATATAAAATAACATTAGTCTTCAAATCATATTTACATAATCTGATGAACTCGGCTAAAGCAAAGTAATAAAAAATAATGGAAATTATAAATTGCAGATTTTTCAGCAATCATCTTGGTAAATCATTCTAAATTTTATTTATCAGATATATTTCGCTTTAAAAGGCAATTCTTTTGAACAAAACATTTTTGAACCCAATGAACATCCCTCATACAGTACAAGCTTATTCAATACAAGATATCAGAATTTATAATCTGAAACAAAATTAAAAAACTGAAAGAGCTTAATTTATAAAATTGCAAAACATATTGCTTTTAATGTCAATGAATTACATAAATATCAAGACAGAAGTCAACTAATTCATCGTCTAGGTTTGTAAGTACAGAAATCCAACTTTCTCTTCTGTCGATGATGGCAAACTTCTAATTGTCAGTAATCACTGCCTTAAAATGCAGAATTTTGCACTTACAACTTGCTTAAATCCTCTGAAGATTCATCACACATCATCATTGGAAGCTGATTATATAAAAATTATCAGTATGCTACCTTGATGATCACAAAGATCCTATACTTGAATCAATTTCAATCAAGAACATGTTTATAAGTAAACATGGACACTCACTAGCTCTTGACTAAATAATAGCATCAATTACAGCCACAGAAACATGAATAACAATTACAATTACCAAAAATAAATATATTCATAAACAACATTACGGAGGCAAACACATACATGATTCACTATACGAACTGGTAAACAATGTAGATCATCTTTTGTTTTAAGATGCTCTTAAGCATATTATTAGCTTTATTATAAGGGAAAAGAAAAGTTAATCATTATCACATGCAAAAGAAAATTCATCCAAAATAAAGGCATAGCAAAGCGCATTACATCAAGCTTAATAACAAATCCTTTCAACGACTTCCAACATATCAATTTTCTATTTTTTTAAATAAATAAGCCATCATTTATTCTAACATCAGGCCTGAATGTTACTTTGAAATAACAACTTCCTAATATATTGTCGAGGTCAGTCCCTAATTGCTTAAATGCTCGAAAACATGAACAAATCCAAGTCATCCATCTTTGCTTCTTGATCTTCATCTAGTCTTTTTTCGGCCTACAGCATGAAAAAGAGGAGTATGCACCTTCTTATCAATAAATATGGGAGAAAAAGAATGGAAGATGGACTTATTTTAAGAATATAAACTTAACAATAGAGATGAGGTAGGACAAGAGTGCATGGCATCAAGCTAAGCTAGCTGGCCATGACTTAAAATTTCCATTCATGAAAAACGGAATCAAAAGGAAAAGAGAAGGAAATAAAGATGTCTACATAGGAAGTAAAACTTGTTTGTGATCAAAACAGCAGTTACACTTGCAATCTAATTCATTTTCTTAAAGATGTGATAAAGTCTTTATTAGGCCAAAATTTAGCAAACACCAAGCCACTATCTTACCTTAAAATTAAAGGACAATAAGAACTTCATTCAAGAGGGTCCTAGATACCTATTTCAAGAACGAAAAAGCGAAAGTTAGGTAGCCTACAAAGTAGAAGCAGCCAATACAACCTTCTATTGAATGAAAAATAACAAATACGCCATTTCAAAATCTCATCTATTCACCTAAAAATTCAATCCAATGCATCCGATTTCTCAAAAATGCACAGAGTAACACCAACATACAGTCAATAAATCAGCTCGACAAAAGGCAATGATTTTTGTGACAGAGCGAAGTGAAAGTACCTTCAGGAAGCCAGCCGTAACTGCAGCGAGAAATGGAAAGCATTGATGTCATCAAAGCCGAAGCAGTGGCAGTATGATACGGCAGCATTGATTCCACGCAAAAGCTCGTTTGAACAGGGCTCCTTTCATTGCCAAAGCGACACATCACATTAATTTAAATTACAAATAAACAAAAACCATCTTTTTTGTTCACGTGAAAGAGTAATTGTAAGAAGTTACTACTAACCTAAGAGTTCCAAGAGATAGGGGTTTATTAGCGGAGACGCCAAAGGGGGAACGAGTCGCTTTGGTTTTGGCTTGAGAACCTAACTTAGCCGCGGCGTTGCGAACTGAGCATGATCGGAAAATGGATCTGGCGGCGGAGAACGAGGCCATCGTCGTTGTTAGAATCAGCAAATGAAATAAATTTTTTTTGCTGAAACGAAGTTGTACTGTGAGGTTTTGGTTTTCTGGAGTTCGCTAAAACCCTGCGGAGTGTTTGGACTCACGGCTAGTTCTGCCAAAGTTGAGTGTAACTCGCTATCATTGTCTATTTTAGGGTTTTAGATTTTAATTATAAAATAAATGATTTGTAAAAGGATATCTTATATTCTTATTCATCACGGTTATTGAACTTTATTTCCGGATTATATTGTTTACACTTACCAAACAGACCCTTGAGTGAACAAAAACTCGGACCCAAGTTCTCTGACCCGACATTTGTTCTCGTCGGCTACTCTCTGCACTTCAATGGCTTCTCTTTTCAAGGTAATATAAACTTGAATTGTTTTTCATTGAAAGAATTCAACTGGGTTTCGAACCAATTATAGTTTTTTGTTTTCTTTTGTAGGATCAAGCGAAGCTTTCAGCGTATCGTGATAGAAGGTTTCCTGGGACACAAGAGGAATTTGAGCATGCGTTGATGGCATCAACAACTGTTTATGTCGGAAACATGTCGTTTTATACTACGGAAGAGCAAATCTATGAGCTCTTTTCACGAGCTGGAGAAATTAAGAAGATAATTATGGGTTTGGACAAGAACACCAAAACACCTTGTGGCTTTTGTTTTGTCTTGTAAGTCTCTTCTTCTTTATTTCTTTCAGTTTAGGTTAGTGATGTGATTTGTTCTTTCATATGTTAAAAAAGTTACTTCTTTTATTGTTTCTTTTGCATGTATGCTTTAGTAAGTAGGACACTGTACAAAGATTAAATCGAAGTATTAACCTGAATGGGCTGTCGGGTTTGTTTTGCAAACTACGTTTACAGAACTTTGGCGTTATGGAATTTTGATTTACTGATAAATATTATCTCTGAAGATAAGGTTATGGATGCCAATGTAGGGGAAAGCTGGTGGTTACTTATTGAATGTTTTGCTAAAGCTGATATTTGCACTACTGTGTCTCAGATACTACTCTAGAGAGGACACTGAGGATTGTGTCAAATATATAAGTGGGACAATTCTCGATGACCGCCCTATTCGAGTGGATTTTGATTGGGGATTTCAAGAAGGAAGGCAATGGGGTCGTGGTCGAAGTGGTGGCCAGGTGAGTTATGGTGCCTGCCACTGAGTATTGTGTGTGGTCTGCCTCTGTGGTTGATTTAATCTGATTCTTTGAGTATACTTGTACTTGTGCAGGTTAGAGATGAATATCGTACAGACTATGATCCTGATATCCTTTTGGTGACATTTTATGACTATGTCTAACATATTATCTGAACTTGGAGAACGCTTTCTTTATGCCTCTTCAAATAATTGGGTTTCCTTGGTAACTTATCTGTTAAGTCACAGGCTTGAGATACTCTCATTCTTCCAGTATGGATGAGCATATGATTTCACTTGAATATTTTTTATGCCCTCTTCCCAATATACTGGGCCAGGGTTTGATGCAGTTATTCATGCTATCAACATTTTATAATGTATTAATGGGTTTCTTATGTGTCTGTGTATGTTAATGATTAAGTATATTGTCACGTCCCTCATGATGCTTTGTTGCATTTTCCTCTGCATTTACATATGGAACATCATATTGGAGATTTGTTTTCCATTTGCTCTCTCAAAGTAATTTGCTGCCTTTTTCACCCCCTTGATTATCGTTTTTTGGTTGAAAAGTTGAATGCTCTTTCAATTTTCTGCTTCCTTAACATGTTATACGCAGAGGAGGTTATGGAAAGTTAGTTCAGAGAGAGTTGGAAGCACAAAGGCAGCTTGTAGATTATGGTACCAGTTCATTGAACTCTTTCCAGCCAGTTATGCCCCATCATTGTAAGTTTTAAGAACTTTCATATGTAGAATTTTAATTCTAGACTTTCAATGTCCTTAGCTAGTTGCTTGTTTGCTGGAATCACTCTCTTGTTTGAGTCATATATTCTTTTTCAAATTCTACAGAAGTAGGGCTAGTCTTAGGTATGTGTTAAATTGGGTCATTTACCCCGTTGCATAACTAATCAATGTTCTGAACCTGACAAAATGTAGTCCTGCCTAGCCCCAACTACAGACTTAGAAGCATCACTCAAAGGTTGACCTATTAATATTGTTAAGTGGAAAACCTAACTTTTGGCACTATAATACATTGCCTCATTGTGAAACACTAATTTGAGGACAAAGAGTTTCTGGAATGTAGTCAGATTATTGTTCGGTATAATTTCTGTTGACTTGTGTTAGACGTACGTGTGTGTGTTGCAAATGATCGTAGGAAGTTTTTTGTCGTTGGTGCAGATGTGTGGTGCTGTAAACATGCTGTCTTTCATTTCATTTGTTTTTTCAAAATTCATTTTTCTCCCTAAACTCAATTGTAGTTGAAAATGTAAAACTTGTTCAACATCATAGAGAACTGGAAATTCCAGAAGTTGGAAGATCAATCTAAAATTTAGAGGTGGAAGTTCAGCATTTTAAGAGCCATCTAACCTTTCTAAACCTTGTAAACATGTATGAGGAGAGCTGGTTAGACTTTTTTGAGTTTCCTTTAGTATCTATCAATCTAAAATTTAGAGGTGGAAGTTCAGCATTTTAAGAGCCATCTAACCTTTCTAAACCTTGTAAACATGTATGAGGAGAGCTGGTTAGACTTTTTTGAGTTTTCCTTTAGTATCTATTTAATTTTTGCAGATGGTAGACATGGTGGAGGTCATGGTCATGGGTCTCATAGGCATGGCAGAGGTACCTCCCTTTACTTTTATCCTAATTCTATTATACTTGTTTGAATATTATTATTCTATCTTTGTGTGGAACTATAGAAATCTTATTTGATTGCTGCTTCTTGAGACCAGATTACCATCGAAAGCGACACCGTGAAGATGATCGTCATGCACATGAGAACTCAAGGAGAAGCTCAGATCATGAATCTAGAAGAAATTCTGATCATGACTCAAGACCGGTATTTGTTCAATGCTTTACTGACTCTCTTCAATCTCAACATTTATACTGTTTTTAATGGTATTATGAATTTACAATAGGCACAAGTCTAGGTTTAATTCTTGGTCAGCAGAATACAGTAGAATGAAAATATATACTTCAGTTTAGTGTATTTGTAACACTGGCGACTCTGTTTATTTATTAAGATGGTGAAAGAGAATGCAAGATCCTATATTTTGCTTCTTCACAAGCATGTACAGCATATTATCGTTGTCTATAGTTTGACATTTCTTTCAATGCACAGGAGAAGAATCCACGTTTCCGGGAGAGTGGCGACTCTGATGAAGAGGAGGACGATGATCGGAAGCGGCGGGCTTAATGATTCTAATGCTGTGATTTGGTGTTTTCCGTTGGCACACTAGCAGCTGGATGAAAGGACAAAACATGCTGCACAAACATGGGAGGATCATACAGTGTTCTAGCAACAGCTTCCAAGCATGGATTTTTGTTTGATAAACTTAGTTTCTATATTGGGCTAATTATTGGGAGAAACTGACAGTACCATTTGAAGATATTTAAAACATGTGTCAGTATCTTAGTAGTGAGACTTCTCACTCGATTATTGACATACAGATTTCAATTTCATGTGTTCCTTTCAATGTGCATTTGGATTAGTGTTGTTAGCATCTGTTCTGATCATCCAACCTGCTCGGTAGATTTAGGTGTAAAAGTGAAGTAAATATTCATTTACAGTTACAGGAGTGCTTACAAGATGTCATGAGAAGACGGGATTCACCCTTCAAGGTTGAATTTGAAAACAACTTAATTATAACATTATTTTACTGTTATGATTCGGAAAATAAATTATATAAACTGGAAATTACAAGGTCCGTCAAAACTGTTAAGTGAAAGGACCTCATCATGCTTCGTTGTTTTCACGTGACCTGTAGTACGTTGAACAATGACTATAGGGGAATCGCTAAACTCAGCAAACCTTACCCTAGAACCAACATTTAAATCAGTAAGAATTTGCATGACACAGGGCTATGCACTAGCATAAAAGCCATAGAACTTATTCAACTTCTTTGATGATTCTCTTTTTACGCAATGGCTCATTTACGAAACTTCCTGGAGCACTGTGTGCTTTCCTTCTTTCTGCTTTTCTTCTTTCAGCTTCAATCATTGTGCGTCTTAGGGCAGCCGCCTTGTATATTGGTTTTGGCAGGTGCCTATGCCTGCACAAGCAATCACAGGAGCCAAAACCTTAGTTAAGTATACAATTTAAAATTGTGGCACGTCAGAAACATGCACGAAAGGCCAAACATAGATGATAAATAATTTGGGAGGCAATTCTGAGGGACTGGTAGCTATTCTTTAAAGGAACATGAACTAACCACTAATCACACAAGACTCATGATTGACACAGACTCAGGTTAAGACAAGCAGATAAAGGGTTCATTAATAACAAAAAAAATTTGACACATTCAAATAATGGTGTTTGTGTTGACGCTGAGCACTCTAAAAAGGTACCACTAGATCTGATAATAAATTCTACACTCCTACAATACCATAAACATAAAAGAATAAAGTGTTTGCATCCCATCTCACCTGACTATGCGCTTGATCTCAGGAAGGTGCTTGTAACGATTCTTGATTGCCTCGTGATACTCATGCTTTCTTCTTTCCCTAGGGTGAAGCTGTAGATTTGATTGGCTCAAGGTTAACATTAGGAAGCCATGAAGAAGATTTAAACAATATAAATGGACAAACAATATCAATGTCTTGGAATATATATATTAATGGTTTCAGTACAATAGGATTTCAGTCTTTGTGCATCTTATTTATATTTTCAAGCTATCAGTTCATAAATGTTATTTTCTTTTGCTATTTACTAACATTATCTATTCAGGATATCAACATCATTTGTCAATGAGACCATGCATACAAAAAATATCAAATTTATATTCTCATTATAGCTTAGAATAATAGAACAGGAGTGTTGAAATAAAATGTGTGGAAGAAAGATTCTTACAACTCCCAATTGTTCTGACGCTTTGGCCTTCCAAAGCCTAACATTGGTATCATCACTTCCAGATATAACATAACTAGCATCACAGCTGAACTTCACACAAAACACTCTAAACATTGAAAAAGAAAATTGTAGTCAGAAAAGACAAAATTGATGAAAACAGTATATATTCCACTAGAAGTCCTTAAAAGCCATGCAATGTAGCATAAAAAGGCACAAGCACTTCAGGTCGCATATGTCGTGGAAGCTAACCATAAATATTAATGGAACTAAGTTTTAATTAATACATACAAACTGAGATAGATGAAATTTATTAAACTATGCAAAAACCTTTGCATTCTCTTAGTGTGATAGATTTCCCGGCTTCGACCACCATTATACTGGAAAATTCTAATCTGTTAAAAACAAAGTTCGATTAAACAATAAATCTATCATCAGCCAAACATGGTTAAAGATGAAATATATGCAAATGCAAAACAACTCACAGTTCTATCATAAGATCCAGTAACAAATTCTCGACCAGTTGGTGAGTAGTCAATATCCATCCTAGAAAAGAAGATTAAAAAAAAATAATTTCAACAATGATGTTAAAAGCTAATTAGTTGAGGTATAAAAGCGCAAAAGCCATGCATATCCCAACTTACACAGCAGATTCATGACCCATGTGTACATATTTTGCTTCATCCAACTTTCTAGCATCATAGCTATAGCAATTGCAATCCTCATTTGCCTATATCAACATGGAAAGAGACTGATGAGAGTGCTTAAAAGTAGAAGGATAAACAAGTAACGTAATTATGCGCGTAAGCTTGTCCATGTAATTGATTGATTCAAAGAAAATAAGCTTAAATTGTTGTGCTTACAGCTGTGAAGTTCATTGGCTCCATGGGATTCCAAGAGATTGAATTGCATTTTGTCTGTCCAGTGAAGACACATATTGAAAAGAGGAAGACAAACATATTAAAAAATTCAACATATGAACAACTATTGATATAAGATTACCCTCATGATAACTTTTCTTGCTGGGGATGACATGCGCAAATCATATAACACTATGCTGCGATCACTACAAAACAGAGGGAAATCAATGAACTCAATGAATCACATACCACTTGGACCATTATCAGAATATAATTCCAAATCTATCAGTCAAGCTACATGTCCAAGCATACCTAGCTGTTGTTGCTAATACATTTGGTTCTCCAGGATTAAACCTAACAGATATCACTGTTTCTGTTCCCCACTGAAAGGTGTTGACTGGCTGAGACCTGATTACAGTGCACATTTTGTCATTAAATATTTTGACTTGTTTAATTACGTACATAAAAATCTAGTCAAACAAAAATTAAGATGAAACCTATTGTGATTCCATATGTCAACTTGAGCACCCGATGTGGCAAAGAGATCTCCATCCCACTGGTGATCAACGGCCCTGAAAACACAAAAAACATGGGGTCACAAGTGATGAAAGACCTATGGAAATTTCCTGCAGTAAAATTAACATAGAGAAAAATTAAACATCTTTTAAAAGTTATTACACTTACCAGAATGCATGCTTCCAAACATAAACGGCCAGAGGCTGCAAATTCCATTTGCAATTTGATCAGAGAATTAGAAGCAGGTTTAAGATTCATTCATTGCTTAACTAGAACATCAAGAAGAAGTACCTCTGCTGAGTTATCAGATGAATCATCTGACTCTGTAAGAGTAGCAACAGGTACATTCCAGAGCCTGACACTGAATAAAAAACAGTCAAATCATAAAAAGTGAGAGCAATGTAGGTGAATCTTTAAAGCAGCTATGTTTCAAGTTCAGAATAAGAATAGAACTGAATCTAGGTAGAACAATCAGTTCACTTCTAATTTTCATCAGCCGTACAATCCACAATAACAAATCAAATTGTTTCTTACGTGGAATCAGTTCCGCATGATACTAGAATTCGGCCATCTGTTGACACCGTCAAACCACGTACAGCACCTTGGTGACCAGAATACTGACAGACTGTTTTTCTGTTCATTTATTCATTACACACAAGACATTCAAATTTATGACGAATAATAGAGATGATGACCTAGGTCCCAATTGATCATTAATATGCTAATTAAGCTCAGCATTCAATTTACCTGTTAGCTATATCCCAAAGACGAATATCTGAGAATAGACAGACCAAAAAGGAAAAATACAAGAATAAGTTAAACTAATCGCAAAACCGACTCAGAAAAAATCGGACAAGATAAAAATTAGCAAAGAGTACCTCCATCCATAGAGCCAGAAAACAATCCCTTCAAATAATTAGGGTTCTTGGCCATGCACGATATTCCATCTCTATGACCATCCATTGCTCCAATGAATGGCCGCGCAAAAATCTAGGCAAGAAGAAAATAATAAGGTTAACCATCGAAAACGTAACACCCAATTTAATCGAGTCTATTGCAATTTACCTTCTCCAATTTAGCTGCATTAAGAGCTCTGACGTACTCGACTGCCTTCTCTTGGGGTCGAAGAGCAGGGTCGTAATTATGATAGACCCTCTGGAGATCTTGGCTCCGTTCCCGAGTGAATTCATCAGCGGAACGTGAAATTACTTTCACCTTCATCTTTGAATGTGTTTTATTAGGGTTTAATATCAAAAAATGCAATTGTATATATGCATATATGTATGTGCGTCTGCAAGAATGCTGAGAATACAATGAGGGGTTTTAGAGACTCAGTAAAACCCTAGAGGCAGTTTTCAACTATCAAGGAGGAAGAAGGTGGCTAAATGACTCGTACAAATTCCAAAGCCCATGAGTCTAATTAAAGCCCGAACTTAAGTACAGGCCCAAGATTCCTTCGAGAGTGTTTTAGGACACTACGATTATCCTCATTCGTGAATAAAAATTAATATAAATTATAAATGGACCTGACACTTCTTTCTTCCTTCCCATAAACACTATTATTTCTTTTTTATGAAAAACCGACCTGAACCGATAATCCTATAGCAATTTACTTGTAAATTTTTTCGATTTAATCGTCGTTGTTATCACCAATTGTTCGTCTCCCCTATTCAGACAGAAGTAACACCAAATCAACCAAAGTAATCTGCGATACAAACATCTAGTTAAAAGGGTAGATAATCCGAAAATATTTTCCTTTCCAAGATTAAATATCAATAAAATAAATAAAACAGATAACCAAATAAAAACACAGCAGCAAAAAAATAAAAAATAAAACATCAAATTTTACATAAAAACCATTCGCTTTAAAAGGAAAAATCATGAGACCAAAGTCTACTTAAAAGCTTTAATAAACACCAAAAACATTACAATATAGAGTTCTCTAGTAACCAATTAGAAACAAATACATCAATATACATTTTGAATATCCTACTTCTCCCAGTCCAACAAGCATGTTGAGTGCATCCTTGTTATCATAGTCAAGATAAACAAGAAGTGCCAATGCCTGAAAAGAGATTGTACAAGATAAACAAGTCAGAGGCATTACATGTTGTTCTGAGCATCAAATCAAGAAAATCGAAAACCATAAACCAGTGTTGAATTTACTCACTCACAATCATTTCTAACACCACAATTGATGATTCCAACTCCCAGCAATGCACCAGCAATTACGTGATTGTCAGTGCCGTGGAAATACTTGTCAATTTGAGCGAGACCAGAATCAACATCCCACGGTAAAATCATACCCTATAATTAAGGAGGCCAATGAGAATTTTGTGTAAAAGTATTATAATAACAAATAAGCATGGTACTGAAAGGTCCAATTACCAAACTTGGTGGGGCACTCATCTTTCCATGTTCCTTATTTTTAAAAAGCCAGTTTCCTGATGCACCACTAGAAGCATCTGATGGGACAGTCATTAATTTATCCTGCAACAAATAAGATTTTTATTATTATAAAAATAAAAAAAACAATAAATATCAATAAAACGCACAACCCTCCACCATCATGCATAAATAAATTTCACATAAAATACCTGACCAAAGCCTGCATTTACAAATGCATTCACAAATGTTGCAGCCAAGTTCTGCCTGGCTGAATCAACACTTGCACCAGCACTAGCGCGGCCATCAAGCAAGTGTCCTAACAGAAACCAGCAATAAAATTATCAAATAGTTCACGGTTTATATATGATATAACCTGGCTATACTAATGGAAAATTTACAAAACAAAACTGTGAACACACTTAATCAATCAAACTTTCAGGTTTGCCTAGAGGAAAAACATGTGGGCAACATATATGTTTATGCAATAATTTGGTCATATCATATGTCTTTAAGAAGGTGTTTGCCATTAACGGGGAAACAAGGGAACCAAGATTGCAGTAAAATTAAAGATCAGCAGTATCACAAGTAATATTTATACAAGCTTTAATCATGCCACCTAACAAAATGCTACTACATATAATGTAATAAAACTGTATGAAACTGCTAATAAATCGGCTTTAAACTGTCATAAATTGAATAACTAGACAAATGTTACAAAATTTGCAGATATTGATCACCTCAAGACCAACCACTTATGACACTATCCACCTAATTCCTTACTACAAAGGTTATACCATCCAACAGAAGTCCCCAAAGTAGAAAACGGCTAACTTAAAAGAAAGGACGGCAATGGCTAAAGTATAAAACAAATAAATTAAAATCATATTTGTATGTATCAGGAGTCACATCTACTCGCAAACCTTGTAAATATCTTCAGGAGATTTGGGCTCCATAACCTCAATATCACATGATATCCTTCACTAAATCTAATGTTGTTGACGATATCCTGCAGTACATATCTGTCATCGTCATTGGTAACCATATCATCATCAAGCTCAAATGAGACCCCTGCACGAAACAGATCACAATAAGCAAATTAAAACACTGTTACAATAACTTCGAAGTCTCAATCTCATATCATTAACAAACAAAATAAACACTGCACAGCAATTTTCAAATATTTAAAGGAATTATCTCAGAGATTCATTTGCACAAAATTAGCATTAAAGTACAAGAACTCACACCCATCTCAAAGGGGGAAAAGAAATTATGAATAAGTACATATTGTGAGATAATAATCATCCATAAAAAAGCTAACTATCAGCAACCCTAAACTGGATGTATTTGGTTACATTAAGAGACAACCAGATGAAAATGCACAAATGAAAACCTGGCCACTTCGAGGGAATAAGTCATTTAAAGAGAATTGAACATCACAATCTTAAGTAAAAGACATTTCAAATATAGAGAAATTTCAAGATTGAAAGACTTACATGCTGAGCAAGGATGTAACAGAATTGCTTATTCCACAGAAGACCATCACATGATGTAAAGATCTGCCCCACATACTGCCATGACATAACAAATGTCAGAAAAATGTCACAATGATTATATTTCAGCTATTTCTCCAAGCAGAAAAAAATTCAGAAATGTGAATCACTAAATCCATGGCAAAAGCATTTCTGGGAATTTGAATATAAAGTAACAACTTCCGAATTTAGCTTTTACAAATTTGTGTACAAACCTGTAAGTTATCCAGGAATAAAGCAATCTGAAGTGCATTTGAATATTCCTCAAATTTGAGATAGATCATGTATGCAATATCCAGAACTAACATGGCATCTGGTCCAGGTAGGAATCTGCAATATGTTGCATCATAGAATGTTTACATCCAAGATGGCATGCCAGAGGGAGGGTAGAGGGTGCATAAAAAAGAAAGTAGACAAACTACTAATATAAGCAAACTGCAACTTATTCACATAAGATATCAAAAAGAAAAGAAAAGAAAAGAAAAAAGTTCAGACAGACTCTCAAAAAGAGAAGCCATATGCAAAAATATATATATTTGAAACTTTTTTTTCCTAAATCTTAAACAAGTGTGCTGAGGCTTCCTCACAAATTAAGTAATATATGACTAAATATCACACATCACATAACTTGAAGAGAAAAGGTATCACAAGAAAAACTTACCAGGATTATATAACCACATTCTTTTTATTTTATTTTTTCTCTATATTTCATTTTTTTGGAGGGTAGAGTGCAGTGGTGGGGTGGCTATGTTTCTCTTTCTTGTTTGAACTCTAGAATTCTCTAAATGCTTATACCACAGAATTTATCCTCCTAAAATCTCACCTTGCTGCACTGGTGAAATATAGACAAGTCCTCTTGAAATTAGTAGAGTCCACATGCTCAACCAGCAGATCAAGGTCTTCAAACCTGGAATTGGTAATGCAATGCATATTCTGAAGTAATCAAACAAAATAAATTAAGAAAGGTGAAATAAAGATAACGTAATTGCATGATACCTCCATCAACAAATCAACAGCCTCCGGTTCAGCATTATGCTGCAACACAACAGTGAATGATTAAAAACAATATCAAACAAATTCCTTTCATATGACCTCTACAACTATATTGTAGATTAGTTTTCTTAAGGTTTTTATCATAATGAATGATTGTTAACTAAGAAGCATACCTTCATATGAAAAGCAACAATCTCTTGTACAAGTTCCATTAAATCATCAATTGGTGCCTCATCACTCTGTGATCACATATAAAATGATGAAATAAATAAATCAAAGGAAAATAGAATCGAACTTTAAATATAACATAATTAAAAGTTATCGGAATCCCAGATGGAAGAATCATTTAAAATAAACTTCTAGAGTGAGGATTCTATGGTAGCAAGAGCATCAACTATCAAGGATATTAAAAGCATTGAACAAAATAATGCACCAGTAAGACCAATTCAGAATGAAAAACATAATTTATGTAAACATGATTTCATAAGTTTCAAACAGTGTCCACTTAACATGCATATTTTAAAACTTCAAAACTCATAGAGATACAGAACTTAAAGAAGCATTCCAGATGCTTGAACTACATCTTTAAGACTAACAGAATTAAAATATGAGAATGCTGCACTAACCTGTTGCTTTGTATACTCTTGTGCAATTTCTCCGGCCAAGCTCCTGATTTAAAAAAAAAGTCAATAATAATCAGAAAAAAATGATTCACATGTATCAGAAGTGTTCGGTAATGATGGTGCATCCAAATAACAAACAAAAATTCATGTCCAAATCCTCAGAAACAATCACCCTGTCTCATAAGTCCTTAGCATAAAAAAGACTTATGGTCCACCCATGAATTATCTAACAACATCAAGAGTACAGCTTGCTGTCTAGAAATTGCGTAGATAACATATCTGCATTAAATTGTTGCTGATGGGGTTCACAATTCCAGCAAAATCTTAGTTGAGTGATAAAATCTTAAATTCACCACCCAATAAATGAGCTATTATCCAAGCTTTACAGCCTGTTATTATCCACTAAGAAAATCAGCACCAGCACAATATCAAACATAGAAGTCTTATGGGGAACACAATTAACGTGACATTCTAATCACGACCACACCAATATTGTGAACCAAGAGCATAATCTAATACATTAACAAACTTTGAAAAGATATGTCCACTAACAATAGCAAGATCATTCTCAACAAGAAAAGATGACAGCATGATAAATTGGTACAACAATCAATTCTGAAAACAATGTTCTCAGAGCAGATGATTCATACCTGACATATTCATGGCCCCATGAACCAATATCACCTTCTGAACCCAACAATCTGTACTTTAAGCTCTCCTGAAAGGATTTCCAAATGAAAAGAATTTATAATATTATCATATAAGACAAGACAATCACACACAGAAATTACTGCAAAACATATATATTGCATATACCAACTAAACAAGAAAATCCATTGTCATGCGTGAGAACTACAATTACAACATAAAATGAGACCACCAAATTTGGAGATCAAAGAGAAGATGTGAATTTCTGCATACCCCATGCATAATTAACTGAAAAAAAGATATAGCCAGGCCAATAATAACTTAAATTTCAAAATAATGAGCCATACCCGTTCACCCTCAGCAGACATGGTCAGAGCCAAAACAGAAAGTATATCTGCGTGGTATTTCTGCATATTAGATAAAGTAACTTACTTAAACTGCAACAAATTTAACAATAAACAAGCAATAATAAGTTCAACTAGAAAAATTATACCTTCAGGTCTGAATCCCCCATTGTTTCATAGTATGTTTTTAGATTTCCATAATGCGGACAAAGAAACTTTAATGGCTTTGGAACAGAAGTCATCGAGCTAGTTGAGGTTCGAATTTCCTGCCTGTCAGAAAAATGTTCACCATCAACGACAAGTATAAGATATCTTCTTGATCCAATAATATTGCTACACAAACTCAACCCCAAATCCTTCCACTGGTGCTACCTGTATAAACAATAACTAGAAACAGCTAATATGTTGATATAAAATCACTTGAACCACATACAAGAAGTGGTATTCTGATGTAATAATCCGGTGAGCACACCTTGACTGCTATTAATCTTTCAATATTAATTAACAAAAACTCAAATTAAGCTTAGTGGTAAAGGATTAAGAGAGTCAGTAGAAACAACAACAACATTGAAAAGTCGAGTAAAATTTCAACTTAATGACATCCATAATAAGCTTGGGTGTTCATTCTCTGCTTGCTATACCACCAGAAAATAGAAATTGAGAGAACAAAAATTACCTCATACTCTCAAGAGCTACCTTCTGTAACCCGGGATCAAGATCCTGAACCCTTTCCACATACAACTCCAACTGCTGCTTCAGAGCCAAATCTTCCTCCGACTGCAAATACAATTCACACATATCAGATGGAATGAACCCCAAAATCCACCAATGTGATAAACAACATATTCACCCTAAAATAAATAGGGTAATTTTGTATCACCAGAACCCCTAAAAACATACAAATATACTCCTGTACAGAATAAAATATCATTTTCCTATACAGCAATAATACAGTTTGAACCACCAAAGTTATTTTTAAATTTATAAACAAACCCTAACCCTATCATACAACTATTTCACTTAATCAATACGAGCTCATATAATAAAATTATAAAAAGACACAAAATACTAAGAAAATTTGTTAAAAAACAATAAAATTCGAAATTCCACAATCCCCGACTATTCTCAGCGACCAAGCCATAAAAAGAAAACAATTATTACACAGTAACAGAAACCAAACAGACTGTAAACAAAAAGAACACTCACAATTTCCTCGTCCTTCCTCTTTGGATCCTTGGCCGGGACCTTGACGGAAGTTTCATCCTTGTTCCACTGCCGCTGCCGCTGTTTGGACCAGGTGCCATGCTTTTATTAAAATAAAACCTAGAAATTTAGTTTAGTAAAAATCCTAGATTAAGCTAACCATAATGTTTGGAAGCCAAAATAGTATTGTCGAAATTTTAATGGAAGATAAGTGATAGTAACGAGGAAATTTAATTTCCCCATGCACAAGCAAGCTACGAAAATTTGTTTACAGGTCGGATTTTGCAGACCCGTCCTTCAATAAAACCCGAAGGGCTTGAGGCCCAATTCTTGGACAAATATGATGGCCTGCAGGCCCAAATTGTCAAGCTTTAAATGATTGGTCCTTGATTCTGTATTTCTGCATGTGATTAAATATATAAATAAATCCAAAAATAAAAAATGAATCATTCCCACGAATTACATCCTAACTTTTACTGGTGTAATATCAGTGATTAATTCGAAAGTTTTGCAGATGACATGTGCATTTAACAAGGAAATTTTAGAAATATTAATAATTAGTCAATTTAAGTCGAGCTTAAATAAGTATGAAATCTTTGATCATTCTTAATTACAACAAAGAATGCAAAATTATAAGGATTAGAATCATCGTTTCAAATATAATTTTATATGAACAGCGGACCCAATAGTGTTTCGCTGGAACAAGAAACTTGAATTTGTCCTCGTCTAGTCAGTCCTCACACAAGACTTTCCTCTCTACCATTCATGCTATATTTTTGGGGGCAGTGATTTTTATTTTAGTGCGGTTTAAAACACTGGTAAATGGCAATTCGATCAACACAGTATTATAGTGCTACCAACAGTTCTGTGATAGACATTGTATCCATAGATGTTAAAGGTTGGTAATTGTAAACATTGGTAAATAGCATTGGACAGCTGATTGTCTTACTCTGGGAATCTCTTTGATGTTGTCCAGTGGTATACACTCCTATTCATGTTTCTGTTTCATGATCTCAAAGAATAGTCTCATAGTACTTTACTGTAGTACGGTTTAGTGATTTGGTGCCTTGTTTATAACCCATTTGGCTCATTCAAATGCTATGCGTATTATGCACAAAGACCCTGCCAAAGGTTTTCCTGACAGAGTACAAACTATTCTTCTCTTTGATTTTGAAAGCATATAAAATTGTAAACCACAAAAAAGAAAAAGTAGGAAATATGCTATAACTTAGTTTTGTTTTTCAGTTTGAATCCTTTTTGGTCACTGAGCATTCAAGTGTGGTTTTCACGGGACATAGTTCTCTCGATTCACTTGATACCCCTGCTGCTTCTCGTACTCTTCCATGGTGTCGAACTCATAGGCGCTCTGTGTATTTCCATAAGATCCTGCGTTCTTAACAGTGCCAGACAGTTTCTCTGACTCATATGTGGCAGGGTAATTATCCTCATCCTTCACATTATAGTAGTATTTTCCGTTCTCCAGAAATCGCGTGTCACTCATCCCTTGTTTCTCGTTCTCATAGCCATTAGTGTTGTAGTTGCTAGAATAGATATTGTTGTTGTAGTTGGTGTTGTAGCCTGTGTTACTGGTATAGCCATCGTTATTATAATTGTTGGGGTAGCCATTGTTGTTGTTGTTGGTGGTGGTCGTGGTGGTCGTGGTGTACTTGTTGTAATTCTGCATAAATCTTGTGTCGCTCATTCCTTGCTTCTGAGTCTCATAGCTATTGGGATTGTAATTATTAGAGTAACCAAAGTTGTTGTAGTTCACAGGGATGTAGCCTGTGTTGCTATAGCCATTGTTGTTGTAGTTGCTATTTTGATTGCCTGTCTCGTAGTTTTCAGCAGAACTGAGTTGCTCATTCTGAAGATCGCTTTCATCCAAAATGGTTGTCTCAGTTCCTTTTGTGGGAGGGAATTGGTTAGAATTAGACCCAGCCTTACCATAAATGCCATAGCCATTTTCACTCTCAACGTAGAATAAAGATGGTGCCAATGCTGGCGCTGGTGCTGGAACTGACACTTCAAATTCGGCTGGCGCTGGTGCTGGTGTTGCTGTAGGTGATGAAATTTCAGACCGAGGGATCTTATGGCTGGTACTAATGTGGGTGAACTTGTTAAAAAATTTACTCTCTCTGGCATGAATCTGGGGAGAAGAGAAGAGCACTAGTGGTAGAAGGAAGAAGAAAGAAAGGGATTTCGTGAAGTACGCCATTAAGAGAAAGGTTGTGTACTGGTAGTCATAACATTTGCTCCCAGATTGCTCTTATAGAGACTCCAGGAGTCTTGATGTCCCCAGATAATCACGCCGCATATCAAGCAAGAGGGTGTGAATGAAGTTTTAATGACTTGAAGGATGCTGCATGTGCTTGTCATAAGAATGTCTAAAAAGGAAGGCACCTAATAATCTTTTCTTCTTGAGTCTTCAGTCAAAAAGGTGTCATTTTCTTTTTTAAAACCAAGAAAACGGGGACATCTATTTTGCTTTCACTGGAGGCAATGTACCCTTAATCGTAATTTGCGGTTGAATTAGTTACGCAACTGAAGGTGGGAGGCCACACAGCATTATTGCGTCGGCCAATTGGCCAGCAGTAACTTAAGGCTTTAGGCAGAATCCAATTTTTATCTTTCCTCAAAGCCCTGAGGGAGTCCTTGAATGTTTTGCCTGAAAATAAAGTATTTACCCTCATCACGTCTTCGTTTTAAGTAATCATTCAGCAGTCTGCCAGAAGAAGACGAGTAGAACTTTCTTCTGCTCATGCATGTGAAAAAGGCAAAGAAATGAAAATGTGCCTACACAATCATCACAGGACATGAATTTTGCTCGGCGGCTGATGGCATTGACTTTGCTCCTGAAAAACATAATGAGAAGTCAGAAATCAATTATGTATTGTGTGATATAAAGAAGGGTAGACTAATGTTACGTGCGTACACTTTTATAAGTATTTATTTGTATATATAAATAGATATTTAAAAATATATGCTCATAATTTTGCTGAAATAGGGTAATGGGCTGCCTGTTGATGCTTATCGTGTACAATTACAGTTTGAATAACTTTGCCTCATAATATTTCACACACATTTTTTAAATAAATCCACAAGGTCTTGTCCATAATAGTTGGGTAGGTATTATAGGCCCATCACGGGCGAAGCCATCAGCCCATGTCAAATTTTCAGTATAATGTGACCCATGAACCTCTCAAAACATTAATATATAAATGAAGATGTAAATTGCTTTAAAATTTGTGTCTAATTGAAAATTATGTTCTCGACCTAATCAAGCTTAACTTGATCGCACAAGTAGGAGAAAATCATGGATTCAATAATATACTTCAAGTAGCTAATTTTATTATCAAGACAAGAGTCAATCTTTTCATATTCTTTGATGATCTAAAATGTTGGATTTTACAATACTTGTGTGTAGAAGTAAGCCCTTGTGGTTATCGATTTTTTAACTTATTTTAGAGTTAATTACATTTTCCCACTAATGATTTGGCCTTAAAATATTTTTTGCTCTTATTTGATATAAATAACTTGCTCTCATACAAAATCAAGTATAAATAATATTTTTCCACCCCAAAATAACAATGTTAATGAAAAAACAATATTAAAGAGTAAACTTACAA
The DNA here is from genome assembly GCA_026122585.1 of Anacardium occidentale. NCBI lineage: Eukaryota > Viridiplantae > Streptophyta > Magnoliopsida > Sapindales > Anacardiaceae > Anacardium > Anacardium occidentale. Next base: position 20,747 of record JAJEJH010000549.1, read on the forward strand.
TTTTATTTTTATTATTTCATTTTTCAAAATTATCTTATAACCCAAAATTAAAAAAATATTTAATAATCTAAATTATATAAAAAAGTTTCTTATTTCTATTTTCTTTCACTCTAACCCTCTTCTTCCTCTCTTCCTATAGAAATGAATATCTTTATCATAAAATGCATATTGGGGATAAACTATAGTTTTTTTAAAATAATATAAGTCTTTTTGGAAAAAATGTAGAGGGTTATTAAAAATTCGAAAAAAATACAACAAATTATGGAAATAAATGTTATATTACAATTACTAGGGGAATAAAGTAGTTTCAAAATATATGAAAGTTTGAAAAAATTTTAAGGATTTATTTGTGATTTTTTAAACTTTATTAACGGTTAAATTGTCATATTTAAAACGTTTAGCTGGGATAGAAAACTATTTTTAAAATTTATTAAATTAATAAATAATAAATTGATTATTTTACCCTTACAACATTAGTTTCTTTCAACAAAATTTGACTTTAAGTGAAAAACATATTTCTTTTGCCAATTAGGGGTGAAAAAGTCTTTTTAGGCTGAATATTGGGTGTGAAATGTTACTTACTCCCCATTTTAAATATTGGCCAAAAAAGTATTTCCTACCCAAGGTTTAATGAAATGACATATTTTGATATGTTAATTATAAAAAATCAAATTTTTACCCATAAATCAAAAGTCAACTATCAATTTTAATGATCAAATTGTATTTATCACATTTTATTTGAATATTATGATAAAGATAGAGTTAGGGTATTAACGTTATTTTTTCAACTTATTAAGAATAAATAAGTAATTATATTTCATATTTTAAAATTATTATATATATTTATATATTTTATATTTTATTATGTCAATATTTTGTAATATAATATTTATAACTTTAATTTAATATATTTTTCAGGATATAATTATAATTTTTGAAATTATTGAAAGACATATTAAAATTTTAGAAACACTCTCAAACTTTTTTTAAATTTAAAAATTCCTTAAAATTTTAAAAAAATTTTCATTGCCCCCCCCCCCCCTCCCTCGACAAATATCATTTTATTCAAATATTATAATAGAAATGTATTTACAGTATAAACATTATTTTTTAAACTTCTTGGGGGTGAATAATAATTTTATTATTTATTTTAAAATTATGTATATATTTCAAAATATATTATAATTTCAATAATGGTAATATAATATTTATATTTTTAACTTATCATACTTTTAGGTACAATTATCATTTTTAAATTATTAAAGGATATATTAACATTTTAAAAATTTAAAAAGCATCTTTGAAATTTTTTCAAATTTAAAAAACTGCTTTAAAACTTTAAAAAACATCTCAAACTTTTTTCAAAATAAAAAATTAAAAATTTTAAAAATACACTCTATCTATATATTATTTATATAATAAAATTTTTAATATTTTAATTTTAATTAATATAAATTAAAATAAAATTTTAGATATAAAAATTATTTAATTTAAAGATAGTTCATTTTCTTAAAATTAATTAAATAAATAAATAATTTAATTTTTTAAAATTTGACGGATCAAACTCGGGTTTCTTTTAACGATTTAAAAACCCCGTTCTCGTGGTGCTTGTCATACTACTGGGCCTTGGTTACGGTGGCACGTCTGACTGCACCACCAGTTGACCCAAACATTTCGCAGCTCTGTGGTCGGCACGTGGCCGCTACAGACTCGTCACAAAATCTGCCTGTCCACATCATTTTGCGGGACCATCACTCTGTAATGCAGCCATCCTCATTCTTTATTTTACATAAAATTACTCGACATAAACTTACCATGGATTTTATAAAGAGCCTCAACCTAATGCAATTTGGCTGTGTCGAAATTTCACAGGCAACATGGGGACGGTATTTACAGAAGTTCACATGCATAGATGTGAGGATGGAGACACAAATCTTTTACATCCTCCGGAAAAACGAAAAATGGTCCATAATTCTAATATCTTGCTGTTTTCTTTGTCATATTCCAATTGAATATTCTTGTCAATTTATACAAATTTATGACCAACTGCATGCCAGAATAATTCATACAAGGGAAAATAAATAAGAAAGAAAGAAAAGAAAAGTAGAATAATTTCATTAGACATATGGAGCTGGCATTTCTTTTTGTTTTGGTGTTACTCCAACCACAATGAAGTTAACATTTTCTTATCAATTTTAGTGTCATTAACTTTATAAAAGGAAAATTACCAAAAAAATAAAATAAACACTTTATAACAGGAAAAGACAACTTCCCATTATCTAGGTTGTATGCTATTTCAAATTACAACTCTCTCAAAGAGTTGAGCAAGAAATTCTTAGTTAGCAGCTGCGAACTTTGACATGGAAATTGAAGTTTTTAACCTTAGAAGTTGGCAATAAGCAAGGAAATCCATGGAAGTCCTCAAGTTATTATTGTCTCATATTCTTAAAACTGTTACAAAACTATTAGTGTTCATATTATACATCAAGTGACCAGCTTGCTAGGAAACAAGAACAGCAGTACCAGATATTCAGCGCTGTAGAGCTGCAAGGGAAGACGAGAAGTAAGAAGAAGAAACTCCCAGAATAGATCATGTTTACATCGAAGGCGAGAAATGTCGTCGAATTTTTTGGTTTTCGAGTGTCCTGATAACCACCAATTAATTCAAAAACACCTAATAATAAGGGATGTCTCAATTAACTTCCAAGGCTGGGTCAAGCACAACTGGGTGGCACTTTTTGGACTCCTTGTCGTTGTAATTCCCCCATCACACTATCCAGAGACGGAGGTTTCAGGCCGAGAGGAAGTGGCAGCCATGGTTTTGATAAAACATCTCCAATAGCTGCATCTATGCTCTCTTTCGACTGTCATATAACAAAGATTACAATATTTTGTTTATTACTGCTTGGTAAATAAGTAATGTGGTCCATCTACAAATATAGTTTGAACAAGAACCCAGTTTTGTCATGATTTAGCTTCGCTGAAATATTCAAAATCCTAACCCGGAAAGATAAGAGAAGAAAAAATAAATGCTATATGTAAAAAGAAGAAGAACCATTACTTCATATCTAACTGAATAATTAATTACGAAGGAAAGTAAAGAGAGAGATCCTCACCGGATGGAAGTCGACATGAGGGTTGGGGCCCGTAGGTGCAGTCGGAACGCCGATACCGGGGTCTACTTTGTAAAAGGGATGATGGGGTGATGGCACACCAGGGACCGGTGGTGCAGGAAATCTCTGAGTGCATTTAACATATGTAAGTACTTTGCACTCAGTTCCCAAGAAATTTCATGAATTCATGAAGCATATTTTAGCCATAGCATTTTTACTATAATGAGAAACAAGATGCCAAAAATACAATGGTAGATTTATAGAATACAAATGATTCCAATTTGTTTCCGACACAAGGATACAAACACCTGGAAATACTACAAAAGAGTAAGCAGTAATTAGTTACCGTTGAAAGTGGCTGTGGAAAGCAAGGCGTTCCTGGGGTTGGTCCATTTGGAACCTATAACAAAAGAAGGAAACAGAGAATGTCGTTTTAGATAATAAAGAGATGGAAAAAAGCTCGCTAGCTTTTTTATTTTTATTTTATTTTTCATGTTCTCTAATTAACAATTTGAATGACACGAGCTGTGCTTGATAAAGGAAAGAGAGAAGGCTCACTCGTTGGTGTTGGTGGTGGTGCCAATATGACGGGTTAATATGCGGTGGATAGAAACGGGGCTGAGCCCATGACAGTGGAGGCGGCGGTGATGGTGAATAGCCTACATGTTTAGGCCACATGTGCATTACAGATTGGTCTGTGGGATGACCCCACACGTGTAAGGGTCTTAAGTGGTGCTGCACAGGAGTTAGGGGTGGGAAACCTATTGTGGGGCTGGATGCAAGCCAAGGGTTCATCTCCCTGTTGCCACTTCCAGCTGCGGCTGTTCCATACATTTGCAGTCTCTGACTCCAGCCTGCCGCCTCCGCTTCTCGTGCTAGTAGATGCTTCCGATGTGACCGATATTTCTGCACACAGTAATCCACAATTGTCATCTTCGAAACTTTATTCACTGAATGCAATAAATCTATAATCGTAGAAGATTTTTGTACGTAACTTAAAGAGAGGGCGTACTTTCTCCTCATCAAATTTGATATTGAATTAAATTTTTTTTCTCCCTTTTGAGGGTATAATGACTTTAATTTTTTTTTTAATTTACTCCGAATCATACAATATGAGTGAAGCAGTTTGCTTCCGGAAAACACAATTCAGAAGGTAATAAAGCTTTGCCTTTGTAGTAAAAGCCCTAAATGATGAAGTTTAAGGTAAAAAAAATATGATGGAGAGAAATGGAAGGCGAAGTAGGAATGGTTTTTATAAACTGAAGGACTTTATTGGAGAAGTCATGAGATTGTACTTGAAGATGACTAGCAATATTATGGCGAGTGAGACAACCGACTCCCATAAGCTCTAGAATCCTCGAAGGCACTGCCTTATCCACTCCCAGCTGCTCCACTGCTTGGACAAACCTCCTGTGCAGTTCTGGCGTCCAATCCACCTACAGAGAGTCAAAGAAAATTATCTCTCACTGAAACAAATCTAAAAAACAAAAGGTTACAATTTCACCTTCACTTATTCAGTCTGTTTCTCAGATTAGGCTCTTTCACAGCCATTGTTACAGGCTTCACTAAACCCCATGAGTCTCGTGATCTCTCTGCACCCTAAGAGGTTGTTACAGGACTCTATAATTGAGAGAGAGAGATGGGTATTTTTTATCCTATTACTATATGGTGTACGCGCTAGAAAAAATTTGTAATACAACAATAAAATTCGAAATTTTCCGTTCATCATCAAGTTAGTTCAACACCATATATATCTAATTACCTTCACTTTCCGCTTCCCTTGATTATTGTTCTTGGCTTGTGCTGATGATTTTCTTCCCTTGTCTCCATGATCTTCTGTGAAGGTTTTCAAAGGAGGCTCCTTTCTTCTACTCTCAATTTCTTGGTCTCCTTTACTAGAGACTGAAGCTGAACCTGACACCTTGTCATCCTCCAGTCTTCTCAAATTATCCTCAAAATTTTCAACATAAACTGATATTTTAATCTCCGATTCATCTCCAACACTAGTAGAGAAATCTGGGAGGAGTTCCAGCAAATAATCACCATCCTTAATGCCCATTAAAAGATCGTCCAGAACCACACTATCAAGCAAGTTCGCATCTGAGAACTCGGGAAACTCTTGTGTGTCGACAGTAAAACCCTCCATCTCTCCTTTGTTCTCATCCTTGGTAGTGTTTCTCAAAGGTGAGACAACTAGCATTAATTCAAAAACTTCAAAGTTGCTCTAAAGAAAATAAAAAATCTTCAATGAAATGTGCACGCTCTATATATATAATATACCCAGTATTAGATATATTATATGGTGCAATAAAGCCCTACGTCGTCTAATATTTTCATGAAAAAAGAACCTAAATATGGATCCAAGATATTGCTTCTGCTTTCTGTTTAGGGTAAAAACGAACGGAGAGGCAGAGAGAGGAGGAGCCGGTGTTAATGGTGTTTGCAGTTGTATTTGTTTGCTAGTTCTTTTTAAGGCAAGAGAAGAGAAAAGTGGAGCAACTTGTTCTCAACCACAAATTATGCTGACGACTATGAGTTTTTTGTTTGTTTTTTGTTAGGGCTGGCCAAACATCAATATTATATAATTTGTGTAACATTTTAGGTTTGTGGATGGCGTTTTTTTGAAGATTTATGAAAGGCACGTTTCAGGGTTTGTTTATTAATTTCTTTGAGGCTTTTATAAAAGTGAAATAAAGAGGTAGCTGGAGAGATTGAATGGGGTAGATATCAATCTTTTTGTACAGTGTTAAAAGGAAGGCTTCATGTGGGTGAACCAATTCATGTTTAGATTTTCTAAAAGAACAGACCATCTTGTTTGATCATTCTGCTCCTGCATGTTCTCTGTTAATTGTCGTTTTTGTTATATGTTTCTTTTGAAAAGTGGTGTCCCTAAGTAATTAGAACTCAAATAATTTTCTCATACTCATAGGGAACTTTTTTGATCTTGCTAAATATCTAACATATTTTATAGCTCCTTGCTACTTTTGATTGTAGATTTAATTCAACACTTAATAATACTAAAATAAAAACATTATTTACATACTATTTCACATAAATGAATTCAAAATATATAATTCATTTACAAATGAATTTTTATATTTGATATGCTACAACTTAAAATATGTAATTCAATTGAATTTCACACCCTAAACCCTAAACCCTAAATTTAGATTTGAAAATTCATTTGTTTTTATTTTTTAATATACTTTTAACATAATAATAATTTTATAAAACAACTAAAACACAAAATAAATAAAAAGTATTGTACGTAAAAAGATGAGGAAATAATAAGTAGGAGATAATTTTGTTAAGAAAATTTTATTTATTTAATTTTATATAATCTTTCACAAATTTCACCTAGATTGGTAGAATTTAGATTATTTATATTCAATCTTACATAATTAAAATTATAGAATTGGAATAATTATTTTTTTTCATTTCAAACAAAAAAAAAAAAATTAGAATTACAACTGAATATTTCAAATTTTTATAAAATTTATTTATTCCAAAAGACTGTTATTTTACAAAGATGTTCGAAGAGAGATAAGTTAAAGGATAAGCTTAACAATTGAGTTGACCATCTAAAAGTGATGACATGGTTATCACCTTCACTTAAATTCTAAGGCAATGCTTTTAGTTTTAGATTGATCATAATAAATCTCTTTCACGGGCTGTGTGATGTTAATTTTTTATTGGATAAGATTGCCTTATCTATTCAAATTCCCTTCTTCTTCACACCTTAACCAAACTATACTATTTGTTGCTGGCAATAAAGTTAGGTTAAATTATATTAGGTGTTAATGAAAAATACCATTACATGTTAGTCTAATACCTGCCTGCAAGTTCATTTTGAATAGCCCAAAGGACTTATTCCCATATAAGTTTTTACTCAAATACAAATTCTCGCTCTTTTAAAAATTTAAATACCCACCTTTTAACTATTTTTCATCTAATTTACTATTTTTTTTTATAAAATGACTAAAATATTTTTATTAAAAAAATAAAAATTTATAATAAAATTATAAAATAGTATTTAAATATAAATATATTACAAAATTTTTAAAAATTAAAATATTATGAAAATTTTAAAAAATAAAAAAAACAGTCATCATCGTCATAGCGTTGCCAATGATATTGACAACTAATAATTGAACCATGTGGTTGAAAATGACAACCTAATTCCAATAACGACTAGACAAAGTCAATTAAACTTGGTTGTCTTCTATTTTATCAGAGATAACTAAATCTTGTCACTTCCATTAACAATTACGACTAGAAACAATCGATAGGGACAAAATCAATCATTTTTTACTGTTTTTGATTGCTTTTGCTCGCGAAGACGATTATATCTAGTTGTCTTCTCCAAAGTAAAAGGTAATAATCTGATCGCCTCCATCAAATGAGACAACCAGATCTAACCACTCCTATAATTAGGTGATCTATTCTGACTATCTAGCTTTATTATCAGTCGTCATTGTCGTTAGCATTGATGACAGTGTCTGTTTTTAATTTTTTAATATATTATAATATATTTTTTAAATTTTTTAATATTTAAATAATATTTATATCTTAATTATTTTTATAAATTTATTTTATTATTTTTATAAATTTTTTATTAAAAAAATTAAAATATTTTTTTAACGGTTAAAAATTAACTATTAATTATTAAATTTAACTGTTAATTTTTATTAATAAATAAATTTTTAAATTTTTAAAAATTAATTATCTAAATTAACCTTTTGAATCAATCTTTAGATGGGAACATGTCCTTGGCCTTTGAATAACATTATTTTGGTCTGACTCCTGAGGGAACGTCACCGCTACTAAAGCTGCTCGAAGTCTTATATAAAATGGGCCATATGGGTTTAAGGGACTATTATAGGAGGGAACATATCAGAAAGGACATCCATGTCTCTGTTCAGAGGCAATGTTTTTTAGTAGCTGTGGGTCCTTATTTGCTTTAGCTGTAGTATAGCCTATATATGTATAAAAAAAGGAATCTGACCTTCTTTGTCAATGGTTCATTTTCTCATCTTGGTCCCTACATCCACACCCCCAATACATTCCAAATCCTAACCTCGCTGCCTGACCCACCTTCAATAATTCATTTCCTTTTTTGCTCTAACTTCTGCTTCTCTTTATAGAAACGATAATCAATTTAATTGCTTGTCTTTGATATTAATTACATAGTAATTAATCATGGTGGTAAATAAACAGATAAAGCTTGTCTTTGATGCGAGAAATGACGCCGCAACTGACATGTATGGAGAAGGTCTGTCTTATCTCTCTTGCAAATATTTCAAGTGGATCTTGTGCCCACCACAAAGTTTGAAAGTGATGAACGACAGTGAACATACATTTACAAGGCAGGCAGGCAGGCAGGCAGGCAGGGATCAAGAGGAAGCAATTAAATACCCATTTGCTTAAAAAGCTTAGTGTACCGATCGCGACCATACCTTATTGGGTTCTATATCTATACATATCTCTTCGGATTCGGCCATTTGCAGAACCAGATCAATTTACACGGCCCAATATGGTAAGAAAGAACCAGTGAAGCAAGAACGAAGATCCTGAATAATACGATAATCCCTCAAATATCCATTGACTTCTCCTGCTGGGGATTCCTTTCGCTTTGGCTGCATCGATTTTTCCTGTTGTTGGTGCTGTGGCAAGTTCGTCCTTGTGGTTTCTTTCAATCTCCAAATGTGATCAGTTGCAGTGCAGCGTGTTGCTGCTGAGTAGCAAACTTAGCGGTGGATGTTATGAAAATACTGAGATGGTTCATTAATCAAATTCCTTCCTCATTGTTTCATCACTCTCAAACACCCTAACGCTTTCACAAGTCGAGCTTGCACTTAACCTAGTCAATGTCATTCCTCTTGGTGCTTCGCGTGTGCTATAGGCTTTCTTCAGATTTCTGGAGACAATCAAGATACTCAAATTTTCACAACAGGTGCCAAGGCTCTTCCAATCAGACGAGATGAGGATAATTACATTGGTTTCTTCATGTTCATAATGGGAGGATTTGAATCTTAGGAAACATTTTCATAGATATAATTAAGAAAATGGTGGATGTTATGGTAGTGGTAGGAGTAGATCTGATAACCATCTACTAGAACGTGGATCCTCATGGCATCACAAAATTTGAATACTTAACACATGACCTATAACAAAGTGAATGGTGCAACTTCTTATATATCAAATATATATATATATAGAAAAATAATTTTTCAACAAAATTTGCCAACCATATAAAGCGGGCATAATCCATTATATATCTAATATCGCTTCACAAGATGATGATGGTAATCTGATAATGATAATTACGAAATGATAAACTTATGTAATAAATTATAAATAATTTTAATTTTTATACTTATTATAGATAAATGTTATATTATTATATAGTTTTAAATTAAAAATAAAAATAATATTAAACATATAGTTATATATCAATATTTATACGTATCTTATTAGTAAATTTAGTATTATCTAAAAGTTTTTTAAGTTTTAATGTTGTTATAAAGATATAAAAATAATTAAATATATTATATTAATATTTAAAATTAAAAAGTAAATTGTCTCATTGTATTTTTTTACCAAATTTAACGAGATTTACTATGAGGTTAAGAAATGTGGGAAAGTGCGTTAAATAAAGCTGGAAAATTTCATGGTTGGAAGTGTTAGGGGTATAAAGAAGATTCTAAAATATATGATAAAATCAAATTTAATTGAATTTTAAGCTTAACTTTTTTAATTATAAAATTGAAAGCATAGTAAAAAAAAAAAAAAAAAAAAAAAAGAAGAAGCCAAACCACGTGGGCCCACCCAAGAGTTTCCTAAGTTACCATTTTTTAAAATTAATTATTAAATTTAAAGGTTATCCGGTAAATTTAACTGGTTAAAATATTTTTTTTATTTTATGAATAAAAAATAAAAAATAATAAAATTAATTTTTTAAAATAATTAAAATATAAAATAATATTAATATAATAATAAAAATTTTAAACATTTAATAAAAATTAAAAAAATAGTCACTATTATTGATAATATTGTTAATAACAATGGTTGTTGTGACCACCTAGTTAGATTGACGGTTGAATCTGAATATTTCGATAGCTGAAACGATTAGATTTAATTACAAAAAATTTGGTTGAGATTACCAAATTGAAAACAATCAACCATTTTTTAACTAGTCGTTTCAGACCTTCCTTGACAACGGAGGTAGCCAAATTTCTTGTCTCCACTAGATTTTTAACGATCAGATTTGATTGTCTTAATCATTGAGACAATTAGATCTGGTTGTTAATTAAAGCCACCTACTTATGTTTACAATAACCACTATCGATGATAGTGGCATTTTTTTGAAATTTATTTTTTATTTTGTATAAATTTATAAATTTATTATTATTATATTAATATTATTTTATATTAAAATTTAGTTTAATATTAATATTATTTATATTTTTAATAAATGATATTTTAGTTATTTCATTTAAAATGTTGATAAAATTGAATAGAAATTAGTTAATGAGTGGACATTTGGGTTTTTTATAAGTTTTCGGCTGAAAAATTGTCATTTAGGGAACCTTTGGTGGTAAAAAGTTATATTGGTAGAAAAAATTGAATATATGTATAGCCAAAATATTCCCACCCAAAGTTTCATTTAACTACTGTTTACACCTTCTAAGTTTTAAAATCTTAAACATCTATCTGTTGATCAAAATTAAAGTTTAAATTTAATGATTAACAATTATATTTCATAATCAAAAAGGTATTTTGATCATTTTAATACTAAAATTTATAAAATAATAAAATAAATTTTTTAAAAATATAAAATATTATTTAAATATTAAAAAATATAAAAAAAATTAAAAAATAAAAGTATTCACCATTGTCAGTGTCGTTAGTGGTGGTCACTGATAATAGAATCACACGAATCGAAAATAATTATTTTGTTTGGTGAAGACGACTAGATCGATCGCCTTTTGTTTTGGAGGAGGTGACTAGTAAAAATAGTTAAAAACGGTTAGAAATGGTCGTTTTTGGCTTTATTGATCATTTTTTACTATGATTGTTGGTGACGGTGGCTAAATCTGATTGTCTTCTCCAAAATGAAAGTGACTAATCTAACCGTTTCCACTAAATAGGATAATCATTTTTAGTCATTTAATTCTATTATTAGTGACACTTAGATCTGACTCTCTCTTTGCTAGTTAAGGCAGCCAATCAGGTGGCCGTTTCTAGCCACCTGAGCGGAGATTACTTTCTTTATTTTTTAAAATTTTATATATATTTATATTTAAATATTATTTATAATTTTATTATAAATTTTTATTTTTTTAATAAATATATTTTAGTTATTTTATAAAATGTGTTAATAAAATTAAATGGAAAATGGGTAAAGGGTGCATATTTGGGTTTTTAAAAGTTGAAGGGTGAGGATTTTTATTTGAGTGAAACCTTCTGTCGGATTTGGCCTCTATATATATATTCACAGCTGAGCTTGTCTGCCCTAAGTACAGACAAACAGATGTTCAAGGCTTTTACTTACGTGTCTAACCCAGAACCAAATAGGCCAAAGGACTATGTCCCACCCATAGTTTGAGGCGGCGACAAAGTCCCACCCGCAAGTTTTCAAAAATCCGGTCTCGCACCCCTGGAAACAATTTAATATTAAATAAAATAGAAAACAGTAACATTCCAGGGGTAATTTTGTCATTTTATAATTAAAATTTATAAAATAATAAAATAAATATTAAAAAATTTAAAAATTTAAAAAAATTTAAAAATTAAAAAAAATATTAAAAATTAAAAAAAAAAACAAATTGACCACAACCGTTGATACCGGCGGCGATGGCCATTGATAACCGCACCAGGTGGCCGTCTCCGACCACCTGGTTCCAGGGGAGGCTAGATCTAGCCTCTCCGTTCTGTGGAGGCGGCCAAATCGGCCACCTCCTGGTTTGAAAGAGACGGTCAGATCTGACCACCTTCGCCAAATCGGACCACCGAAAACGGTTGAAGAGGGCCGGTATTGGTCTCAACGATCGTTTCAGGCCACGTTTGTCGAGGGAGGAGGCCAGATCTGGCCTCTCCTGAAACCAGATGGCCAGAGACGACCACCTGGTGCGGTTATCAAAGGCCACCGCCGCCGACATCGGCGACGGTGGCCAGTTTATTTTTTTAAAATTTTTAATATATTTTAATTTTTATATTTAAAAATTATTTTATAATTTTATTATAAATTTTCATGTATTTAAGAGTATTTTAGTCATTTCATTTGAAAAATTATAAAATATGTTTGAATTTTGGTCCAAGGGTGGGAGACCGGATTTTTGAAAACTTGCGGTGGGACTTTGTCCCCACCTCAAACTATGGGTGGGACATAGTGCTTTGGCCAACCAAATATCCAAAGTAGCTAACCATCGTGAACTGGCGGTGACCCCCAAATGGAATCGGGCGCGTAATATTAGAGTGCACGAAATGAACAGCAGCAAGGCGATTTCTGGATCATTCCAAATTCTAATCTCACACTTCATCACTTATTTAATAGGCCGCCACCACCACAGCCACAATTTGAAAGTAGGCAAAGTCAGAAGAGAGAAGAAGAAGAAAATAGTTAAACTGAATAAGCGAAAGAGAGGAGAAGAGAGGGAGACTATGGGTGTCGATTACTACAAAATATTGCAAGTCGATAGGAATGCAAAAGATGATGACTTGAAGAAAGCTTATAGAAAACTTGCAATGAAGTGGCACCCTGATAAGAACCCAAATAACAAGAAAGAAGCCGAGTCTAAGTTCAAACAAATCTCTGAGGCCTATGAGGTATGTAATTATACAAAGTTGAATAGAGTTTTGTTTTTTTTTCCAAAATATGAACATTTATTGATTCTTTTTTATTTGTTTGATTTTGTAGGTTCTGAGTGATCCACAAAAAAGAGCCGTATATGATCAGTATGGTGAGGAGGGCCTTAAGGGCCAGGTGCCACCTCCAGATGCCGGCGGTCCGGGTTTTGGAGCAACTTATTTCTCTACCGGAAACGGACCGACGACGTTTCAGTTTAATCCGCGAAGCCCGGATGATGTGTTTCGGGAGTTTTTTGGTTTTTCAAGCCCATTTGGTAGTGGTGGTGGGATGAGAGGGTCAAGGTTTTCAAGTGGGATGTTTCCTGACGAAATGTTTGGTCCGTTCGGTGAAGGAGGAGGATCAATGGGTGGTGGGCCCCGGAAAGCTCCACCAGTTGAGAATAGGTTACCTTGTAGCCTTGAAGATCTGTATAAAGGGACTACTAAGAAGATGAAGATCTCCAGAGAGATTACTGATATAAGTGGGCATGTTGCAATTCATTTCTCTGTTTATTTTTGCTTCAAATGCCGAAATTTTGCTTTAATTTTTCTATTAATTTTATTAGCTGGTAGAAAGAGAGTAGAGTTTTTGTACATAGTTGTTAGATACAACTTTACTGATATGAAAGACCGCATCTTTAGAAAGGGAGGAACATGGAAATCAAATGACTTGGAGTTTTACCTGTTGTATACAAACCTAACTGATGATTTTTCATTTAAAACAAGTTTGATATTTGACACCCATTTTTTTTTTTTTTTTTGGGGGTTGTAAGAGGGAATATAAATGAGGTTCTTGAAGATGGCACTTGTAGCACTTGCTAAGTCGAAAAATGACACACATTCGATGCTTTCTACAAAGAAAATATCTTTTCTCTGTCTCTGGACTAGACAAAACTAATATATTGCATTCTGGGTGTCCTTGGATGAGTAAAGTTACTACTGAAAATTTATGCAGAGACATATTTGATGTGCTTCTTGCAGATTTATTGCTAGTCTATCTTGAAGATCAGTCATTTGATGTTTTCCAATATTGGGTATAACTGGTTCCTGTTTATGTTATAACATCTTTATCCATTTGTAGCTGGTTGATTGAATCAGGTTCTGTTTGTTCTACTCACAAAACTAAGATGAGAGTTTTTTCACCTAACCTCTTTTATTTGTTTTTGTTGGTTGCAGTAAAACAACGCGGGTGGAAGAGATATTAATTATTGATGTGAAGCCGGGATGGAAGAAAGGAACGAAGATCACCTTCCCTGAGAAAGGAAATGAACAACCAAATGTTACACCTGCGGATCTTGTGTTTATTATCGATGAGAAACCTCACAGCGTGTTCACCAGAGATGGAAATGATTTGATTGTTACACAGAGGATATCTTTAGCGGAAGCCTTGACGGGCTACACAGTCAATCTGGCCACCCTGGATGGCAGGAATTTAACCATTCCTATCAATACTGTGATTCATCCGACCTACGAGGAGATTTTACCTAGGGAAGGGATGCCACTTCAAAAAGATCCATCCAAGAGAGGAAATCTGAGAATCAAATTCAATATCAAGTTCCCAACAAGGTTGTCTGCTGAGCAGAAAGCTGGAATCAAGAAACTTTTAGGTCCTTGAGATGATTGATATGGGCCAATAGTACTGGATGGCCTTTCGAGCAGATATAGGTTTCGTATTTTTTGCGAGAACATAATGGTAAAATGGGGTGTTAAATTCTTATGTTGTCATTTAAATAAAAAACTTTAATTTGTTTTTCAGGGATATTTTGAGTATTTTTAATACACTTAACAACGATGTAATTATCTTCATAAGTCTGATAGTGTGAGGGGTTAATATCATCCATTTATGTATAATATCAAGTGGAGACAATCGTCTATCCTGTAAGATTGCACACATTTTGTCTGCAGAGAAAGTGCTGTATCATTGAAAAACAGAATGGAATTTGATGATGCTACATTTGTTCTATCTCTCCTCACAGTTTATTCACAAAAATCTATGGAGGTTGATCCTGTACCTTGGACGGGGTGTACATTCCGCTCTTCCCCTTCTGCCTTCATACCTTCTTGATCTGACCCCTCTTCCACATCCAAAGTTCCCCTTTTCATCACCCGGTCTCCTTCATTGCCATCTATGTATAATAACCCCAACCACCACCTTTGCTGCTTTCTTTCTACTTCTAGCTCTGCGACAAGCCCACTTCGTCCTTGTCCATGGGGTCGCTTTTTCCATACTAGTACCTGCCCCAATCTAAGGTTGTTTCTGTTCATACTCTTACCAGGTTCAGATCTGGAATCAGCAACTCTTCTCTGATATCTCCCACAGTTTGTTAGTTCACGGTTCTTGCGAGCAAGACCAATCCCCACATCAATCCGATTTCACTCTTCAGGATAACTGGCTTGATATGGAGATTCTACTGCTTCGTCAACTCTGGAATTCTTGACAACAGCATATTTTGATGGAAACATCTAAAACATCATAAGAAAAGATGTCAATAGCAATTCCTTATGGCACATTAGTACATTTGAAAAAAGCAAACCATCGTATATGAATCCAGACCAATGAAAGCTAAGGTGGCCCTATGAAAAGTTGTTAACAAGCAAACATAGAGATGTCCTTCATACATACGTCAAAAGCTTATATGTTCAAGCACAACAACAAAATTCAATCTCTTGAAGACACCATACATACATCAAAAGCTTTCTAACATGCAAACGGGGAAAGAAGCATCATTTCGGATTTCATTCCATGCTAAAAGGCACCCATATAGACTCCACAGGATTTCTGTTGATTGAGATGACTCATGAAGCTACATTCAAAATAAATTATCTTTTATTTAAAATTCAAAATTAGATTAGTTATCATCTTAGATAAGTTATTATCTTTTGTTCAATTTAAATTTAGATAAGATTTTTCTAAGAATTCAAATTTTAAATTGTAGTAAATTATCCTGCAAATTCAGTTTCAATTTTGCTGTATAAATAGATGTTTGATTGATCAATAAAAATATCCTTTTGCCAATTGAAAAAAAAAAACCTACAAATTGGTATCAGAGCTTTATTTTAAGGGATCTGTGAATTGGAGTGAGCCAAAAACACAAACCCCATTACCCACATATATCAACACAAAAGCCTACAAACAATTCGAAATGAATTCAGAAGTTTCTTTTACTGCGATTGCACCTCCAGTGTTTGACTGAATAAATTATCAAGTGTGGGCTATTAGAATGGAAGCCTATCTTGATGCAAATGATCTCTGGGAAGCTGTTGAAGAAGAATATGAAGTCCTTCCACTGCCAGAAAATCCAACTATTGCACAAATCAAAAATCAAAAGGAGAGGAAACAAAGAAAATCGAAAGCAAAAGCAAACTTGTTCGCAGCTGTCTCACAAACCATTTTTACCAGAATAATGACCCAAGGAAATTTGGGATTTTTTGAAAAAAGAGTATGAAGGAAATGAAAGGGTCAAAGGAATGCAAGTGCTAAATTTAATTCGAGATTTTGAGATGCAAAGGATGAAGGAATCTGAAACAATCAAAGACTATGTCGACAGACTCCTTGGCATAGTCAACAAAGTAAGACTTCTTGGTACTGATTTTTCTGAATCAAGAATAGTTCAAAAAGTTCTAGTTACACTTCCTGAAAAATTTGAAGCTACAATTTCAGCCCTAGAAAACTCAAAAGACCTTTCAAATATCACCTTGGCAGAAATATTAAATGCATTGCAGGCACAAGAACAAAGAAGATTCATGAGGCAAGAAGGATCTGTAGAAGGAGCTTTTCAAGCCAAAAATGAGAAAAAAAGACAACACAACAACAATAATAGCAACAACAACAACAATGATAGAGTTTTTCCACCTTGTCCTCATTGTAAAAAAACCAATCACCCACAAAAAAATGTTGGTGGAGACTAGATGTAAGATGTCATAAGTGTGGTCAGTTAGGACACATTGAGAGGATATGCAAGTCTCAACAGCAACAAAGTGAAGCCAAAGCTGCTGTAGATTGTAGCATCCCAGGTTAGAAAAGCCCTTAGGGGTAGAGTTTTGGGGTTAGAAATAGAGTTCAGGAATAGATTGGGAGTTTATCAGAATTCAGGGGTGAGTTAGTAATTTTCCAGAGCAGTGTGGCCTTCGTATGATGCCTTTAGGAAGGTTTTAATCATGCGAAGCGCGGGAAATGGATTTCATCCATTTTCCCAGGTGCACTCCCGTGCGCCAAGCCTGCACGCCCGTGCAGGTGGGATAAAAGAAAGAGAGAGACGGGAGATTTTCATTTTCTCACCCATTTCAGCCAGCTTTCTTCTCCTTTTCAGCAGCTTCCAGCCCTAGGAGAGAAGTCCAGCTTCCAGTAGCTCCTAATCCAGCCAGAGATCAGAGAGAATAGCTTGAGTTTAAGCTTCCAGCAGCCATGTCGAGAGGTAAGTGTTTCTTACTCTCTCCTTCAGTTTTCCAGCTTGTTTGATGTGGATGGAAATGTGAGTTTCCATTCCTAGCTTAAGATGCTATGCTTGTATGTATGTATGATGATGAGATGATGATTATATGTTGATTGCCATGCTTATTTTCCACCCAGAACCATGCATGCTTTGCTGTGTGTGTGTAGTGTGAGAAAACTTGATGTGTTAATGGTGGAATCAGTAGCAGTGGATGGATGTTGAAATTGATGATTGATGTGTGTATATTGAAGTGCCATTTATGCATGTTTTCAGTTAATTTCAGTCTGGATGAGAATCAGTTGGTTTCCAGCGCGTTTCAGTTGAGCCATGTCTGAGCAGAGCAAGACACACGACCGTGTGCCCGCAAGAGCACGCCCGTGTGCCCTTGTTTCTGCAAGGACACGGCCGTGTGCACGAAGTGCACACGGGCAGGAAACGTAGGGACACGACCGTGTGTCCTGAGAGACACGGCCGTGTGTCCCATTTATTGCATGAAATGGCCAGAATTCCAGAAGCACACACGCCCAGACGCACGACCAGCACGCGGTCCCGTGTGCTGGGGCACACGCCCATGTGCCTTTGCCTGCACGGCCGTGTGTGTGTGCTACACGACCGTGTGCTTTCCTTGCACGGCCGTGTGTCAGCCAGTTTCTTCCAGAAATTCAGAAATCGATTTATTAAAGGTTTGGTAATCCATCCAAAGGCAATCAGACATCAGATAATTCAGAATTCAGTTAAGAATAGAAGCATATGCATTCAGAGCATAGCATATAGTCTGAATGAGGATCCAGGGATCCGAATTCAGTAGTTTTCAGCAGTCAGAACCCAATCTATGGGTTTCAGTTTTGGGGTGAACTCGAGGGGGCATCTGTGGGACCCAGCTTTCTGACATCAGTCAGTCAGCTCAGCAGTATATCAGCAGATCAGTTTCAGCTTTCTAGCCAGTAGCTAGAATGTTCAGCCCACTTGGCCAGGATGCCGAATCCCTGTGTTCATCAGCTTGATCAGCACAGCAGGTACCTTCGGGTACATTCAGTTAGATGCTCAGATACATGCATCATCAGTCATTTTCAGATTCCAGCTCAGCATGTCATTTCATATATTCATATTGACATGCATTAATCAGAAATCAGTAACCAGATAACAGAATAATCAGATAACAGCAGTAATCAGATAAATTAGATTCAGTGCCAGTAAGCGATTAGATGCATGAATAGGGCCGATCAGGTATGCATGCCCTTGTTTGCTGCTTGCGTGGGTTGAGGGAAGTAAGGAATGCTTACTGGGTGATCTTTATCACTCATCCCTTTCCTTCTTCCTTCCTTTTCAGGTCAGTTTGCTGCTGGCGAGGAGCGGTGGATTGAGGCTGGCGAGGAGGACCCCACACACACTCTCCAGTTTGTATTTTATTTTCAGTTGGACCTGTGAGGTCTTGTACTTGTACGTTTTGTAAATGTATATGTACTCAGATGTAAAACAGTTGTACAGAGCAGTTATATATATATAGTAAAGCCAGTTGGGCTCATTGTATATTTCAGTTTCAGCTTCCGCTTGCAGTGTAAATTAGATCAGCAGTAGTATTTTCTTTTTCGTATGATTCCCGTCTCGGGTACCCAAGTTCCAGTTTAGTGAATAAAAGATCAGTATCTTTCAGCAGCAGGGGTACTCGTGGCGACGGGTCCTACATGGATCAACCTCAAGAGGAGTTTTTATTTGCAGTATCATGTTATGACACCAACATCCCAAAAAAAGGTTGGATGATAGATAGTGGTTGTACAAACCACATGACCCATGATGAAAAGCTATTTAAAGAGCTTGACAAAACTGTCATTTCTAAAGTTAGAATTGGGAATGGAGAACATATTACCGTAAAAGGCAAAGGAACAGTTGCAATTGAAGGTCATTCAGGTTTGAAATTAATCTCTGATGTTTTATATGTTCCTGAAATTGATCAAAATCTTTTGAGTGTTGGTCAGCTGCTAGAAAAAGGCTATAAGGTGTCGTTCGAAGAAAAAATTTGTATAATTAACGATGCAGAAGACAGAGATGTATTCAAAATTAAAATGAAAGACAAAAGTTTTGTCTTGAATTTTATAGAGGAAGATGCAGACATTGAACATCAATTAGTTGCACCTTATACTACTTAGTAGAATGATGGTGTGAAGAAAAAAAATGAGACAATTATGAATATGAGAAAATGCTTGCTTCATGACAAGAAGTTGCCAAAGAGGTTCTGGGCTAAAGCTGCAAATACAAAAACATTTCTACTAAACAAATTGCCTAAAAAAATCTCTACAAAGAAGGAATCCATTTGAAGTATGGTATGACTACAAACAAAAATTGCCTAATTCGAAATCTTTTGGTTGTCTTTATCATATTCCTCAGGTCAAGAGAAACAAATGGGATAAGATAGCTTCAAAGCCAAGGGGGAGTGTTGATTGAGATGACTCATGAAGCTACATTCAAAATAAATTATCTTTTATTTAAAATTCAAGATTAGATTAGTTATCATCTTAGATAAGTTATTATCTTTTGTTCAATTTAAATTTAGATAAGATTTTTCTAAGAATTCAAATTTTAAATTATAGTAGATTATCCTGCAAATTCAGTTTCAATTTTGCTGTATAAATAGATGTTTGATTGATCAATAAAAATATCCTTTTGTCAATTGAAAACAAAAAAAACCTACAATTTCTCCCAATAGCTGACTCTGAAATAGCTTTAACTCTGACTAGCTCAGTTAAAGATGTGAGCGTAAAACGTTCCTTTATATATCCATAGATTTGACTTCAATAAGCATGCTACATTTGAATATTTTATTCATATTCTCCTTCAGTACATTCATGAGCATAATTTACAATGAGAGAAGTTAGTCACCATGAAGTCATCTTTTTTTTTGTCCTTCTGAGATTCCGGTTTCTGATGTGACAGATAAGATATGGATTCACCAAATTCCAAGAGCCTTGAAGCTACAGCAGCTGTTGTATGTGGTAACTGTGGTAGAATACACACCCTTTCTGAACTGGAAGAACCATTAGGATAGGCATACATGGTGCTAATGCCACAGTAGAATCCAACAACTCAATAGCTGTTTCAAAATTTGAAGGCAAATAATCCCTCTTTATGGCACTCTCCAACTGTGTCAGACTCTGAAAATGACAAAAAGAAAACGCATTGTTCAAGTTCATAGTTCCTCCAAAAGTAAATTTAAAGAAATTAATAAAAGCCAAGGCAAAAGAAAGAATTTTATATGAAAGGTATTTGGTTTACAAGAAAAAGGAAAAAAAGAGAAACTAACCACATAATGCCAGTACATTTTGATTTAATTATTTTTCATAAAAGAGAAAACTCGATTAAAAAATAAATTGTAATTGAATCCAACTCCAAAATAAAGTAAAAGTTCACAAGAAGATCTTAGCTGCATTGTCCTCTTACTACTTGAAAATAAAAACAAGATGCATCAACCAAATGGAAGCTTCATATGACATGCAAAACAGTGAGTGAAAGCCATAGCTTGTCATGTCAGTTTGACAATCTAATAAGAGTTTTTGTTTCTGTGTGTTCACCTCTACCATGCTTCTCCTAACAGTGTCCTTAAAGGACATCTCAATCTTTTGCAACATTGAGTGTAAATCCTAACACCACGGAGATCCAAAGATGCCAACAGAGCATCAAAACACTGCACACAGAAAGTAAAGGATTATGAAAAGGCTGGAAAACAAGGCACTGCTCCATGGAAAACAACAACGAAGAAAAAAAGGGACAGACGGCACGTTAAACCATGTAGCTTTCCAGAATGTTTCTTGCCTTCCCTTCCTTCAACAACTTGAGGTGGAGGGTGAATAGCCACACACAAGCAAATTTGAGTTGAAAAACACTGGTTAAACACGTAGAGACACACACTGAGATGATGTTATATGAATAATTTACATAGACAGGAAAGAAAGGTCATTAGTGAGAGGACCACCTCTTCAGAATCAGCCAATCTCCAACGACAATCACCTAACTCAACAAGGATCCTTCCACATCAAGGATCATTTCGAGATACAGATGTAATAAAACGCCGCTATCTATTACGCCTGCGATCCTGACCAAGAGATGATGATTGAAACAATTTCTCAGTTTGAAAAAAACAGAGAAAAGGCAACAGAAAAGTTGATCTACTCATTTCTGAAATTTCAGTACAATTTATAAGCTGAAAAATGAGAAATATTGGCTAACCACTTAAGCAACTAAACCATGATTATCTCCTAAAATGAATTATGTTGTCCTCCTAAAATAACTCAAATTGGATCGACTCTTACCAAGTCTAAATGGACCAAAAAGATCATACATACAACACTGAAATTAAATTACTTATAATGGTGTTGGACTTCAATATGTTTTGTTCTGGCATGAAATACCAGATTTGATGCTAGTTTAACAACACGTTGATTATCACATGTCAGAGTGATTGACTAATTCACCTTTTTGTGAATGTCAGTAATCAAAAGCTTCAGCCAACCTCCTTGTGCAGCCATTATTGTAGCATAATATTCTACCTCGTCGCCAGACAAAGCAACATTGGCTTGTTTCTTGCTGCACCATGAGATTGCAGTTGATCCCACGTTAAAACTGTAACCTGTTGTGGACCTTTTATATTCGACGTGTCTAGATATCCACAAAACCATTTAACTGAAAACTTACATACTTCCTATATAGTGACCCAAATTCAGTAATATTCTTCACATATATCATAATTCTTAATCACTCTCAACATAAATATTCTCATTAGTGGATAATGAGTTCCCGTGGATGGAATAGCACTTGAAAGAAAATGATGGGTGCCCTAAACTTTGATTCTTCGAACAAAAACATCTAACAAGTTGTCGATTAATATATTTCTGCAAAAAAAGATAAAATTGTGGTCAGTTATTAGACATTCATGGAGAAATTAAGTTGAATGTAACTTACCCAATAAACAACAATAAGTTCTCATATACATCACTGAATTAAAGCAGGAGTAAGTTAAAACAAACTATTTTATCTCAAATCTCCCACCAACATTACCAATAAATTCCCTAATTAATGAAGTTATTAAACGCATTTTCATGACAGTTACCCTGTAAACAAATCTTTACCATAAGAAGGTCAAGATTTTGAGCTTCACTCATTCTATCTGCCAAAATTAAACACAAAACCAAACCCCAGTTCCTTTAAGTCTAGCTTGGTGTTCAGTTTCTTGCAAGACATTGCTTATCTAATTCAATCCATCCATCACAACATAGAGAAAAACAATGGACATTAAGATAGAAAATGGAGAATCAAGAACAACTGTTGAAAAAAAGAAACAACCCCTTCTACAAAACGTACTAGTTCCCCCAAAACAACCCAAAACACCTGCACAAAAGGCCTTAAAGATAACATTCAGAGGAACAGGCCATTTGATCAAGCTTCTCCCCACGTGTTCTGTCCTTACGTTCCAAGTCGTTTCTCCCATTTTAACTCTTCAAGGAAAATGCCCAACTCACATAAGCAGAATTGTAACTTCACTTTTCTTGGCTCTTTGTGGACTCTCATGTTTCATTTTGCGATTAACCGATAGCTTCCGAGATGAAAGAGGAAAGGTTAGACATGGCCTAGCAACATTCAGAGGCTTATGGGTTCTTGATGCTCCATTAAAACTTCCACAAGAACAGGCGGCTAGATATCGGCTAAAGTTCATTGATTTTTTTCACGCCTTTGCGTCTCTTTTTGTTTTCGCAGCAGTTGCATCGTTTGATAAAAATGTTGTGAATTGTTTCTGTCCACATCCATCAGACGAAACCAAAGAGCTCTTATTGTCCGTGCCAACTTGGATTGGAGTAGCGTGCATTATATTGTTTATCTTGTTCCCCTCAAAGCGTCATGGAATTGGAAGCTCTCTCTCTCGTAATTAGTGTTTCATCTGATGTTACTTCCATTGCTTCCTTAATTCCCCGTGCACGTTATCCGATTCATTGATATCGTTAACCATTCAGCCTTTATACTAAGAAGCTGTGTCTTGAAAAAAATTTGCCATAATGTGAAAGGGTTGCTTAAATTTACATTAGTTAAATTTCAGGATGAAATTAATTTAATGGTGCATCATGAGGATGTGTCAGTGATGAGCTACATTATTAAACAGTTGCAGATTTCTGCGATTTCAAATCAAAGGCCTCTTGAAACTTGTATATGCCCTGAAACGTTATTGGTATATTAGTTGATACAAGTAATATCTATACCATTTTATCAAGAGAATCTAAGTTCAGTAAAATTAAGGAAATAAGCAGCTGCAAACAGGTGGAATGATTCGTGTAAGATTTCTACATTCTTGAATTTGCAGCTTTCAAGAATTTGACCTATAATCATCACACTTTACAAGTATGGGCACATCAATTCCGAAAATTGAGAATGAATTTGTTCATACCAAACTAAAACCAGCATAAATTCAATAAAACGTGCTGCTTCCTGGACTTATTAGGTGAAGACAGTTTGCAAGCTTAGACGTATTGATTCACTTGATTTAGGCGTTATTTTCTTTTCATTTGGTGTAAAGCTTTGACTCAGCTTGTTTTTTCGTTTGAATGGTGTTCGCAAGATGTCCCTCCTACACTTATTGTTTCCCGTCCGTGTTATGAGAAAACGACAGCATGGTTGCCGACGCCCATCATTTCCAACTTAGAATCGTGACCACCAATGGCCACTCATCAAGCCATTCAGTTTTTAACATCGCTACCTGCGATTGGAATGTAGAAAATTTTTTTGGGATTTTGGTTGTAGTAGTAATAGTATTATGTCAAAATAGAGCTCCACTTGGTTCCAATATGAGTTCATCGGGTCCGATGCCGAGTGAATTGGGTAGCTCCACGAACCTTGAAAATCTTTGGCTCTCTGACTGTCGCCCCGTGCGTCATAGACCAGGGAGCTTAACTCGGTTGCCTAAGCTTAATAATTTAGACTTATCGTTGAACAGTTTCACTGGGCCAATCTTGAGCTCTTAACTGAGTTAAGAAGTATAGAAAAATAGAGTTGTACAACAACCGTATCGGATGAATTACCAGTTATATGGCTTACTATGATGACGTTGGTGATATTAGACGCGTCCACGAATAAGTTGACGGAGATGATTCCGTTGGAGTTGTGTGAATTACAGTTGGAGTCGCTTAACGTGTTAGGACAGATTGGAGGGTACTTTGCGAGCAAGCACGAGTGGGTAATCCAACCAACTCGGGAAGAACTCAGCACTGCAGGTACTAGACGTCTCTTAAAATCATTTTCTAGTGAAATCCGCAAGGGTTTGTCTTCAAGCAGGTTATTAAAGGACCTGGTATTGATATATAATTCATTTTTCAGGCAAATATCAGAAAGTCTCGGGAAGTGCCAGAGCTTAAGGAGGGTTCGGTCAAAGTACTATTTGCTATCAGTCACAGTTTCTGGGAAGTTCAAAGGTCTACCGTATGTTCTTTTGATCGGGTTCGTGGACAATTCATTCACCGGCCATATATCAAAATTATTTTCGGTTAATTATGTCTTGAATTTAATAATAAAAGACAGTCTAAAAAAATTGGTTTAAATAATTTTCTTATTAAGATTTGGTTTTAAGACTTGTTAACAAGGACAAATCCTTCTGTTATTAGGATTTGGTGATTTCTTTTTTATTTTGTCTATTAAGATTTATAATCTACACTTGAGTTCAGGATTTGAGTATCAAATCTCTTTAGTTTTAATGGATTTTATTGTCTCCCAATACATATGAACATACGGCTTAGCCAAACTACATGTTTTCTTTATTTTTCTTTATTTGTTATTGAATTTATTTAACCAAAATATTTGTCTCCACTTTCAGGTGCATATAAATTTTCTGTTCATTTGGTTTCCGAGAATCGGTTTTCCGGACCCATTCCAGATGAAGTTGGTTCTTTAGGTAGATTACGTGAATTTTCTGCTTCTGATAGTAAGTTTACTGGTCGAATTCCTGGTCATTTAGTGCAGTAAGGCTGTTGGTGAAGCTTGACAGTGGAAATGAATTTCGGGTGGGATCCCAGGAAAAAATAAAAATTGGAGGCTCAATTCGACTAATAATACCCTGTTTGATGAAATTCCAGCTGGAATTGGGAGCTTGCTAGTGCTAAACTATCTCGATCTTTTTGGGAATTTCTTTCGTGGAAAAAATTCCACTAGAATTGTAGAATTTGAAACTGAATTCATTTAATTTGTCAAATGATCAGCTTTCTGGTGATATACCCCCTTTTATGCCAAAGAATTTTTTAAGAATAGCTTTGTGGGGAATCATGGTTTGTGTGTAGACTTGGCTGGTCTGTGTCCTGAACTATACAGATCCAAAAACCAGGGTTGTCTGTGGATTCTGCGGTCAGTCTCTATACTTGAAGCTGTAGTTTTTGTTGTTGGAATTGTTTGGCTCTGCATCAAATACCAGAGTTTCAAGAATATTAAGAGAAGATTTGCTTTATTCGAAATCCTTCCACAAAATTGGTTCCAAATGAATTTGAGATCATTGGATGTCTTAAAGAGGAAAACTTGATTAGACGTGGGGCTTCTGGGAGAGTTTACAAAGTTGTGCTCAATGGTGGTGAAACAGTTGGCAGTGAAAAAGCTGTTTGGAAGACACGAGGGAGGATGCAAGTGACGGGTCACAGAGAGCTGAACTTGAAGTAGAAGTTGAAACATTGGGGGAATCTCGGCAAGAGAATATTGTCAGATTGTGGTGCTGTTGCAACAATGGAGATAGCAAGCTTCTGGTTTACGAATACATACCAAATAGGAGCTTGGGGGATTTGTTGCATAGCAGCAAGGCAGGTTTGTTGGATTGACCAACAAGGTAGAGAATATCTGATGCAGCTGAGGGATTGGCTTATTTGCATTATGATTGTGTTCCTCCCATTGTTGATCAAGATGTGAAATGCAACAATATATTGTTGAATGGCGAGTTTAATGATAGATTTGCAGATTTCGGAGTTGCTAAAGTTGTTTGAAAGAGTTAGCAAGGGGCTAGAGTCCATGTGGTTCCTGCGGATACGTTGCTCCAGGTATAACAACAGACTTGATTAAATGTCCAATATTGTTAGATTCAATTAACTCTTTGGCATCTTGATTTTATTTTCTTATATCAACATGTAAATACCTCCATTGAACTCCGATCATTTTATTTTTGCACAAGTAGTTTGTTTCTTACTTCCAAGTAAGAAAGCTAAATTTACTTGAAAGTAAGGACTATGGAGGAATAAATTTAATCCGATGCCAAGGTAACATGGTTTGATCAATCAAGCGAAACTTGTGTTTGCTAGAACCTGTAGTTTGATTCTCACAAGTTCATACTCTTTTCATACATATTTTTTAATTGCCATTCCTTCATGTTAATTTTAGCTTACATTTAAATTCAGTTTGTTCTATTTGGCCATAAATTTGATGCAGAATATGTCTATACTCTTGGAGTGGATGAAAAGAGTGATATATACAGTTTTGGGGTAGACTTCCAATTGATCCAGACAGAGTTTGATAGTGTGATCGACCCGAGGCTTGATTCTAGTCACAAGGAAGAATTCTGCTGGATCCTGGAGATGAGTCTCTACACCAGTGCACTTGCTACTAACCAGCCAGCCGTCAACGCGAAAGGTGGTCAAGCTGTTGCAAGAGGGTAATACTGAGAAGATATCTAAGACCAAAAAAAAACGCGGGAAATTGAACGAATGGGCCCAAAGCCCATTCAAACAAGACAAAAAAGTATGACACGGAGAAAGAAAGGTGAGATTAAAGGCCAATAACTTGTTCTGCTCATAGTTTGGTCTCAAGACAAATTTCAATGTTTTAACCTTTAAAAACTTAAACACCCACCATTTACCTAATTTTTATCCAATTTTATTAACTTCTTTTATGAAATGATAAAAATACCTTTATTAAAAAAATAAGAATTTATAATAAAATTATAAAATAATAGTTAAATATATTAAAATTTATAAAAAAATTTATAAAATTTTGAAAAAATATTTAAATTTAAAAAATAATAAGCCACTTACTGTCACCAATAGCACCAGGTGGCCATTCAGGCCACCTGGTTCTAAGAGAGGTCAGTGGAGACAGCTATATCTGGTTACCTTTTGTTTTGACAGAGGCAGTCAGATCTGACCACCTCCATCTAAAACCATGGTCGAATACGACCGTTGGGGTCAAAGCTGACTATTTTCAGTCCTTTTCTCTGGTAGAAGTCACCAGATCTGGTCGCTTTCTCCAAAATAGGAGACAATCAGATCTGATTGTCTCCGTCGAATCAAGAGGCCAGATATAGCCTATATTAGAACTAGATAGTCGTTTCGATCACCTAGTGCTATTAGCGACAACCACTGCTGCTGGCATGGCGGCGGTGGTTGCCTTTTATTTTTTTAAAATTTTTAATATATATATATATATATTTAAATATTATTTTAAAATTTTAACTCTAAAATAATAAAATTGTCCTTTGACTATTAAAATTTTACTGTTGACCATTAAATTTAATAGTCAACGGATGACATTTCGGGTTTTATAAACTTGACAGATGATAATTTGTCTTAGGACCAAACAATGGGAGGGATCATGTCCTTTGGCCTGAGATTATATGATAAATCTACGTAAGCCCTAGAAGAAGAAGAAGATGATGATGAAGAGGAGAAATTGAAACATTTGGACTGTGTTTAAAATGGATCCAATCTAAGTTCAATCGTGTATTCTTTGTTGTTGTTCAACATAACCTCTGATTCATGATTACCACATTAACATTTCAAAGTGTAATAAAAGAATCTACCATGCTTATATTGACAAAGGCATGGCAAAGGGAGGGACGGATGGATGCAAAGAGAACAAGTGCAAGTTGTACCTTCACCAAAAGGTCGCTAAATCTTTGGAGGTGACAATGATGTATCGTATTTATTCTGTCTAGACTCTAAATTAAAGCCTACCTTTCTTTATTTGTATTTTTTTAATTTTGTTAGCTTTGATAAATTCCACAACTGGAAAGGCTCCTCATGAAAATTCCCCCTCAGACCCAACCCAACCCGCGATACACGTTGAACTTGGGATGAAGGAAGGGTATCATGTAATGTTTGCTATCTCTAACTTGCCTCGCCAATTTCTTATATAGATGAAATGAACTAAAATGAAATGACCTGCCCACATCTCATAATTTTTAATTAGGCTCTTGGATAAGTAAGAAGTAGAGAGAGCAAATAATTAATCAGCTTCTTTGAATATTATTCTTCATCTCTAACGTTTATTAAGGAACTGCTAAGCTTTTTCTTCTTTATTTAATGAAAATTAGTGTTATATTTTATTGCCCTTGTTGATTTTCAATATATACGCAAATAGATGTCATATGCACAGTGTAATGACACATGGGCAAGCAAGTGCTCGATTCGGGCATATGATTGGAAAGCATAACTAGAGTCAAATTTAGAACAAAAGTAGGAAGAATGAGATTCAGGTGGAATGTCACCCTAGAGTGTGAACAAAGCTAACATATTTGGAAACAGACTATATACATAATGATAAAGAAGAAACGACTAATATTAACAGTCATAATTCTATTTCTTCACGTAGACTTCTCATGTAAAGCAAGAAACCACCCTCTTTCTCTTTCTCCATTCTCAGATGGTGTGGTGAAGGAGAAACACCTCATGCTCTTGATTCAGATTGCCCCTACTCCACTCAATCCTTTTCTTATATTTCTTTATTATTTTAGTCTTTGAACAAGTCTTAGCAAATCAAAGTTGCCTTTAGGCTGAGTAAAATAGACACAAAAACTACATTTATTCTCCTACAAGTTTTCATACACAAATGTAAGCAAAATCCAAACGTAAGATCCAAGCAACCCTTTTTTTTATAAATTTTTTCATTCCCTTTCTTTAATTAGTTTCTACCATAGTTTCATCATTTTAGAATCTATGTTTAAATTTTTAGGTAGCTAAGTATAAAGTGAAAAGGAGAATTTATTTAATTTCTTCAGTATACCCTCAAGAAGAAAGAGAAGAGCTGGCTTGGAGGGGAACAAGGCTCTGGAAGACACAAGTTGCTTTTTCTTCTTTTCCTTTTTGTTATCCCCTTGCCTGTCATTCTATCGCTTAAATTGTTTGTATTGATTTTTTTTTTCTTGGAGTACTGGCGGCTGTGTGATGGGCATAAGAGAAACCAAAGGAAATGACTTGGTGCAATAACTGCAGTGATGTGCAAACAATTGAAAGAAGCTCGTCGCCATCAACTAGTGTTAATATTACTGCCAAAGCGAAGGAATGTCTGATTAGGTCTTGTCCTTCGTGTGGTCATCAGATTAAATGCAATGAGCAGGTCTGTGTTTAATACTTCTTTCTAATCATTTAGACAATTTTTCAGTGCAGTGAAATATGCATATCATGATTAATTTTACTACGCAATGTGTTGATTTGATTTATTATAGGCGAGAATTCATGATTTGCCTGGACTACCAGCTGGGGTGAAGTTCGATCCGACGGATCAAGAGCTTCTTGAGCATCTGGAAGGGAAAGTTCGATCTGATGCTCGTAAACTTCACCCGCTTATCGACGAGTTCATCCCCACACTTGAAGGCGAGAACGGAATCTGCTATACCCACCCTGAAAAGCTGCCAGGTAAATCAATGAAAGTTGCAAGGATCAATCAAACCTACAGTTTGTTTTTGTTTCTCGTAAAAGGTTTGTGAGCTGTGAGAAAATTGAATAAGAAAGGCACAGTGATGGTTATTATTAGGTTCTCTAAGAACGTTTAAACGAATAGTTAAGAAATGGTTCATCAGGGAGTTGACCTAAGTTTCTAAATCATTGAGTTCCAGTTGCAACTGTTTTTGCAGTCGCATAAAGATTTCTCTTGGACCATTCTTACATAGAAGGTAAAAATTAGATTGCCTAATATTATTGCTAATCATTTTTATCCAAAATTATGCTTTCTCCAAAGAAAATGTTATTCCCAGAGAAAAACACATATGCACAAATTAATCTACTAACTATAAGCTATATTTATTCTCTTAGCTTTCTGTAAGAGAATGCATTGGATCTAAGTGTAATGGTTAATTCAACCCTTCCCCTCTTTTGAAGAAACCTTTCAACCAACTATCTACAATCAGATAAGAAGAAGCAGTCAACCTAGAAATGAAGAAACCCCTCAACTAACCCTTAAAAAATAAGGCAATTATTAGTACCATGTCCATCATAGAAACTGCTGCTGTTTTAAACTTATCTTCAGCATTAAACACATAAATTTATTTTCTTTATTTTTTTTATTTGAACAATGACGTGATCAACTGTTAAACTAAATTAAGGTTTTTTCATGTGCATGCAGGAGTTAGCAAAGATGGGCTAGTTCGTCACTTCTTTCATCGACCTTCCAAAGCGTACACAACGGGAACCAGAAAAAGAAGAAAAGTGCACACAGACACGGAGGGTGGTGAAACCCGGTGGCACAAAACCGGTAAGACCAGGCCGGTCATTGTTGGCGGCAAGGTGAAAGGTTACAAGAAGATTCTTGTGCTTTACACCAATTATGGAAAACAGAAAAAACCAGAGAAAACCAATTGGGTGATGCACCAGTACCACATGGGCAACAATGAAGAAGAGAAAGATGGAGAGATCGTGGTTTCAAAAGTTTTCTACCAAACACAGCCTAGACAATGTGGTTCACTAAAGGACGCTCTCCCTCCAAAATTAATGAAGGGACAAAGCGGCCATGAGGGGCTTAGAAATAATCCAGGTCTTCAGACATTTTACAATGCTTCATTCATATCTTTTGATCAAGGTGGTCAAAATAGAACGAGCCCTCCTCAACTGATTCCCCATTTCGCACCACATGATGGTTCTTCGTTTATTCCTTGAAAAGAGAGAGAACAATTATTAAATAAACAAATAAATGAGGGAGACAGGGAATAAAAGGAGGAAAAGGAAGATAACTGGAGGTTGAAGATTGTGGTTCCAATGATTGTGCAACGGTGGGAGTAAGTTAATATACAAATAATATTTGAGGAAAAGGGCACAAAGGCCGGGAAGAATAAGGAAGATTTACTTAAAAAGTAGTGGAAGCCGGATTCTTCAACGAGGAATTTGAAGATTTCGCCTTAACATTTTAATCTTCTTTCTTAATTCATGCTTTGTACAGTGTCAAGAATGCAAATTTTACACAAATGGATGATGACAATGTTAACTTTCAAACTGTACACAGAGATTCTTACCATTATATAGCAATATATTAGGATTTCCCTTTTAATCTCTTTATTTCTTTTCCGTACGATGCTTCAGTTCAGAGCTCCCTCGTGCATGTGAGCTAATATAGGGTTTACGTCTTATTAAGTAAATGCTATTGACAGTAAGGAATATATAGTAAATAAATAAAAGGGTTTCGGGCCTAAGATTCTTAGTTCAGCAGATTAGCATCAATGATTGTTTGTTTAGGTGTGTTCTAAAATTATCAAATATAACAACAAAAAATGTTATCCCTTTCATTGAATGATTGGATAATTTATAATTTCCTTTGATATTTTTTTTTCTGAACAAAACACTTATTCCCATCTAATATTTGTTAAAATGACAAAATCCATGTTACTAAATTTAAAAAAACTAAATTTTCATCTATTTAATTTTTTTTTTTATAAAATTTTGAAAAGATAAAAATATCTTCAAATTAAAAATATTTTATTATAAAAATTTTTAAAATATTTTTTGCTTTAATTTATATTAATTAAAAATAAAAAATTTATAACTATACATGTAATTATGGTTTAATGATAAATAATTATATATTTAGATTAAATTACAGCTTCTTTATTTTAGGGGGCTTTTGAAATTGAAAAAATATTGGGGTGTTTTTTATTTATTTTGAAAAAATTTAAATTGTTTTTTGAAATTTAGAAAAAAAATTAAAATGTTTTTTAAGTTTATAAATTTCAATATTACACCTCAATAGTTTCAAAAATGATAATTATATCTAAACAACACAAAAAATTAGAAAATATAAATATCTTATTACAAACTATTAAAATTATAATATATTTTTAAAATATATGTATAAATAGGATAATTTTTAAGATAAAATAGAAAAATAATCTATTTACCTCGTAAGTTTAAAAATAATATTTATACTTCACGTATGTATTCATCATAATATTTAGATAAAATGATATACGAATGAGGTAAAATGTATTTTTTCAAAATTTTAAAGGTTTTTCAGAATTAGAATAAAATTTAGGATGTTTTCTAAAATTCTAAAAGGTTTTTTTTTTTTTTTAAACCTAGAAAAAGTATGGAATTGTAAAATTATATTATACATTATTCAAGTTTTAAAATATTATAAAATATATGAATGAATATAATAATTTTTAAAACAAAGAATGAAATTAACTATTTAAATGTAGTTTATAATCCAAATATATTTTTTATTATAAAATTACATAAATACCTTTTTTACTATTAAAATTAAAAATTTAATTTTTTTGAACTTAATAAGATTTCAATAAATATATTAAAAAAAAAAAAAAGTCAATACTAAAGCTTTTATTTAGAGTGAGCTGTACTAGGTTAGTTTGTCTTCACTCAGGGGCCAGAATTCTTATTCTAGTTTAAAATTTATAATTAATTCACTTATAATAGAAGGGAAACATTTAATTATTTACCATTAAAGCTAGATTACAAATTGAGAAAACCTAGGTTAAATAAAAGCTATTTGTTTGGATCAATCTTCTGTATCTCCACTTATTAATTACACTGCCATCAAATTCATAATGCTTCCTATCCAAGAGCCTAAGTTTTCTCATTTGAACCTCAAAATTTTCAACAAATAAAGCCTTGTTCGAAGAATTTTCCTTTTCTAATAAGCTGAGGTATAAGCCCGAAAGACATGTTGTAAAACACTAGATGATGAGCCACGGGATTGACTCGAAATGGGAAATCAAAATGAATTCTAGCCCTGGAAAGCATCACAGGCTCTCCTTCGTAGAAAAAAAAAATAGACCGTATTAAAATTTGTGCATCATTTTCCAGTTTAAAGTGGTTTTAATAGGTTTATTTTGTTAAATTTTCCTATTTGGTATTTGTTTCTGGGGAGAATAGCAGATGCCATTTACACACTTGTCTACTCATCCACGGCATAATTTTTATTTTCTCTTGTTCGAGGCCTTGAAATAGACTGAACTGGAAATTGCAGGGACAAAGCCGGTTAATCTTTCTACTTACCGTATAAGACATGGATTATAATCATGTTTCATATCAAGTAGCCTTGAGTGACATTTCAGTTTGAATTAATTTGTCATAATGTTTTCGGTTTATAGCCTTCCATAGGAGCAACTAATCTGATATGACAAGACAAATATCAGCTATATACATTTGATTCCTTAATTCAGATTGACACATTCGCAAGGAAGCTGCCAATTGAGGTGTTTCCCGTAAGCATATCACATGGCCTCAGATTATGAAAAAATATAAAATGATTATGGTAATTTTAGAAAGACCAATCTCAAACAAAAGCTGTCGGCGTCGAACCATGTTCCCATTAGTTAGAGAACCCATGATCGCCTCTCAGGTTTGACCCCCTGGGACCCTTGCATGTGTGGGCTCTCACTGGCAGATACTATTGACTTATCCAGGCAACCTACTTAATTCTATTTCTTATGTCTGTGTTCACCCGAATCTGCTTGAAATAGAGATGAGATCTATAAGAGTACCGGTTTCAAATTCTTCACATACTAGACAACTTGTATAGGAAGTTTCACACTTCAGCTCCAACTGCAAACACCCAGAAATGGATTTTCGGTTCAGCTCAAAAGAAAACCAACAACTAATGAAAGCAAACAGAAAAAGGCTTACCCAGGACCAGATCAGGCTATTTTAGACAAGCTTCCATTCTAACCAGAAGATCCAAGTAGACTGCAAACTCGAGCTTGCACGCAGATTAGGGCTGCCACCAAGACAGGTCGCAATTTGGTTCCAAAATAAACGAGCGAGAGAGAAAATCTATACCATAGAGCTTGACCGCAAGACCATCCAACTACAGCTTGACAGTGTGTTGGCAGGAAATAGAAGGCTAGAACAAGAAGTTGAAATGCTGAAATATGAGCTGAACAAGGCTCTGCAGATGCTATCTGTAGCTAACCCATCCATCAGTCTTCTGCCCTCGTCAACATCTCATGACAATGATCACACCAACACAAGCTCTTCTGGCAACATGATTTGCAGTTGGAAAGATTCAGCGGTGTTGCCATTAGACGAGTTACATTCTTGCCTGATTAACCATGAAGGCCAGCCAGCAAAACAGGACAGAAAAGATTTTTCAGTGAGATTTTGATGTATAAAATGTTTAAAATTACTTGCAAGAGAAGCTATTTGAAGTTGTTTTGACATGAGTAGCTCTGGGTATTCGTGTTTGCAGATAAGTTCCATTCAGCATTTACTCTCAAAATATTGCAAAAGATAATCACAAGACAATATTTGGTTGATAGAATTCAATGATAAGTTCATGGTTTGTATTTGATCAACAATATTTTTACCACAAACAATCAAGACTAAGATGGAATTCCTGCAAGCACAGAGAGTAAAGGCATTAAAGCTGGTATTTTTCAATCACTGCATCCGTAGACAATTCTGAGACATATTTTGATTGATAATAGGTTCAAAATTGTACCGCAAACAATAGAGACTAAGATGGGATTGCAACACAAACATGAAGATTGCGGGCATTCAACTATTCAAGCTGTTATTTTCAAACTGCAGCATCTATAGACAATTTTGAAATAGCTCTACCATCCATATCCATCAACTAAAAGTTGGATGCAAGAAAATGCATGAACATGTCAAATTTGATGAGCTACTTCCAAGTCTTAAAAACAAATAAAAAGACAGACAGCTCAAAAGCTCCATCACGTTTGATTGTCTGCAGCCAAATAGGACCCACTTGGCTGGATACAATCTTATGTTTGATCGGCAATTCACAACTTCTCTCAACTGACTCAACTTTGCCAAGTTGAGATGCAAGTTGAGATGAGAAATAAACTCGTATTACTAATAAAAGAATATTTGAGAAAGCTCCCCCAAATGGAGACATATTTTACTTATGACATAACTGCAGCAAGAATGATGACCAAAATTGGATTTAACCTGCCTTCTGTCTGCGACATTTAGTTTTTGTCTGCTAAACTAAAACTTTTAACCTCAATTTTTGATCTGGTCAAATATTTGGTGCTTTGTTATACTTACAAACAGAACAACAGTAATAGATGCTGTATGATATATTTTTACATGTATCAAACATCCTTTGTTGTAAATAATCTATTCAAGGTAAAATATCGAGCAGAGAGAATAGCAGAATCTGAAAAACAAAGGCAAAGCACGGAAACATACGGAAATAGAACATTTTTAAACCAAAAGAAATTATCTTTCAGCAAATGAAACCAACTATTAGAAGTGCATAGATACACAGCAAAGATATATCAATTAACAGCATATGATATCCATGTATGCTATGTTCCTAAAAATAGTATGGACCGGATTCAGTAAAGTGTAAGCAATTTCTATCACTCTGCATATTGGCGCAAGCTTCAGGATGAAGCAAACATGACAAGAGATCAGCTAATCAGATCTAAGCTTTAGCAATGATAGAAATGGCCAAGGAGGCAAAAACCAGTTTACCAATAAAATTCACTACATGGACCTACAAAGGCCTTGAAAATGTTACATCGAACAAAATGTAAAGAGAATGAGTAACGTTCGAAACTTTCTCTGAAACTAGATCATAGCAGGATTCTGTGGAAGTA
Organism: Anacardium occidentale; assembly: GCA_026122585.1. Taxonomy (NCBI): domain Eukaryota; kingdom Viridiplantae; phylum Streptophyta; class Magnoliopsida; order Sapindales; family Anacardiaceae; genus Anacardium; species Anacardium occidentale. Next base: position 56,932 of record JAJEJH010000549.1, read on the forward strand.
AAAACCATAAACTTAAAAAGGTCAAAAAAAAAAAAAAATAATAAATTGAAAAAACAATTAAATTTGGGAAGATCAACTTATGTTCCTCGGACTATTGATATGGAATTTACTTTCTCTTCTAGGCTTTAATAAGAATCCAAGCTCTAATGCTAGATAGGGAATCACCACATAAGACACATCCAAGAAAATTGTTGAAATTGTGCGAAAAGCTGCTAATGTTAGGTAAGTACTCTCCTTTGCACAAGTCTGATACATCGGTCTACATAGCTTCACAGGCTGATGACTATTGGCAGAGCTTGACAATAGTCACGGACAACTTGTCAAATGACCAGAAGCCAAGAACTGCTGAAAAAGGTCAGCTTGTGTTCACCTCCTAATAATATACTTTTCCAGAGTATTTCAACACCCCATCCCTCTAATTTCAGAAGTTTGTTTTGGAAGAATCAAGTTCTTTTTCTTCCCAGATTTTCATAGTCCTATTATTTACACATAATAATAATAATAAATAAATAAATAAAAACATATATTGTAAATTTTGGAGTATAAAGAAGAATCATAAACCCACGATATATACAGCTAATGCAGCGTCACATTTGGTCATTCATCATTATCGATTAACTCTAAACAATAAATTTTGAACCACTCTGTTTATTTCAATCAAAACTTTAAACCCATAACAAAGAACGACAAAAGACATATACTTTGACAAGTCACAAACCCAAAGTTTACAATCTAATCCTCTAACATTTTCCAAAAATATTCAAATTAAACTCGTTATCATAAACATTTTGGATTGCACTTGTACACTATACCAACCAATTTCTTTTCATGCCATGCTAGACAAAAATTTTAAATTAAAAAATAGGCTAAATAACTTATTCCCACCAAAGGTTTTTTGAAATGGCAAAATCTTATATGTTAATTTTTAAAAAGTTAAATATTTATCCTTAATCAAAGTCAATATTTGAATTTAATGATCAATCATTAAATTTAATTGGTTAAAGAAGTATTTTTGTCATTTCAAATAAAAAGAATTTAAAAAATAATAAATAATAAAATTAATTTTATAAATACAATTAAAATATAAAATAATATTAAAATAATAATAAATAAAAAATTTAAATTTTAAATAAAATTTTTAAAAACTAATGAAAAATTAAAAAAAGCCATTAATATTGTTTTTTTATAAAATACTATTTTAATAATATTATTATTTATTTTTTAATGAAAAGTGTTTTGATGATTTTATCATGAATATTAATAAATTTCAAAAAAATAATCAATAAGTTGATATCTAACTTTCTAAAAACCTTTAATGTGACTCACCGTTGGAATAAGTATTTTAGCCTTAAAAAATGGCCAAACCCCAAAGTCCCACTCAAGATTTTCTTAAATTCAAAGTCTCACACATAAAGTTTTGAAAAGTCAAATACTCTTTTTTATTTTTTAAAAAGATTAAAATCCCTTTTATAAAGTAAATAATATTAATATTAAAATATAATATAAATAATAGTAAAATATAAAATAATAGTAATTAATAATAAAAAATTAATAACAATTAAAAAAATAAAGTAACAATTTTTAAAAACAGTTTTTGTCATCTACAACGTCATCGATGACGGTGATAACCTTTAACAAAATCAGGTGGTTGAAAATAGCCATATAATTCTATTAGCGACTGAATTTCTAGTTATGTCAACGATTGTCATTGCCATCAGCGACATCAATTGTTTTTTAAAATTTTTATTAATTTATTATTATTAATTTAAATATTGTTTTATATTTTAATTGTTTTTATAAAATTTATTTTTTTAATTTTCATTTAAAATGGTAGAAATACTCCTTTAATTTTGATTAACAACCTGGTGCTTAGCTTTTTAAAACTTTATGAGGGCCTGATCGTTTAAGGAAACCTTGGGTGGGAATAGGTCTTTTGCCCCTTAAAAAAATAAGGAAAAAGGCCGACCCAGACAGTTGGGGTCAAGTCAACAGGGTACATGTAGAGTAAATTATTGACTTTTAGGTGAAACAGATGAGCCAGCAAATAAAACCCTCTTCTCTTTTATTTCTCTTATTTAGGTTTATTCTTTGGCCAAACTACTAAGTCCTACGCAAGGTTTCTCTAAAATACAATCTCATCTAAACACTTTAAAAAAACCAAATACCTATTTATAAACCAATTCTTTTCAATTTTATTAACATTTTTAATATAATAATTAAAACACCAATTATTAAAATAACAATAACATTATTATTAATTTTAAAATAAAAAATAATTTTAATATAATAATAATAATTTTTAAAAATTAATAAAAAAATTTTAAAAATAAAAAATAATATTTAAAAAAGAGTGGCTAACATCGTCGATAGCAATGACCGTTGTAAATCTAACTAAATAACAAAAAATAATTATCTAGTTCGATTTATAATTCAGATCTGATAATTTTCGTCATAAAAATTATTGAAAATGATTGATTTTAAGTATATTATTATTGATAATTTATTTAATTTTTTATTTAAAAAGATAAAATATCTAACTATTTAGATAAATTTAATAATTTATTATTAATATTAATTATTAAATTTGATTAATTGATAAATATTTAATTTTTAAAAATTTTTCAGGTGAGGGTGATCATTTAGGGAACCTTGGGTGGGATTAAATCGTTCGGCTTTACTCTTTTGCTTATTTATTCAGGCCCCAGGGCCCCATTTCCATCTGTTTTCGGCACCGGCCTGCAAGCCGGACATTACAAACATCCCTTTTCTTTTGACAAATTTGAGCTGATTAAAACCTCTCATGTACAGCTCTTTTTATATTACTTGTTTCACCCGCCAAGAAAAGCTCTAGTTTCTCCATCAAATAGTACCGTAACTGACACAAAATCAAGACATCGATGCAAAGAGCACCCTTCCTTTTTTCTTTTCTTTCTTTCATTTCTCTATCTTTACGCTTTGGTCCTTTTCTTTTAATCTTTATCTTCCTTTTCCACGTCTGGACTATGTACTCGGAAATCTGCAGAGCGACAGTGATTGTGAAGTGAAGTGTTGCATACAGGCCACCACGCACGGTGCATTTTTACAAGTTTAAACAATATACTTGATGTTTTGGTGTATATATAGTATATATGCGCGAATGATATCAAGTGATGGAAAAAAGGGATACAGTTTATTTTAAAACAACAGGGGCTAAGGCTGTACTAGAATCAAGTCTTTGCAACTGGAAATGGTCTTTTAAACTCAGTTGGACAAGACAACAACCACAAACTCAGAGATATTATAGATTGCAATAATGGAGCTCAAAAGGGACTCTGACTTTGCCCCCTCCACTCACCGCCTTTTTATCAAAAATAAAACCACCACCTTTGAAGGGAACATCTTTCAGGTTTCAACTGAATATGCATGGATGTTCTCTTTCAGCTCTTGGAATAGTTTTTTTTTTTTTTTTCACTGAGCATATAATTTTTAAGCTCCCATCAACCACTCAAGGCTACCTTTCTTCTCTCTCCGCGAAGTTTCAAATTAATAAATTCTCCCTCTTTCTTTCTCCCCAACTTCAACTCCATTTTATTATATCAACTTGCTTTCCATTGAGAAATATGCAATTCATGCATTTTCCATGTAATTTGATCTTATTAATTAAATCCATCCATTGATGGATGATGGATGACAACTAATAGCTTGCACGCCAACACCTAAGAAGTCTCTGGTTTGTCCTCCGCTACTGTCATCACTCTGCAAGTGCCGGCGTTTGGCTGGGTACATTTGAAGCTGATTCAAAGTTGTAATGTCACTCCCTGAGTTCTCCACATCACTTCCAAGATTGTTGCCTATTGTGTTTGAATTTGAAGCATACAATCCACAGTATTTGTTACCATCTTGTACCTGACTGTTGCTGCACTTCAACCCAAAACTCCCTAAGAACGAAGAGTCTGTTGAAGTTGCACCAATTTGTGCGGCTTTTTGCAACAAAGCTGTGGCTGACATACTTGCCGACGTTGCTTGCTGGGAGTGTTGGGAACTATACAGAGAAGGAACACTCACGAGCTGAATTCCAGCTTCCTTAACATCGCTTAATATGAGTGAAGTGCTGGATAGGGCTTCAGCATTGGTTGGAGAGAGCTTATTTGCGAACACCCAATTTAATTGATAATCGGACGGTGGAGGGTTTGAACAAGAAACAAGAGGATCTCCGTATAAGGATCCTGAATTCACAGAACTAAGCTGATGAATTTCTTGGAGATTATTGCCTATTGTTTCATGGGCTTGAGATCCTTGACCCATCCAGAGGGAGAGTCCTCGCCTTGTTTGATCCAATGTTTCGTCACTGCTTGAGATTGGCTTGAAAATAGAAGAGAAATGTTGCGCCATGGTTGGCCCTAGTGGAGTCCCCATAAGATGATAATTGAGATCACTGTGGGCTAAGTTGTTCATGTTAGATGCCGCAGTTACTCTTTCAGTTTCTTCAGCCAAGGCGTCGCAGAATGCCCTGTGGGTGACAAAGCTATCTCGCCTGCTCAAACAAAATCCATAAATAATAACACAGTAAAATGAATATGAATTATTAAGAGGACAAACATCAATATAGGCACATGCAAAATGAAAATTTGAAAAAGGTTCTGAACATAAATCAAGTAAAAGAAAAGCTTGGTTTTAGAATTGGATTGGAACTACTTTGATAGATTGTCCCACGAAGTTCCTTTATATGGGAACTGTAAATAACTACCGATACACGTCTTTGAATTGGCTTAAAAAAACAAGGAAAACATCATAAATAGTGCTAAGACTGTTATCACCGCAAGTTCAAGGCATTAAATTCAAGAAAGAGAAAACGCAACGAGAAAATATTCAGTATTGATGTAGAAATTAATGGATCTCTTTCTAAAAATTTAGCTCTTTGTCTTTTACTATGACTTTTATTTCCTTTCTCATAAAAAGCCATGGAGAGAAAAGAGAGGGCCGTGTTCTATGCCATGCTATAGGCTATCACGCAGACAAAGATATCGCAGCCACAAATATCACTTTCATTATTCTTCGTTCTACTTTCTCGATTTTCCGCCATGAGGTGATTGATCATTACTGTTGCAGAAGATACAGTGACATTCTCTGTTCTTTCTTATAACACGGACAAAGCCACAACAACCACAAAAATCGTTTTCATGCCTTGTTCAACTCTTTATTATCCTCTTCAATATTCGATTATATGAATAAAAAAACAGAACTTTAGTAATTTGTTACCGTGAAAATATAGTTCCACAGTCGCATTTGTATTCCTTAGTGCCACAGGTTTTCGAGTGCGCTTTCCAGTCGGATTGCACGGCGTATCGCTTTGAGCACTTCTCACACTTCCACTTCTTCTCTCCATGCTTCCGACAAAAGTGCTTTTTAATACCTGTTAGATCACCGAGAGCCCTAGAAGGGTGGTGATGCACACATGTCTTTTCGGGACAAACATAAACTCGTTTTCTTGCTTCTTTGCTAGTCCTTTGTTTCAGCTTCCATGGAAGGTTATGCCCTCGTCGATGAAGTTGCAGATTTTGATCTCTTTGAAAACCCTTTCCGCATATTTCACACAAGAATCTGTTGGTAGCCATCAGAGTCTTCGGTGACAAAGCTATGACTTCAGCTTCAGGATCTGTCAAATGATAATATCAACCCATTTGTCACATGGAATGGAATCACCATTTCCTAAACAATATTAACTTTGGATATACTCATGACACCATAAAGTTATTAGTAAAAGGGAAAAGAGAGAAGCTTAAAGAAGAAGATGCTATTTTCAAAGCATAACAAAAAGAAAGCTTGCCTGGGGTTCCTGGAAGGTTTCTCTTCTTCTTTGCAACAGGAAGATTAGATCCACCAACTGGGTTCTGAGCAAAACTATTTGGAATTGAAATTGTTTCTTCTGCCATCTTTTCTAACATCTCTTTGAAGACTCTATTTGTGGTTGGTTTAGTCAGAGAAAAGATAAGCTCATCGAAAGCAGTCCTGTGATTCTAATTAGAAAGAAAACCAAATAGAATAGGTAAGTTGTTATGGGGTATCTGAACCCTAAACAAAACAAGCTTATAAGCAATAAATGGATCTCTCACTGCTTTCTTCTCTCTCTCTAATGGTGCAGTTAATTTAATTACCTTTCTTTTAGGTGGAATAGAATACTATTATTTTGTGGGAGGCGGTGAAAAGTTAAAGCAGGGAAGGGAAAGGGAGGTTGAAGAGAAGAAAGGAGGAAAACCACAAAGGTGCATGATGACACATATGATGAGGTCTTGATAACCATGCCTTTCTCATTTCGAATGATTATCACATAATTTGTTGCTTTCAGTTTCCTTAATATTTTAATATGCTCCCTTTAATTACTTTTTTTTTATTATTAAATTTAGGTTTCAATAAAAAGAGAGTATATATCCTATTACAATGTTTACCTAGGGCCTTGTTTATTCTATATCATTTAAATTGTCTACGATGAACTGATTTTTCTTTGTTTTCAACCATCCAGATCAATATATTATCCTCCGCGTAAGTAGACTATAAAGCTTTTACTTATAAGTAAAATAGCGAGGACCAAGAAATTAAAGTTACCATTTCTTCTTTCTTTTATTTATTTAACTTAAAGAACACGTAAAACAATGTTGCATCCTACATTCTCACTTGCAACAACCATTGGAGATTGGACTATTAGGTGTTAAAATTATTGTCCTGATAGTGGCTCAATCAGAAAACCCACAAGCTGAAACTAAGAGAAAAGTGCTTTTTATCTCTGACATTACACCAAAGACTACCATATATTGGATGTAAACGTGTATTTTGTACTGCATTGTAAACAAAGAACAGCAACACAAACCCTAACTTAACGTTTTGGATTCACTATTCTACTGGCATATTTAAGCCTTCCTCATATGTCTGATGTTTCTTCTCTTCGGTGATATCTAACTTCTAAAGCATAAGCGTGGCCCTGGACTCATTTAACTCATCGAAAATAACTAGATATGTACTTTTTTTGGTCAAAAAGAAGAATTGACATGCCAGCTGAGTGAGTGTGATTTGCAAGAGATGCCTGTTTTGTCACTACTTTTATCTTCATTCTCTACAAAGGCAAAGTCTTTTCTCTTCGATCCGTTCAGTCAAAACCAAAGTTGAAGGCAATTCCTAAGAAGATTGACACCAATTTACGTATCTCACCATCTCACTTTGGGTTGATTGTTTGACTTGATCATCTTCTTTCGCTGGCTAAAATCAAACCATTATTTAGTTCTTGATTATAACTTCGTTGCGCTATAAGATCTGCCATGCTCGTGCTTTCATGCACGTGGCCGAAGGTAATTCCAAAAGAAACGACGAAATATACACATAAAAGGGAATAATCGTCCGGATGACAGTATCAGCCATGGATCTTCCCACTCACATTGACTACATTTTCTTACCAACTAGTTCTTTCAATACATTTTTCTGTGTTTAATTTTATCAGTACTGTATGTTCTTGTTAATTAGGCTGAAGAAATATGAAGAAGATATATAAGATTTATTCATTAATAAAAAATCAGAAAGTATGATGGGTTGGTCTTCATTTTTTGAACGGTTGACCCGTGCTTTTCCTAGAGATCCTTTGTGTTTGCTTTTCTTTTGATGAAAAATTGGATTTTTACTCGATATGGTCAGATTTTTATTATAAGAATTAATGGAAGAAGATGACTAATTTGTACATTTAAGGAGAGAATCACTCTCTAGGGTTTGTTAATGAAGGGAAAGATGTAAGGTGCCACATGGTTTTGAAATAAGATAATTCTTTAATAGAATGCCGCGATTTGAAATTCTGGATGGTTTTTTTTTTAATTTAATTTAATTTTAATCTTCACATAATAATGGACTGCTAATACTGGGATTAGCAAGGTAGGGAACAAGTTAAGAGACAGAGAGCTGACAGAGGCAGTGAATTTTTGGATATGTGAGTAGTCGTCCACTTGTGGGCTGACTTTTCCTGCTAACCTTAATCATAATCTAATCATGTTTTTGCTTTCTAAATTTGTTTAGTATATAATTTTGGAGTTTTGTTGTTGAACTGTGGCGGCACCAGAATATTCTCTCCTTCTCCAACACTCCTCAAAGGCTTCAACTTTCAAGGGCGCCTTGAGAGAGATTCCAATACAAACCCCACAAGTTTAATATTCCTCTCTCTCTCTCTCTGCTGTTTTTGAGGTAAAAAAGAATTATAATTAAATACGAAAACTGCGTAGCTGGGAAATTGATTTGGAAGGGATTTCGGAAAAAGCAAAATGTTGTCACCAAGGGTATGTTTGTTTCCTTTCTCGTCTTTTACTTTTAAAATCAAGAGAAGCTCCGTTAAAACTTAAAATAGCAGTTTGTATATGTAATATTTTAAACAAAAACTCAAAAGTATTTCCAAATTTCGAGGCTAACACGTATCTATCTCCTCATAACTCCAAAAACGTAAGTCACAAACTCACAGTTTCATGTTGGATGTCATCATATTTATGTTTACTTACAATATTTATACAGAATGCGTCCTTTTGCATGAAAAACCGTTTTTTATTATATTTAAATTAGCTTGAGATCAAACATAAATTTGCATGGACGGAGGGCAGTTGTATTAAAGGAAAGAGTCAATTTTTATATTTATTTTTTAATTTTGACAAAGCTTAGCTAGGGATATTCGTTTATATTATTGTTGAAAATCTCCAAAATACATAGCAGATTTGGATCTAGGAATCCATTTACAGTAACCACATGCCCAGGGTTATCAAAAGTTGGCGAATATATGCTTTTCAATAACCCAGCTCTTTTCTTTATTTTTCTTTATTTCTTTTACCTTTATTTCTTTATTATTTGCGATACACATGGCTCAACCTAGCACAACTCTTTGCATTTAACCAAATTTTTGCTTCAACCATTAAAAGGTAGCATAGTGCTTTGAATATTCTGCTGAATTTGGGTTTTGTTGCTTGGAATTTTTATTATATTGGACTGGTTTGTCTTTTCGAAAGATAATTTATATATCCAACTCACAAAAATGTTCATCTCTATTATTGATTTGCATCTGCTTTTTTTACCACAATGAAGTGACTTCATTGATTTTGTCAAGGATTAAATGTGTCTGGATTGGATCTAATTATTATTCATCCTGAATGTTTCTTATCACCTTAGTTATTCTCTGGTCTCTCAAATTCTCTGGTCTTTTTGGAATCTTTAGTCATGTCCAATTCCAGAATTGATACCTTTAATTACGTATAAAATATACACCAAGCCTTCTCCTTCTTCGTCCAATGAGAGACTAATGGATTTCAATTTACTGAAGGTGGAGCATGATTGAAAGATGATGATACGGTAGCAGTGTTTGACCTGGGAAATTGGCACCAAAACACAAAGGACTAAATGCACGTGGTGATTTATGTAGGGGGAGGACAAATTAATGGAGACAACTTCATCCTGGATCTCCTCTATCGATGTCAATACAAAGCATCAGACCATTAATGATATCGAAGAAGACAAAATGGTTTCACGAAATCAATCTTCTGATGCAAACATTATAGATACATAGATATATATGTATATATCATAAATAAGATGAGATTAAAGTATGTATATGTCACCTAGTGGACGATATTGGATTCCAGAAATTGCTTTGACGAAGCCATTAAGCTCTCTCTCTCTCTCTCTCTCTCTCTCTCATGTATGGACCATAGTGGACAAAATTGAAATGACACAGGATGAAATCAAAATAGTTTGCAATACTAAGTTTTTGCTTTCCATAGTCGAAAGTAATTGAGCGTTGTCATCAATCAAATGCTTTAAAAAGAAATAAAGAAAAAGTATTGGAGACAGTATATTTCCAGTGCTTTTAACATTGACAAAAATCATTAAATCCCACAAAAATTACCCTGTATATGAAAGAGAATTAAGCATCTATAAAATGTTGAATCAATGAAATGGATGATAATGTTTTCATGCAATATTGCCATATTATATATTAATGAATTCCTTCTTGGGCATGGAAAGTAAAGTTAAAAGGCTTAAAAATAAAGCAACCCACTATCTATCTCTATCCACATCAAGGTTATCTAATTTTCCCTGTGGAGAAAGAGAGAGAGCAAATAATGCCCAAACCCAACAAATTAATTAATTGACTAACCATATCTTGATTTTAGGACAGGCTGTGTTTGTTTGATGAGAGAGTTAAAGAAAATGTCGCCATCAAAATTTGAGCACTCAGCCTGAACCTCCACCAAGCCAGAATAATTTAAGTTGGTATTGCAATACCAAGGTTGTATTGAATGTGTTATCTTCATAATTGGGGAATTAGGTAGGGAAGACAGAGCAGAAGAGACAAATACTTCCTCAAAACCTTGTTCAATATAAAGGTAAAGAAGGCCCATATTTTATTCCATTTAGAATTGTCACCAACTGGAATGACCCAATTATTAAAGTAGGAAAAAAAAAAAAAGCAAATAATTATTTTGATGAAAAAAAATGTTTGCTATGTACCATGATTTCCCAAATTGATGTTGATCACTTTTTTAATAGATCTCATGCGCATTCTATAACTAACTACATGAGGGGAGATATTTACCAACAATAAGATGTTATTAATAATATTGTATATTTGTTTGTTCGATGATTTTTTTTTTTTTATGACGAAGAATTGATTTGTGTCGATGACCCATTATGTTTCATCTATAAAGGTTTCAGTCTCCATAATTAGACCATTGAGTCTTAATATAGGGTTAAGAAAGCTTGAACTCATGTTTTCATCTCTTTCAATCTCACAGAAAATTCCTTTTCTTAGAACTTGAGCTATTTTTTCGGACGGTTTGATAAATTTGATAGTAGGTTAATTATCATCCACATTGGTATTTATTTTGAAAAAGTTAGTACTCAAATTTAGATATAATCAATCATTCACATTTAAATAAGTAAATTACATTTCTCACCCAAGATGAGGTCTTAAAACCACTTTCTCACTCTTAAAAAACATAAATAATATTTTCGTATTCAAAATCAAACCTTATTAAAAAAAAAAACTTAATATAGTACTAAAAAGTGAAAATATTATTTTTTTCTTAATATTTTATTTTTCAAAATTACTATACAACCTCAAAATTACAAAGATAAAAAACCTATTAAATATCCAAATTGTAAGAATCCACTTATTTTTCCTTTCTTTCACTCTCACATCCTTTTTCTTTTGTTTCTGGTTTTAAGTTATCATATATGATTTCACTCTCTTCCATTTTTGCTTATGCTCCTCTATTTCCTTTCCTTTCACATTTTTCATCTTTCTTCTTTTATTCTTTTGTTTAAGGTTGCTTTTTTTGCAAGTAGTTTGAGGTTGTTGTTAACAACAACTTTTACTTTATCAAAGTCATTGATGACTTGATCAAGTAAATGTTGTCATCGACAACAACTCAAACAAAACAACGGTGATGGGGTTAATGGCAGTGAGATCGTGGTTGCGATGAAGAAGTAATGTTAATGGTTAGAGTTTCTTCAAAATTGAAGGACTAATTTGTAATTTCTAAACTTCTTAAAAGGCTAAAATTTCATATTTAAAACGATTGAGTTTGATTATTAAAAAAACAAGGTTTTAATTTTTTTAAAATTGTATATATGACAAAATTACTATTTTACTTTTATACTGCTAATTTTTTTTAAGGCCAAACAACTAATTCCCATCCAATGCTTCCTTAAATGACAAAGTCTCATTCATGAAATTTTAAAAAGTCAAATACCTATTCTTGTCTTTTTATCAAAATAGAATTTAATATAAGTAATATTAAAATAATAAAAAAATTAATAAATTAATTAAAAATAATAAAAATTTAAAGAACAACAACCGTATTGGTAGCGTCACCATAAAAAATGGCCGTCTAGTTCCATTGCTGGCTGGATTTGGTCACTTTGATGACGAAGGCAGCCAAAGGAGAAGGCCAGATTTAATCGCCTTTGTCATCGAAGAATGTCAAAAACAGTTTACATGTTTGAAACCAGTTATTTTTGATTATTTTAGATTTTGGCAGCCTCCGCTAGATCTAGCCACCTGGTGATGGCTATTATTTACAATTTTTATTTTATTATATTTTATTATTTTAATATTATTTTATATTTCAATTATTTTTACAAAATTTATTTATTAAATTTTATTTAAAAAACAAAAATACATTTCTAACTTTGATTAATAGAAGGGTAATTAGCTTTTTAAAACTTTATAAATGAGATTTTGTCAATTAAGAAAACCTTGGGTGAACATATTTCATTTGGCCTGTTTTAAAAATAAAGCTTAATTTTAACTAGCAAAATGCTTTTGGGGCAAACGCAGGGTGGGAATTCACAAATCATATCACATAGATTGGCCTAGTATGATTCAATAATAAAAAACTTTCGTCTCCAAGAGGTTTGTGCTTGCACATGATTCAACGCAGGGATTGTGGACTGCATTCTGCATTTCCGGCTGACCAATTTCGTTGCAAGCTGAAGCCCAACATAACAATCCGCTGTTCCATAATTAATTACTTTTGACATGTATCAATTTTTAACTGCATTATTTACTATTTCAGTAAACATTATCCCAACAATTTATATTTTATTATTATTAATTTATTTAGTTTATCAAATAATAAATAAATTACATGATCTTCTATTAAGCAAATAAGACGATTGGTCTCTTTCACCTTAAACATTACACTAATTACAATTTCTGATAAAAAGAAATATAAACGTGTGTTAAATGTTATCCAAATTATGTTAATGACTCGAAGAATTGCAACGCCAAGGTGCTGATTTGGCCAAAGGACAATTTCCCACCCATAGTTTGAGGCGAGGACAGTCTCCCACCCGTTGAAATTGAAAAGCCCGGTCTCCCACCCGTCAACTATTTTTTTATTATTTTTTATTGAAATTATCAAATTACCCTTTTAAAAATTAAACATTTATAGTAAAAATATAAAATAATTTTTAAATATAAATATTTTCAAAAAATTTTTAAAAA
>JAJEJH010000549.1:69951-152018 GCA_026122585.1 Anacardium occidentale
TTTGAAACCAGTTATTTTTGATTATTTTAGATTTTGGCAGCCTCCGCTAGATCTAGCCACCTGGTGATGGCTATTATTTACAATTTTTATTTTATTATATTTTATTATTTTAATATTATTTTATATTTCAATTATTTTTACAAAATTTATTTTTAAAATTTTATTCAAAAAAGAAAAATACCTTTCTAACTTTGATTAATAAAAAGGTAATTTATTTTTTTAAATTTTATAAACGAAACTTTGTCAATTAAAGTGAACATATGTCATTTGGCCTGTTTTAAAAATAAAGCTTAATTTTAACTAGCAAAATGCTTTTGGGGCAAACACTGGGTGGGAATTTACAAATCATATCACATAGATTGGCCTTGTATGATTCAATAATCAAAAACTTTTGTCTCCAAGAGGTTTGTGCTTGCACATGATTCAACGAAGGGATTGTGGACTGCATTCTGCATTTCCGGCTGACCAATTTCGTTGCAAGCTAAAGCCCAACATAACAATCCGCTGTTCCATAATTAATTACTTTTGACATGTATCAATTTTTAACTGCATTATTTACTATTTCAGTAAACATTATCCCAATAATTTATATTTTATTATTATTAATTTATTTAGTTTATCAAATAATAAATAAATTACATGATCTTCTATTAAGCAAATAATACGATTGGTCTCTTTCTCCTTAAACATTACACTAATTACGATTTATGATAAAAAAAAATATAAACGTGTGTTAAATGTTATCCAAATTATGTTAATGACTCCAAGAACTGCAACGCCAAGATGCTGATTTGAAGGTAGAAGCATGACATCGCAGCGCCATGAATGAAGGCATGCTTCTTCCTTTTTCCCTTGGTTTTCCACATAGCCTTGCTTTGCATGAATGGATCCCCTTCTGCTAACCTTGAAAACATGGACCCAATCTTCGTTCTCTAACTTTTAATTAGAGTGTATCCTCTTGACATATTTGGGCTCCAAAGACTTCCTTGCATTTAGGGGTGATGACTCGGACATAGTTTGCTTGCGTAAGACTTTATTTCTTGGTGGTCTTGAATGATTGGCTAAATTAAGACTTTCATGAGTGTGCTTAGCCCTTTCATATATAGTTTGGATGGTTTAGTGCCCCCTTGATTTTCTTGGCTGTAAATATGGAGGAGCAAAGGAGGTTTTTATTGACATAGACCCCAAGTAATTTGCCTTGTGCGGAACTTGATCTTGATTGCTATTTTGGGATAGATTCTTGAGTCCACTCTCTTCCTTGTGACTATTTTCACTCAAACAAAGTGTTTTATAACTTGAAAGAAAGATTTTAAAGCCAACTGAACTAGTAAATGAGATATGACTTACAATTTCATCTTTTAAATGATCATCGATATTGTGTGCGAATGGTTTGCGATATGCGAACATATCATTCTCCTCAGGTTGGAAAGGATTTTTCCTCAAATTCGAATCATTCTTTTCATCCACCAAGTGTGTGACAACATCTTCACTTGACACACCACTTTCTTCCTTTGCAATTTCTTCTTCAAACTTACCCTCTTACTTGGTTACATTTGTCTTTTCAGCCACATCCAAAACAACAATCGGTTGGTGTTCATCCATAGCCCTTTCAACTTGGCTTGCATTCACGACAAGGGTCTTGTGTGGGGGACTAAGACTATAAGGTGTTTGGGATTGTGCTTTGGGTGTTGACGGGTTGATTCTTGGTTAAGTGGGAAGGGCAAGAGGATATTGTTTTTCTAGTGGAACTTGAAGGAGTAGGTGTTCATTTTCCCATACCAAGAACTAAATGACATTTATCAATAGGTACAACATCACAAACCACTAAATTCATATATTTTGTGCCAATGGAGAAGGTTAGCAAAAATTTTCTATTCACTTGAATGCTCGGGATGGTTATATATGCAGGCATCATTTCTCTCCCTAAATTTGAATGCTCTTGCGGAATGACTAGCAAAAGTAAACTTATCACAGAGGCTGTTTATTGAAGCAGATCTGTTGCCATTAGAGCTGGTATTTTAAGTTATTTATTTACCTAATTTACTTTTTATTTTGTTACGTAGAGAGCTTGTGACTATATATCCAACCATCATCTTTTGCCCCAGGCTGCATAGTTATTAAAACAAAAGAACATTCTGTAATGGATTGAACTCTCACAGTGATTAGAATCAAAAGGATTATTTGAACTATAGAAGCTTTTCTATTTCCCGAATTAAAGGTCCTCAACAGCTTTTAAATTTGAAATTAATTTTAAAAATCACATTACCCTTTTTTTTTTTCTCTGAAATTGGGATCTAATGTGCTAATGTTTAGATTCTTTGGTTCACTAATAGTACTGTTATTTGCTCCTAAATTTCTGTCTTAACGCAGTCCAATAGCTTGTTTTCTTTAACTACTAAAGTTGATGCTGAGACAGGGAGTAGAAGAACCATTGGCTAGAATTGACGATGAATGAGGTCAGATTCAAACAACTAATGAAATTGAAGCTACTGCAGATATGTCTAAAAATGTAGCTTTCAATGATTTATCTGAGAAGGTTCAAGTTGCAGATATTGAATCTATTTCGTTTAGTTCTCGCCCTTATCATAAAGATGCAACAGTTCATTGTGGAGGGCTTGATTTGGTTAAACAAGTCAAAGATGGTTTTGAGTTCTAGTCATTTTGATAAATCTGCACAGAGCAGAGAACCGAAGTCTCCAGTAAATTTTGAAGCAGCAGCTGCTGCTGAAGCAGAATTAAATAGGCTTCTGGAATCATTTGGTGATACCAAGTTTCTTGACTCCTCGGGCTGCAAACCCAATCACAGCTTCACTAGGTCCCAACAAGCATGTTCCACAGCTCTGCCACAACCTCAGGACATCCAATTGCTGCCTGTTTTGATGCCTCGGTGATTTATTACAGAAAACATCAAATGTGATGAACCAGTCTCAGGATGTAAATGGTGTTTCCGGGCTTGAAACAGGAAATCCCATTATCTTACTATCCACAACCACAAAGTAAAATTTAATTTGTGCTTCATCGGCTCACCAAAGAATAGGACTGAATGCTTGAATGGTGGATTTCTCTATGGAACCTGTGAAAGCATTATACCCATATCTACGTATACGGTCTGCATGAAATATTAACAGATTTATCTTTTACTGTTAGATGAAGAAGGGCATGAAACAATTGAAATAAGCGATTTAGTCTTAGACGAAGAAGGTTATGAAATAGTAGGCTCGTGTAACAATGATAACGGTGAGGGTGGTGTTTGTGGCGATAGCGGCAAAGAATCAAAGGAATCTAAATTTTCAAAAGTGAAAGCAGTAATTGTCTGTAGTTGAAGGAGAGCTTCAGCGACCGTGATTTCAGCTTTGCTGAATAAATCCTTCAAACAACTGGATATATACATACATACATACATACATATATATTTACATGCCATTAATGTAAGGTCTAATGAATATTTTTCACGTAAGTTTTGTTGTTTTGGTGAAACAACAAATTTTTACTCTTTATTTTAAAAAAATTAAGTTTTCTATCCGTCAATTATTTTTGTTAATAAATTTTATTTGGATTCAATATAAATAATTGTTTTATCTTTGTTAATATTACCGAAATGTTATCACCATTAAATACAAATTTTAATTATTAATATGTATAAAATTATAATTAAAAATAAATTTTTATTATAACACCCATAAATATGTTATAAAAAATTTTTGGATCATTTTGGATAAATAATCGTTTTTAAGGTTGAGATTAGCTATTATGTTGAGTTCAACTTAATCTTTAAAAATCTAAAATATTTAAGGTAACTTTATTTTGATGTATATTAGTCAAAACGATATTTTTTTTAATCAATTTGAATGATTTTTACTAATACATAAATTTCATAAACCGAACTCGTAAAAAACTCAAATTCAAGCTTATTATGAATTCAAGTTCAACCTTCTAGTCTGAGCTTGTTTGAGTTAAATTTAAATTTAATTTTAAATAAATTTAATTTAAATTTTATTTTATTTTATCGTGTAAGTGTGACCAAATCTAATGTTATGCAATTTATTGATCCTTAATTTTGAATTTATAGATGTAGAAAAAAGTCAATTAAGATGTAAAAATTGAAAGAGAGAAGCAGAAAGAGGTTTGTGGCTACGAAAAAAAGAAAAAATGCATCCGATAAGATCTCTCCACGTTGGCACATGGAACCGATGCCACCATCCAATTTAGAGGTTCTAAAACTTCCTGTGCCTCTAGCCTTCGCTGCCGGGTGGTATTTCCTCAATAATCAAATCCACCGCCCACTTCTTCTTTAATCTCAAGTCTTGATCTCATTCTCTCTTCTTCGTTTCCGTAGTTGTGGTGGTGGATGGCAAGAACCAACAAGTACACCATCAATTTCAATCATGTGCTCGAACAAAATATCTCTCCTGCCACCTCCACCACCAACTCAACTAAAAAACCTTCCTCCTCTTCTTATTCTTCCATGGCTTCTCCCAATTCTCTGTTGCCATCCGCCAGAACCCATGGCCGCATGCTTGTTCTGACCAAAGCCACTCCTAAACCCGTAACCTCATTGTTGCCTTCGCCTTCTTTGTCCAACCAACAACCACAGACTTCTTCTTCTCAAATTCCTGATCCAGCACGGGCGGCCTCGGGTTCTGGCCCAATTTCCCTGCGACCTCTAGGACGAACCGGGATGGGTTCAGATTCTTTCGCGCCTGTTCTTGTTCCGGAGAGGGATAAAGAAGCTAGTTCGGTTGTTGAGTCACCGCCCAAACCGAACAAGTTTGTGCCACCACATCTTAGGCCGGGTTTTTGGGGCAAGGAGGAGAAGCCCACTCCGGAGGTTTTGCGGTCGAAGGAGTCGGGTCAAAGGCATTTTGGATCTCCCGGTCGGTATGGAGATGATGGGCGGCCCAAGTCGGGCGGATATGAGCGGACGAGGAGGGGTGGCGAGTTGGATCTGGGTTTGCTTAATCGACCCAGATCAAGTGGGAATCGACTTAGTTATACTGAACATGGTATGGTTTTTTTTTTTTTTTTTTTTTTTTTTGGGCCTTTCGTTACCTTTGATCTATATCATCTGTTTTGGGTAATTTAGCTTGTAAATTGCATTATATCGGTTGATGTTTCACTTTTTGCTTCGTTGTTGTGTGATCATTTTAATTATATGGGCTATCGTGTGTGATTAATGATGGTTTATATATGTACACGTATATATATATATATGGGAATTATAATATATTTATTTGGTAATTTTTCTCTTAAGGATGCCAAACTTGGCAGGCAAGT
The DNA here is from genome assembly GCA_026122585.1 of Anacardium occidentale. Lineage (NCBI taxonomy): Eukaryota > Viridiplantae > Streptophyta > Magnoliopsida > Sapindales > Anacardiaceae > Anacardium > Anacardium occidentale. Next base: position 75,226 of record JAJEJH010000549.1, read on the forward strand.
CATTCAACTAAACTAAGTGGGCCTCTGAGCCCATTAAATATCAACCAACTTTGTTCCTTATAAACCCTAAAGCCCTAACTGTACATTCTCTCTTTCTCTGGTTTTCTAAACCCTTCCATTTTTCTTCACAAATTGCATAAACCCTAAACCTCTCAATCTCTAAGGTAACTGAATCTACTGTTTTGTTCTTAATCTAATATTTTTATATGTATGTATAGGTTTCCTCATTGTTTGATCTTCTCGATCATGTTCATTTCTGATTGCTAGATAAGAAAATTTTTAGCGAGCGAATAAGTTAAAAAAAAATTGCGTATATTTTTTTTAACGTGATTTTAATTTTGACGTAGATTTTTTTTTTTTCAATTTTAATGAATTATTAAGATCTGTAAATGCTTTCTTTTCCTCCAAGTTTTTTTCTGCAACCGAATGAGTCTTATTTTCTAAATTTCTTGCGGTTGTCCAGTGTGAAGAGGTGATTATATGTTTGGCGTGTTTTTGTGAATTAGTTGATTATGAACTGTATAAGTTTTAGGTCTTGTTTAGTGTTTGCATTTTTGTAGTTATTTTCTGAATAGTTCTTATTTATTTTATAAAATGTCCGGACTTAATATTTGTCCCGGAGTATTTATTAAGAGTAAATTGGTGTAAGTCTTCACATATGTATGAATAGTAGAAACATTTGATATTCTCTCTTAAGCAGTTGTTAGTTTTACCCCAATTATTATTATTATTATTATTATTATTATTATTTTTTAAGTCTGGCTGGTGATATAGAAGTGGCAAATTCTAATGCACTTCATTATGTATGTTAGTTGTGGATCCTTGCCGGGTGGCTACAAGTTGAAACTCCACTTGCTCATTTTGAATTGGTTTGGGTTCATACATGTCTTCTGAAATTCGATTAGTTCCTAGACTCACCTGGGCTGCTTGCATGTGGCACATTTTATATATATGATTTATTCTGTCTTTTTAAGCCAGGAGTTTCTTTATGGTGAGCCTTTTCTTTCTCTATGGTATTTTCCCACTATCATAGGCCTTGTCTACAATTCATAGACTTCATACTGATCCACAGTCTTCTTTTTCTGACTTTCTTCAGCTCCCTATTTTTAACTTGTCTCTCCACTCTCCTACATTTTTCTTGGATTATATATTCATATGATATGCTGGGCTTTATTTGCTTGTTATTTGATAATGCAACATAACTGAGCACTTATACTTTACAGTTTCAGTTCTATTGCGATTTATATTACTGTGTTGAAATTACATTCTTTACTCTTGACCTTTAGGAAGATGAGTTTCAATGTCAAAGTTCCAAAGGTCCCAGGTGGTGGTGCAATTTCTTCTTTAATTAAGGTGGGAGTTATTGGTGGGCTTGGCTTGTATGCTGCCGCAAACACTCTGTACAATGTCGAGGGAGGGCATCGAGCCATTGTGTTCAACCGTATAGTTGGTGTCAAAGACAAAGTCAGCAATACTTTCTAATTTTTTTTCTACTTTTTCTTTTTTAGGAGCACATCCATGCTTTCTCTTGTTTGATCATGTTGTAGCGTTTAGAAATGTTTGCATACCTGATTTCAACCCCCTTAAGAATGAAGAAATTATTTTAAACAGTCTTAGTGATATAATAATATGCCCTTTCTTTTCTTGATTTAGATTGCACAGTATGCATAGAATATGGTTATTGAACTTAACATAGATTTTCTGCTCTTGCCATCTCATAATTTTTTTATTGTGGCTTTACTCAAATTGTGAGATCAATATTTCTTACCTTTTCCCTATAATTTCTTTGTTTTAATTTATACACTTACAATGTACTTGTTGTGCTTACAGGTTTATCCTGAGGGAACACATTTTATGATTCCGTGGTTTGAGAGGCCTGTCATCTATGATGTCCGTACACGGCCTCATCTAGTGGAGAGTACTTCTGGTAGCCGTGATCTTCAGATGGTAAATACTTATTGGAAATTGGTTTAGTCTGTACTTCGGCTGATACATTCTTAGTTGATAAAATGTGTAGATGATGTTTGTTAAGCTGTCTTGCTCATGACAATGAAACTCATCTAAACCACTAATGTTACTCTGTTATTCTATTCTTGAAAATACCCTTGTGGAACATGCTTACATATTAGAACATGAAGCTTTCTATTATAATTATTTTTATTTTAAATAATTTTGATAATGACATATTGATGATCGAACTCTGTTTGTAAGAATGATGAATTGGAGTACTGATTCCTCTGGACTTACTCATTTTACTCTATTTTGGGATATTACTTATTGGAGGCCGTTTGTTCAGATAGCTTTCTTGCTCCCTTGCTGCTTCTATTTGCTTTATAAAGTTCCTTTAGAGGCTTTACCCTGAAGCATTTTATACTTAGTTCTACAGTAATCATTTCATTTTTTTAATTTGATGCTAGCAGCAAGTAATTTTTCATGGTATTGTCTGCTTTGAGAGTGTTAAAAATCTTCTTGATATATGGTGCCCTTCCCTCTTAGTTAGAACTTGGCATTAAGCCCTGATACAATTAGGTCTTTACATACTCCATGGTACCAAAATTCCATTCCTCGCTCTTTCAATTATATATATGAGGTGTGTTGCACCTATTGGTAGATTTGTAATTGGACCAGTTATTGCCGATAAACAGATATGTTCTTGATATGACTGCAATGATTGATCAAGATCAGTATCTATTTTTGTGTTTGGGTGATGATTGTTATTTTAGTTATAGGAAGTGGGAGTCTTTTGACGCTTTGTTATGGTCCCAGCTTTTCTTTTCCTATGTGTTACTTGTATGAACCTCATCTCATTTATATAAATTTGTACCTGAATTATGTTGTGCAGGTGAAGATTGGGCTCCGAGTCCTCACCCGTCCTGTGGCAGATCAGTTGCCAACTATTTATCGAACTCTTGGTGAGAATTATAATGAAAGGGTCCTTCCATCCATTATTCAGGAAACTTTGAAAGCTGTGGTTGCACAGTACAATGCCAGTCAGCTCATAACCCAGCGAGAGGTGAACAACATGGCTTATTCTCTTTTTACTTTCTGTTGGCAGTACATGTTCAGGTTTACTCTATGTTTAATATATGACTGAATATAAAGTCTTTTTTAGAATGTTAGTAGGGAAATTCGGAAGATTTTGACAGAGAGGGCAGCAAATTTTAATTTTGCACTGGATGATGTCTCCATTACCAGCCTTACTTTTGGTAAGGAATTTACCGCAGCAATTGAGGCTAAACAGGTGGCTGCACAGGAAGCTGAGAGGGCTAAATTTATTGTGGAAAAAGCTGAGCAAGACAAGAAGAGTGCTATTATAAGAGCGCAGGTGAGACAAAAGAAACATCGATCCTCAAATTTGTATGCCATTTTAAATGTTGGGGCAATTGTTAGTAGTATTTTCCCTACTTAAACATCTTTTGTAAGATTAAACGAACTTAAACATCTTTTATAAGATTAAATGAACCTAGGTAATAGTGTTCAATGTATCTTTTTTGAGTAATACTAGTTATCCCAAATGTTGTTTCCAAATTTCTTATCCCAAATGTTGTTTCCAAATTTCTTATCCCAAATGATGTGTCACCTTATGGACGTTGCCATATCATTTAACGCTCATTTAATGCATTATCATTGTATGTATATTTCAATGTCATCTGTGATGACACGTTACTCGAGATATTAAATCTGGGATAAATTTTGAGAAGAGTAGTTTTTATCGTTTTGTTTTGTAAACCAGAAAATATTCAACAGGTTTGTTTCATTTGTTTATTTTTCCTTGACTATTTGTTTAAACTGTGTTGGTTGCAATTTTTTTTTTTTCGGTTCATGTATGACTGACAACCCTGTTTTCACTGGTTGCCAGGGAGAAGCCACTAGTGCTCAACTCATTGGTGAGGCCATCGCAAGTAATCCAGCATTTATCACATTAAGAAAGATTGAAGCTGCAAGAGAAATTGCTCAAACAATATCAAATTCAAACAACAAGGTCTTCTTGAATTCAGATGATCTTTTGCTGAATCTTCAGGACATGAAGTTGGAGAGCGGGAAGAAATAGTGATTACCACTACTTGCTCTTTAGCCTTTAGTTTTGCTTTTTCACAATTGTTCAATTGCAAAAATGTGACATCCTCATTAACTGAGCAATGCAAATGGTAATAAATTGTTATTGTTGTCTAAGGGATGGTTTTGCAGCAGAGTTTCTTTGGCTCTAGAACAACCACTAATGGAGAAAACTTGTTTGAACATTTACATTGAGAAGGAAAAGATCTTGCATAACTAAATGCACAAATATATTTTTTCAAACGGCATTTAAAGCTTCTAATAAAAGCAATTCATTTGGTTTCTAGAAGCAAGTATTCAAATAGCATATGACAGCAGTTCGATGATCAATCAAGAAATTCCTAACTAGTTAACAATGTGTAAAATTATCCTTCTTTGCCAAATTTCTATTCGAGCTCGTGGCAGTGTTGAAAAATCAGCTAACCGGGAAGTTGCTTTCCACTTACAGAAAACAAAGCAAAGCCGAGTTCTTGGCGTTTGAATGAAATAGTGATATTTTAGACCGACATTACTGAACAATTTAGAATGCATGCATAGACTTTTTCAGCAGAGTGCGAGTGCAAGGGCAAGCCATCACTTGTCAATGGTAACTTGCAAGTCACAACCAAAGCTTAAATCACCACTGCCAGGATCGTAATAATATATTTTGCCTAGTTGTTTCCATAAGAAAATTTAATAATCAATTTCCACCATCTCTGTATAATATTAATTGTTATAGTGAGATAGGGCAGAGTGGCTCAATTATCTGTAGGCCAAAGAACTTATTCCCACCCATAGTTTGAGGCGATGGAAAAGTCTCATCTCCAAGGTTTCAAAAACCTAATCTTCTACTCTTTGACTAAATTCAATATTAAATATAATTATAAATAATAACATTCCAAGGATAATTTTATCATTTTACGAATAAAATTTTATATAAAATATTTAAAAAAATTTAAATTTTAAAAACAAATAAGGCAGCCACGCCACAGGTGTCGACGGCAGTGGCCACTACTAACAGAGATGACCAAATTTGACTGTCTCCAGTTTTGGTGGAGACGGCCAGATTTGGCCTTTTCTGTCGAAAACAAAGGTTGAAAACGGTGGAAAGTATCGAACTTGATCCCACCAACCGTTTTCGGTCTTTGTTTCTGGCGGAGGCGACAAAATCTGACCGTCTCCACAAAACGAGGAGGCCAGATCTGAAACTAGGTTATCGAAAACAGTCACCTAACTCCGTTAGTGACGGCCACCGTCACCAACACTGACGGCGTAACTGTCTTATTTTTTAAAAATTTAAAATTTTTTAATATATTTTTAAAATTTTTAAATATTTTTCTAAAATATTTATATTTAAAAATTTTTTAATTTTATTATAAAATTTTAACTTCTAAAAAGATATTTTAGTCATTTTAATATAAAAATTATAAAAAATGTATTCAAGGGTGAGAGACTGAATTTTTAAAACCTTGGGGGTGGCATTGATCCCGCCTCAAACTATGGGTGGGAACTTTGGCCTTATCTGTATCATAATAATGTCGGCATACTAGTAGCTTTGTTTGATCAGCTTGGACCTGCTCATCTTCTTTGTTATGCTCACACTAACTAACTATTCTTCAATTTTCAAACTATCCGCTTATCGCTTTGACACGTAATGTTATTGAGGGGTTAAGGTGGGGTAGGGTTTGGTATGTTATTAAGCCAAACTCAACGTGTGACGCGATGCCATTCCCTTCTGCTTACGCGGTGGATAAGGACATGCTCTCAGCTTATAGGAAAACGTGGCGGGGCCGGAGGTTGACGTTATGTATACAACATACACTACACCCTTCCTTGCTGATGCACCCCTTGATGGGAAAAGAAAGAGATACAGTGGAATACTGGGTTTTTATTTTCCGCCTCAAAGTAGCCAGCGGTAAACAACTAAGAAACTTCCCACAGATTTTGGTTTAGGTAATGTGAAATTGACTCGATTCTTATTTGATTTAAAAATTTTGGTGAATGTATCATGTGATTCACTTCTCTGAAGAAAGTGGGCTGCTTGTGTAATCACACTCACACACGTGGGCATCCATCAATCTCTCTCTCTCTCTGTCAATATTATATGCAGGATGACATACCTTAAACGTCATCTTTAACCAAAGCAAACGCGCAAAGCCAACGCCTGACCCCTTTTTATATCTCCCACTTCATCACCATAACGCAAACAAATCAACCTCCTTCTCTGTCTTCGTTTCTTTGCAAATTCCCACCATGCACCAAGCCATTCCTTTCAAGTCATGGCTGCCAATTTACAACACTGCCAACACTACCACAAAGTTATCATCTTCTCTTTTTACGCACCAGAATGATCCTTTACTCATCAAAGCATCCGACAATCAGATGGGAAAGATGGTTTCTGAAAATGCTGTAGTTGTGTTTGCTAGTCGTGGCTGCTGCCTCAGCCATGTTGTGAAGCGTTTGCTTTTAGGGCTTGGTGTTAATCCTGCTGTTTATGAAGTTGATGAAGAAGATGAAGTTAGTGTTTTAGCTCAACTGGGTCTGATCAATAAAGGAAATGGAATTGATCATAAGGTTCAGTTTCCAGCTGTGTTTATTGGAGGGAAGTTGTTTGGGGGATTGGATAGGATCATGGCTACTCATATTAGTGGAGAATTAATTCCTGTGCTCAAGGAAGCTAAGGCCTTGTGGCTCTAACTCCATGAGAGGCTGCTTCTTTCACCTCAAATTTCATTTTGTAGGCTTTTAATCCACTTCTAGAGATGTTACATAAACAAGTTTATTATTCATTTGAGTTCAGAATTGGGATTGTAATTTTTTTTCACCCTTTTGCTTGATCAAAATTAATTCTAATCAATTTTTCTTTCAGAAAGTTAAATTTTACAAATGTTTCCTACTACTATTTATGAATGATATGCGGGTACCGAAGAGAGAATGAAGCTTTTCTTCCCTTTTTCTTGGACTTTTTCTCTAGTTTGACTTTCGCAATGCATGAAGATGCATAGCTGTTTCCAAATAAATTCCGAAAAATGTTTGTTCACCTGTGCAGATAAAAATAATTAATAAAAAGCAGCTTACCAATTACATCACATGGAGGTCTCATTTAGGTCTGTCCTGTAAGGCGACCCACCTAACCTATTTCATTGAGTTAGCACATCACATGCTGCTCAAAATTTTACTATTTTCAATATTATTAGTACCCTTCTCTAATTCTTACGTATAATTTGTAAATTTATGGTCTGAAACCTCGGTTCATCTGAAATTTTTGCCGCAGGGAAGATGATTATAAGTGTAAAATTTTGTGGAACTGCAATGAACCAAACCATTAAAATCATTGCTGCGCAGCTCAATGGCTGTGTGTCAAATTCCTGGAGCTAATCTTGCAATAGACCCCGCACAAACTAAAGCGACGAATTAAAAATTGTCTTTATTCAATCATGTATGGATTTCTAATCAATTCTGAGCCCATTGGAAAGAAAATCCAATCAATCACCACCAGGATTAAGAAATTTTCTCAAAGCCGAAAGCTGTTAATGTGGATCAATAGTCTGTTGTCGGTTCATGCACCTATAATATATAATTTTTGACGAAATCGATGTTGAACTCAATCAAGAACGACGTAGCAGCTAGAAATTTTATCCCAGTACAGAAAAATAAATCAAAAGACGTTAAATCTCCAGCAAGGAGAAGTCAGCACGTCATTCTCTGCCATTATCATGCACGTTAAAACACAAGGAGATTCAGCACGACAAGTCCTTTGTATCTTGTAAAAAAGCAGTGTAAAGGCTGCTGCTGCTATATAAATTTCCCTTGCAGAGGCACTGCTACTGCGTATCATCAAAGCTTTATTTAGCTAAAGTAATATACAAACGTTAGGCTTCATGTCCTGTGCTCTTGCAGTCACGAGAATCATCAGTTTCTTATTTCAAATGGAGAGGTTGAATACCATCACTTCTTTCTCACCCCACCCCAAATGATTATGTCTCACCCCAACTGTGATGAAATGACAGATTTTTCATTATTTAAATTAAAAAAATTCTTCTTTTTTCTTATGCATCCATGGAAGTTAAACTTTAATTTTATTAATCGAAAAATATATTTATCATTTTATATAATATATAATAAAATTAATATTAGTTACCCTCATTATAATACAACTTAAATACATTTTCACTCTATGATTGTATTTTTTTTATTTTTCTCCTTTTTGTTCATTTCTTAATTATAATATTCACACTTAGTGATGAGGTTAAGATAATAATTTCATGTTATTTATCTAAATAAACATGAAGTGCATGTGAATTGTTGGATATTATGTTTAAGTTAAATTATAAGACAAGAGAAAGTGTGACAGAGAGGGTCCATGTTGTGTCACACTTGTGGACTAAAAGGGTCATGTTGAGATCTTAAAGGTTGATACATGGGTTAACATGATACTTACAAAAAAAAAAAAAAGATTAAATATTAAATTTCTGATTTTTGATAGGTTTATTTGTAACAGGTTCATTAAGTTGTTCTTACATAGGAGGATTGAAAACTTTAAATTTGATGAATATTTGAGTCTATGTTTATAATGAATTAAAAAATTGTTGAAATATGTTTTGCAAATATGAAACTCTTACAATTCATATAAAAAGATATATCTCATGTTAAGTGCAAGAATCTCACGTATGGAATATATGCTCAAACAATTTTCTTCACCTATTATAAATAAAAGCTCAAGTATCAATTAAATTTCGTGTTTTTAACTCTCTCATATAGGTGAAACTGATTTTAATAACTTACTCCATATATTATAAATAATATTATTTTTTTAATTATAATTTAATTTTATAATATGTTTTCTTATAATAGAAAACATAACTGTTTTAACATTAATTAAAAAAATTAAATTAATGGACCATCCTATAAGAACATATGGACAACCCGTTAAAGGTCTAATACACACGACCCATTAAGGGCCTGCAAGACCCTAGGTTATACTTTCAGTCTTGCCCTTCGATTGGACTAGTCTAGTCTGTAAAACCTGATAATTAGCAAACTTAGACATGATCTAATACAAAGACATGGTAGACTACATTGATATTGACTTAATACGATATAACACGACCCACTATCATGTCTAAGAGGGATCTCGTTCAACATCTTTGATATCAGTTTTTAAGTAGATTTGTTTTGTTGAAATACAAGATAGCAATTATTAAAAATTGTGAATTAATACTAGAAATTTGTGGCTTTGTTATTGACTATACATGTTGATTAATTCAATTTATACTTGGATGATTTGATTCAGTTATTGATTGGTGAGGAGAAAATTAGTGGTATAGATATTGTTACTAGGATTATGCTTATAATATGAATCGTTCTTGATATTAGTCTATGAATGATAAAATAGTGTTTTTGGGATGATTATTAAACCATTGATTGTGTTATAATATGAGTTGTGATGGAATGCTTGTTCCAAAGATAACAACGTTTATTCCAGGTGAAAATTAGGATGATAGAAATTGTGATAGAAATGTTTGTTCTAAGGACAAAGATGATTGTTTTATACACATACTAGATTGCAATAGAATGACCATTATGAAGATCAGAATAGTCATTCTTTAATATTATTTACGATTAAGGACTGAGGACGTAAGAATGGTTAAAAAAGATAAAGTATGACTGTTTGTTCCTCAATAAAAAAAGTAAACAGTTGTTCTAAAGATATAAACACTCTGTTCCAACAAATTAGTCCATGAGTTTAAACGAACTTTATGAGTACATAAAAGTACAATATGTGTCAAGTTAATACAAAAAGTAAGTCGTGAGTAATAAATAAGAAAATAACACATTATGTAATGCATAGAAGTATAAGACACGATTTATCTCATATTTTGTTTTTATATTTTGCGTATATTATTTTTTTAATCTCCCGTAAAAATGTTTGTACGATGTACATTGTTCATATTATTAGTTTTGAACTCATGGGTAGACCCAATTCTCAATCACTAAGTTTGTCAATTAAATTAGCAGTCTCTTGATTATTGGGCAAGAAAAAAAAAAAAAAAGACATATCAACTTGAACAAAATTCAAGCCTTAGATGGATTTGAACACACTTTGTTATTCAATAAAAATTTTGGATTCATATGTTTCCATTTTGATCAGCTACAGACCACTTATAAAAAATAATAATAGTAATAACACACCAAATCAAATCTAGGAACAAAGAATAGGAAGATATCATGGCCAGCTTATGTTGATGACTATCTGATGTGCATTATTGAGGTCACTGTTGCTGCTATCATCGGCCAAGATGACTTTGATATTGATTGGATTCCTGACGTGGGGTCCTGATGATTTAGGATCTGGGTTGGTTTGAGGTCTACTGACAATCATCTCTATCTATAAAACTGTTTCAAAGTCAGCAGTATCTTAGGTTCAATAAGACAGAAAATACCAAATATATACAGTTGTGAATAGACAAAATAAAGTGTTTTTCAATATACGTGATAGGATTATTAGATACAGTCCAACAAATCGACTCAATTTATAAAGTCAAATCATTCTTCTTTCCTAAAAGTGCAATTTGGCAGCAACATCGCATTTTTTCTATTGAACTTATTATCAAATGAAGATCCTAACAACTACACTTAGTAGGAGATAATCCCAAATCCTTTATGGGTTGATGGCCCATGGCCCGTCTTTTTATGGGGCAAGAGATCTTTATGTTAAGAATCAGAGACGCATGAAGCCATTTCCCTTTAAGAGGTTTAGCTTATAAATTAGTAGAATCAATGATTCCAGGACTTGTAGATGACAGTTAATATTTACATGCCATTGATGTAAGGTCTAATGAATATTTTTCACGTAAGTTTTGTTGTTTTGGTGAAACAACAAATTCTTACCCTTTCAATTAAAAAAAATTGAATTTTTTATTTGTCATTTATTTTTGTTAATAAATTTTATTTGGATTCAATATAAATAATTGTTTTATCTTTGTTAATATTACCGAAATGTTATCACCGTTAAATACGAATTTTAATTATTAATATATATATTTATAATTACAAATACAAATACATTTTTATTATAACACTTATAAATATGTCAAAAGAAATTTTTTGAATCATTTTATGTGATTTAAGTTGCAAAAATAATTCTAAATACTAAACTAACGAGTAGAATAATCATTTATAAAAGTATAATGAATATTCAAAGTTAATAAATTGTTTAGAGAGACGAATGATCGTCTCTAAGGTTGAGATTAGCTATTATGTTGAGCTCAACTTAATCTTTAAATATCTAAAATACTCAAGATAATTTCGTTTTAATGTTATAAATTAAAATGATATTATTTTAATTAAATTAAATAATTTTTATTAATACATAAACTGACTCGTAAAAAACACAAGTTCAATTTTATTATAAACTCAAATTTAACCTCTTAATCTGAGTTTGTTTGAGTTAAATTCAAATTTAATTTTAAATAAATTTGATTTAAATTCAATTTTATTTTTTCGTGTGAGTGTGACCAAATCTAATGTTATCCAATTTAATTATCCTTGATTTTTAATTTATAGGTGTAGAAAAAAGTCAATTAAGATGTAAAAATTGAAAGAGAGAAGCAGAAAGAAGTTTGTGGTGGCTACGAAAAAAAAAAGGGTCCGATAAGATCTCTCCACGTTGGCACATGGAACCGACGCTACCATCCAATTTAGAGGTTCTAAAACTTCCTGTGCCTCGAGCCTTCGCTGCCGGGTCGTATGTCCTCAACAATCAAACCCACCGCCCACTGTTTCCATAATCTCACGTCTCAATCTCATTCTCTCTTCTTCGTTTCTGTGGTTGTGGTGGTGGATGGCAAGAACCAACAAGTACACCTCCATCAATTTCAATCACGTGCTCGAAAAAAAAATCTCTCCTGCCACCTCCACCACCAACTCAACTAAAAAACCTTCCTCTTCTTATTCTTCCATCGCTTCTTCCGATTCTCTGTTGCCATCCGCCAGAACCCATGGCCGCATGCTTGTTCTGACCAAACCCACTCCTAAACCCGTAACCTCATTGTTGTCTTCGCCTTCTTTGTCCAACCAACAACCACAGACGTCTCCTTCTCAAATTCCTGATCCAGCACGGGCGGCCTCGGGTTCTGACCCAATTTCCCTGCGACCTCTAGGACGAACCGGGCCTGTTCTTGTTCCGGAGAGGGATAAAGAAGCTAGTTCGGTTGTTGTGTCACCGCTCAAACCGAACAAGTTTGTGCCACCACATCTTAGGCCGGGTTTTTCGGGCAAGGAGGAGAAACCCACTCCGGAGGTTTTGCGGTCGAAGGAGTCGGGTCAAAGGCATTTTGGATCTCTCGGTCGGTTTGGAGATGATGGGCGGCCCAAGTCGGGCGGATATGAGCGGACCAGGAGAGGTGGCGAGTTGGATCTGGGTTTGCTTAATCGACCCAGATCAAGTGGGAATCGACCTAGTTATACTGAAACATGGTATGGTGTTTTTTTTTTTTTTTTGGGGCCTTTCGTTACCTTTGACCTATATCATCTGTTTTGGGTAATTTAGCTTGTAAATTGCATTATATCGGTTTTCATTAATGTTTTATGGTTGATATTTCACTTCTTGCTTCGTTGTTGAGTGATCATTTTAATTATATGGGCTATTGTGTGTGATTAATGATGGTTTATTGGATTTTCGCCACCCGATCTTTATAAATTTGTAGGTTTTGTATCTTCAGTCATTCTTGTGTCGTTTTATTTCAATTTGTTAAAGTTTTGATCGTTGTTTCACATTTATGATCTTTGTTGAAAATTCCATTTTGTGACCCTAGGTTATGGTTACTGTTAGATTTTGGAGTTTCCAAGGGTTAAAGTGGGATCAATATTATGAAATCAGTTTTGCTGTTCTTGTTGTTGCCACTACATAGTATATGTGATGTTAATAACTTAACACCTCAAGTCAAAGCCCACATCGACAAAACACAGGAGAAATGTTGAGTATATATAAGCATCTCACATCGCATAAGGATATTAGGACAAAACTGATTAAATTACTTGTGAACTCTGTAGCTGTTAAGATGCTTCGAAAACAAAATTGTGATGGATTATGTATCCAGATTGGACTATTAGACTAAGCTGTTATAGTGACAATATGTAGAAAGTGGGAATTGCATGGTTTGAATATTTGAATGGAACTTGTGCTATATTTTTACAAATTATCAATTACACACACACACACACACGCGCACGCGCGCACTGTAAATGTTAGTTAAGTTGTTTTGCCTGAGATTTTCTTTTTCTTGAGGCTGGAAAGCTCTTAAAAAGGGTCAACTTGCTGATTTTTTTTGATCACTTTGTATGTATCATGCTTTTGGCAATGTTGTCAGATATACATATATATTTTTAATTTTTGGTTGGATGCTCTTTTGATGTCCATAAAATAATGCAAAATGTTTAGAATGGAGAATCCCAATTAAAGATTTTACTATTTAAATTGTAGGAACTCTTGAATTGAGTGCTTTTTCATGTCAGTAATGCTAATGTTGGATCTGTTGTACCTGGTGGATGATTCTTGCAATTCCCATGTTAAACCTGATATAATAAAGTGTCTTGCCGGGATGATGAGGCATTATCACTGCAGTGGATCGAGTTTCTGTAGCCGTTTTATGCTATGTAGAAGTTCTGATTCAGTTTTGGTTATTTAGCTTCGGATTTTCTCTTGCAATTGGACGCTGGAATATTCCTGTATCACTGTTAACAATTGTAATTTTCCAGAAATTCCTGGAAGGGAATCTGTTTCCTGAGTGGATGTGAATTTTCCTGAAACAATGGATGGATTCTTTACTTTGATCAGCTGCGGTCCTTTGATAGACTGAATTGCCAGGACTGTTTGGAAGATCAGTCAAATTTCAATTAATGGAAGACCAGGTGGAACTTGCTGAGACTTGTAATTCCAAATGACGCAATTGGATCAAAGTTTGTAGTTTTGTGAAACTCCAGTCCCATTCATTACTTTGTAGTTGGTTGTTCTTTACTATTTTGATCGGACAGTTCCTGCGGTGCGGAAGCTAGAATTTCCTTGTGATTTTTTTTATGTTGTTGTAATTGTTCTGATATGGAGCATCTTGCACTGATCATTGATGTCTGTAGGCTGTACTTCAGATATTCCTTATGCTTTTATATTTTGTCTTTATTAATGCATTTATCCTCACAACTTCGTTTTGTCAGTTCTCTTTGTTTTTTCTCTGACGTTGATTTGACCTTGAGAATTGATAAAAAAGGGTGGCTATCATGACATGGAAATTGGAGCATATTGAATTTCGAGAGATCAAGGATAAGGCTCCTGGGACCATAATAGGAGGGTGAAACCGGCTTCCAAGAAGAGTTTGTTCCATTCTTAGAATGCAATACACACATCATGAACATGTCAGTCGCATATCACAGCCGGAATACGGGCTCTGATACCATGTGGGGTGGCAGGAGATACAAACACAATAGAATGGTTTCAGAGCCTTACTTCTTCATACCTTCTACGCATTGTTCTAGGATATCGGGGAAGTTCTGCTAGGATTCCTCTAATCTTATACTCACAACTTCTTAATCTGAAGATACTCCATCACCTTCAAAAGTCTTATCCCTTCTCCTTTTTTATGCAAACACTTCTTTTATAAAATAGATAGCCTATTGAAGTAAAGTATTTACCTTATGGATCTCATCTTCTATTAAATAACCTTATTTTCTTAAGCCTTTATCATAATTATCTCAAACCCCTTCATTTTTATAAACGCACTATTAATATAATTTCTTCACCATTTTAACCTATTACCCATGAAAGAGTATGCTTTGTGTTTGTATAGTAACATGAGCTTGTACATAAAAAACTTTAGAGTTATGATAGATATCAATAACAGGGTGAGTTGAGTCTTTCTGTTGAAGAAAACTTATAGCCTAACAAGACCCTAGCCTTTAGAATTGTAAAGAGATTTTCAGGTCATTTCAGGCTTCTTGTATTCCTTTTTTTAGTCCAGACTTTATACCATACCATTTTATTTGTATCTACATAACCCTGCCTCTCATGAATGTTTATATAAGTCAAAATATTTCTTAGAAAAATTTGAAAGGCCAATCAGAGTTATTGCACTAGTTGACATTGGAGTAATTTCATCAATTCTCAAACCATATGAAAGACTTTTCAGAGTTGCTAATGGCAAACTCTTCTCTACCACTCAGATCAGTAAACAAGTATGAGTTAAAATTTTTTTGAATGTCTTTATTTCCCACAAATTCCTTGCATCGATATTACTTGGGAAGGACACAATAATTGGATTTGACTTAATTTAAAAATTCTTAAAGATATGAAATTTGCTCTCTAAAGGCCAATGAACAAACAATCTCCACACACCTAACCACCAGTCAATCCCAACTTTAAGAAAGGTAGAAAGTGAAATGGCAACACACAAATCGAATACACACTTTGCAAATTTTGAGAAAATGCAAGGAAGTAAAACAAGCTTAGAGGAACATCCACCAACTTGATTCAATCACCACTAATCTTTCCTTGCTAAAGGATTGGATAAAGATAATATAAAAATTTCCAAGAACCCATAACGTATCAAGGAAAATTCAAGAGGGCAAACATACGAGCTTAAGGCAAATCTTCTTTTCAAATTCAAAAGTGTCTTTACATGATAGAGACTAGCACTTATATAGGTGCCTTACATGCCAAGGAAATGACTAAAATATGCTCAATACAAATTAGCAACAAAAGGTAGAAGAAAGAAATAAACATAAAAAATTACACAAAAAAAATGTTGTGCATGAGTAAGCGGATGTGGTACGCATGGGTGTGTGCGTAGGCAAAACATAGGCGTCGCAAAGTCATTACACAGCACGCGTAAGTGCACGCAGACGACATGCAAACTCTTCTAGCATCATGGCAAGCAATTGGGCTGCTTCATGCTATTTATTGATCTTTTTGCACTCTTTTAAAGCTTGTCTCACCACACAATATACCCACCTTGGTCGAAGGACAATTTTGAGTGTTCGAAGTTCTGAAAGAAGGTGCTAATGGTTGAGAAAAAGGTGAAATACCCAAGCAAGTCAACAAAGTTGTTCCAAAGCTATAGTTGGGAATTAGGAAGGGGTTGGCCTTCATCAAGTATACTAAGGGTTTGGGGTCTAAATTCACATCATTTAGAGAAAAAGATAGTCCTTCAGCCTAGTGGACTCTAGAAGGCCCAATATTTTTTCTTGTGGAGCAAGGTCCATAACTACTTTACCATTAACCCCTATAGGCTATATAGGAACAAATAGTGAAAAAATCATGTGCATAGTCACATTTTGAGTACCTGTTTAAATATCCATAACCACTATGGATCAGGCCTAAGTATATTGTCACTTTGCCTTTTAAGAAGAATGAAAATGTCAACCCAACATAGGGAAGTCATCAAGGCCTAAACTCTAATATGCTAAAACAAAAAGAATATGAATGCATACAACTACAATAAGGTCTTATTGATCCCACTCAATTACAATGAGCTTGTGAGGTGTTCTACGTGAACAAGAGAGTTGAACAAGTTAGAGGAAAAATGAAACTTGTTATCAATTACAAATCGTAGAATTACTTTTTACTAGCTGATAAGTTTCCTCTCCCCAACAAATAACTCTTTCTTGTCAATCTTGCTAATACAAAAATTATGTCGAAGTTTGACCTCAAAACAAATTTTTGGTAGCTCGAAATACAACTAGAAGAAAAATACAACACTGTTTTTTGTATTCCAGGATATCACTACCAATGGAAAGTCATGTCATTTGGTCTTAAGACAACTCTATCACTATTACATAAAACCATGACAAAAATATTCCAATCTATCCTAGGCCAAGCATTGGTGTATATAAATGATATATTCATATACTCTAAGATAGAACAAGAACACCTTGAACATCTACAATATTTATATGAAATTATCAATGACCATAACAGTATGCTTTCTGAGAAGAAGATGCAAATTGAAGTTCAATCAATTGAATTCTTAAATATGAGTATATTTAAAGGAAGGTGTGTTCCCCAACCCCACATTGTAGTACATCTTGCAGAATTCTCATGTAGAATCTTGACTTACAAGCAAGCACAACAATTCTTATGCATAGCTAATTATGTCTCAGAATTCATTCCTAACCTAAGCAAGTTTACTAAGCCCATTTATCATATGCTCAAGGAGAATGCTCTAATATGGTCAAAACAACATACCAAAATGGTATAACTGCTAAAAGTAATTATTCCAAAATGCTCTATTTATACAACTTCCTCTTTGGAAATTGTAGATCTCAACCTAAACTCAATGAAATCTCATTTAATCTTTAATCAAGCTTATTGTAACACTTTTATGTGAATATCATGTTACTTTATACCTGCTTTCCCCATTAAAGAACATCAATTTTCTCTAAAGCATGCATTAAACCCTTAAACTATACATATATACCCTTATGCATACTAAGCATATTTCTAAGCATGCAACTTCATCAAATGTCTCATGTATCATCATCTAATCAAACTATTCATGCTATTAACTCATCAAGCATGCTTCTCATCTCAGCTTATCTCAAAATAGAGATATACATGTTAGGAAAATAGGGGAAGAGATAAGGAAATTACTTACCTCTCAAGCTTGGATGCTATTTTTTCTTTCTAATTCTTGCTTGATCTCTAGCTCAACTAGCTTGGTTAGTTGCTCTTGGTTGACCTCCCAGAATTCTAGGGTTGGGGTTGGTTGAGAAGGAAGAAAAACAATGGGTAAAACTATCTGGAAAAAAAAAAAAAATCCATTTATATATATGGCGGCAAGATAATAGGGATGCATGGTCATGCATTTGAAAAATTCCAGATTCCCCCATCTTGCAATGCACATGGAAAAAGTCTCTCAGGATCATGCACATACCATATATAACTTCTAAATGACTATCTTACCTGTGAACCCTCTCAAATTTAGTTCTTATCACATAATATCTCTTTTAACCTTGATTTATAGCCTAAGAGGACCATGTTAACATCGATATATTTTTTATTATCCAATAATACACTTGCAATAATTAATATGAGGCCGCCATTGCTTCTTATAATATCTTGTTCAAACAATATTAGATTATGCTAATCTTCTATTATTAATATTAGATTTTTATCTTTTATGACTTGTAATATTAATAATATTATAATTTTCTTTATTAAATTTTAGAATAAAAATATTTTTATTTTTAATTAAAATAATATATAATATAGAAAATATTTTAAAAAATAATATATTTCAATAAATTTTGATTTGAAAAAAAATTTAATTAATTAATGTTATAATTTAATTAAATCAAAAAAATTTTAGTATATTATTAACATAAAAATATTTTAGAAAATACATTTAGTTTAAACAAAACACAATGCTAATTTATACAAAATATTTTTTAAGGGTATTTAAGTAAAAGAAAATTTAATTAAAATAACTATTTTTAAAGGGGCTAAATGATATTAATCAACTTTTTATGAATTATAAAAATAGAGCCAACAATATATGTTTTGCCAAAATTGCAAAAATTATATATAATATTTGTTAACTAGATTAAGATTTAGTTAATAAACTAGCATATATGTGTCCGTCTCAGGGATTAGTCATTTGAATAATGATACTTCTTAGACAATACACCAATTTCTTACTTCCCAAACAATACATCAATTTATTACGAAACCTCATTTAG
This sequence comes from Anacardium occidentale, assembly GCA_026122585.1. Classification (NCBI taxonomy): domain Eukaryota; kingdom Viridiplantae; phylum Streptophyta; class Magnoliopsida; order Sapindales; family Anacardiaceae; genus Anacardium; species Anacardium occidentale. Next base: position 93,988 of record JAJEJH010000549.1, read on the forward strand.
TTTTTGAGGCTTAGGCAAGGGGTAACAATGACGAAAATGTTGTCAACTTTACATCACAGGCTAATAGGGCTAGATATTAGGAAAGTGGTTATGAACCGCCTTCTTATTCTAACAAGTGATCACAATGAATTTAGTCGTTACTTTTAAGAATACATGGTTTGGAACCTTACGGTTGATGCAATGAGATGAACAATAGAAAAAAGGCATGACGACGTCGTACGCTGATGTCTCTCATATATAGATCTTGCCCCACTCTTAATTATGCACTAATAGGTTCCCCCTTAGAGTTTTAGGTAAGCATTTTTTGTTAGGAATTTGTTTACTATCCATTTCCATCATATATAACTTGACTAACCAAAATCTTTTTTTATATTGTAGTTTTGGATATACCAGGCTTTCAAAAATCCACTATGTGGCAAGTTGCTAGGCCTGATGGTGTAACCTCGTGTAAGGCCAACCCGCTTTCCTCACCTTGGCCTGGAATCATAATGGAAGTTGATACACAAGTGGTAATAAGAAAGAAGAAAAAAGAAGAGAGAATCATAATGAAATCATTTTCAGTTCCTTCTTAGTTTTAATCACTAGTATCCCCTGAGTTTACGTAAAACAGAGAAGCACAGAGTTTTCATAGCTGCAAAGTTCATCTGGAATGTTTAGATTTGTTAAGAGACAAGAAGGAAGAAATTTGAGCCGCAGAAAGCCAGGCCTTGGAGAGGATTTCCTTTTATATCATGGTATGTCAGTGATATAATGATATGTATGGGCAATGAAATAATTAAAAATTCATACGTAAAATGACTTAGCAGTAAAATTAGTTGCAGCATCAAGTGAGAAAAGTTACAAAAAGGAATTCTTCATTTAAGGCAATGCCAATGTCAGACATCCAAAACTATTTTTCCACAACTACTGCCTGCCCTGGGATAACATCATGAAAAAACAGATGTACACATTCATTAGAGCCTCATTCATTTCATGCCCCATGCTCACCAATAAATGCTGCTCTCTCAGTTCTCACTACCTAATTTAACATCAACTATAAAAAAAAAAAAAAAAAAAGTAACTATTAAAGGAATGGAAAGAACTTCCCTCCTGGATTGCGGGTGAATTAAGAGAAGTTTAAATTTCAGAACCAGATAATCAATCAATCAAGTTGGAGGACAGAATTATCTTAACACACTTTCCAAATTTCAATCCCTTAATAAAAGTTAAACTAATCTATAGAGTGGATACTGACTACAAACTATTATAATACTTGGAGACAGAACAAACAATACATAAAGAAAAGAACACATGGACATTGCACCAAACGTGAGCTCTTAGATTCAACTGCTTATGATTTCAGCTAAATTCTGACAAGACTTTGAGTCTTTCAATCCATGATGCACCACAATACTACAATCTATTCCTGCACTACTCCATGTGATCTCATCCTGACACATGAAAACAAAGACTCTCCAAACCATGGAAATGTAAATTTGAGAAAGAGGATAAACTGATTTTTTACTAACACGAATTTCTTTGCTGCTGCGGATTATGCAGTGCAGCACCCAGCCTTTTTCACTGCAGAGACATCATCTTTATTGCCAACATTGATAGTTTGTCCCTTGGGCAACGTTGTTGGGTCATCGCCAACATCAAGAGCCTTCCTGCTGACAACACGATATATCTGAGTGAGTACCTCTGTGAAGGCATTTTCAACGTTTAGAGACTCTAGGGCAGAGGTTTCCATGAAAAAGGTATTCTCTCTCTCAGCAAAAGACTGAGCATCCTCAGTGGAGACTGCACGCAAATGACGTAAATCTGCCTTGTTTCCAACAAGCATGATCACAATGTTGGAATCGGTGTGATCTCTAAGCTCCTTTAACCATCTCTCCACATTCTCAAACGTGACATGCCGTGTAACATCATAAACAAGCAACGCACCTACTGCTCCTCTGTAGTATGCACTTGTGATTGCACGGTATCTAATACAAGATGATCCAAATACATGTTTATTTCAGCATCGATAAAATTAATAAAAAGGTTTATATTGTACAAATCCATTGAGCAAACATAAATATTTGTCAATGAAGAAGAGAAGGAATGCCAGCAAGGGAAACTTGTACAAATCAGTTAAAAAGAAAATGAATCCAACCAAAATGCATCGGTTTATCTCATTATGACTTATCATTTACTTTTCTTGTCAATCTCTTTCATTATCTCCAATTGGAAATCAATTTTGGTGATAATAGACTAGATCTTAACCAAGACCAACAGTGATTCTGACGCCATAATATGCACCTCACTGTGCAGATCAAACCTCAACACTATGAGATTCATCTATTAAACAAGTATAAATCTAACATTAATCACATCCAATTCAATTCAGGAAAAAAAAAATTTTAATAATAAAAAATAGATAAACATGTAAAGATAGGCATGCGATAGTTGAACGACAATCGGCCTAAGTTGCATCAGGAAGTTACAAGTAGGGATCTCAGACAACAAGATCTATGGATTTGAAAAGAAAAGGAGTAGATTATAATAAGGAAGAAAAAGTTACCGTTCTTGGCCGGCAGTATCCCAAATCTGGGCCTTGACGACCTTGTCATCGACACGAATGCTGCGAGTGGCGAATTCGACGCCGATGGTGGATTTGGATTCCAGACTGAATTCATTTTTAGTGAATCGTGACAAGAGATTAGATTTACCAACTCCAGAGTCGCCAATCAACACCACCTTGAACAAGTAGTCGTAGTCATCATCAGCTCTATACGCTCCCATTTTATGTTTTTCTATCTGTCTAAATAAAAACTTGTCTATTTTCAGTAAGCAGCAGAAGTAATATCAACAACTGGAATGGATCAACACGATCTATGCATTTTGAGCTTGAACGAAAACCAGATATTTCATGTGCAGGAGAAGGAGAGGTAATTATTGGGAGCCTTGGATTGACATCTGCTTTTAATGTGACTACCCACACTTCAACTCAAACGGCTTATTCCTTCCTTTTTAAAATAAGATACTTACAAAATTAAATTACAGATCTTGCCATAAATCGCGCTACCTCTCTTTCTGTTTTGAAATCGAAATTTAAATTCAAAACAAAAGACAATAAAAATATGAATACAACATAACATTTTAAATTATTATTATGAACGGATAAGGAAAATAAATGAGAATTAGAAAAATATAATTATTTAGACGTGCAGCCCACGTGATCAATATAACACCACCCGCGTCAAACAAGGACTGGATGTTTTAATCAAAATAACCCATTTTCATGCTTTCAAACCAACAACAAACATTTTATAAAAATAAATAATATTAATATTAAAATAAAATTTAATATTAATAATATTAAAATAATAACAAAACATTTAAAAATTAATAAAAAAAATTTTAAAAACATAAAATAAAATAAAAAATTTTAAAAAACAATTTCTACTACTAAAAATTTTACCGATAAAAATAGTTATCGTTAATCTAACCATATAACCAGAAACAATTACTTGATTTTTTAATCATCTCGATAACAAAAACAACCAAATTGTTGATAAAATTGTCAACAGTCATGACTATTTCTAATATTTTTATTTTATTTTTAAATTTTTTATTTTAAGAAATACAAATACCATTTTGATTTTAATCAATAAATAAATATTTTGCTTTTAAAAACTTCTTTGACTATGATTGTCATTCAAGGAAACCTTGGTTTGGAATAAGCCTTTGGCCTTTCAATTATACAGAATAAAAGTCATTTAAGGATAAGCCCTCTTGTACAATAATCTTAAATAGAATACAAAATCGCAGGGACAAAGGATCATTCCTCTGGCCTTTTGCGCACACTCTTTCTTAATCGAATGGCCTTGGACGTAACCTGCAAACATAATATTAGATGTCATTAGACAAGCAACATCATGAAACACTCAAAGTTTGCCAAGTAAAATTTAAGCTCAATTTGAGTAGATAATCAGTGATCAATCATATGGGAGAAATCTATAGTTCTTTTAAGCCATTTTGTTTACTTGAGTTGATGGCTATATATTATTTGGTGGGATTCCCTTCTCCAGCGGTCTCCCAGAGATTTACTTCCCTAGGATGAGCATGAGCGTCCCACTTGGGAAGGAAAATGATTACTTTGCTTGGTTAGAACTGGAGGTATAATTTTTATTTTTTTTCCTTTCAAATTGCATTGAAATTCAATCACTTGCCACAGATTAGGTGATTTGTTTATATGATTTGAGAATTTAGAAATGTAGGGAGGATAAATGGATTAATATGTAGAGCCTAATGAATTTGAAATTACTGCAACAAACTAAGGGTAATTCTTCTCCTAACAGCCAAAAATGAAGTAATTTGTTATTCACAACTTAACCTCAATAAGCTACATACCCTATAGCCTCTCCCAGGATCATCTGCAGAGGAAATAAATAAATATCATATCAACAACCAAATGCATAGCTGGATGAGTTTCTAGTTAGCCACAAACCAAAAACAACCTATCACTACTGATTCTCCAATTTTAAATAGTAAATTATATGACAATTTTATCTTTATAAAGTTAACCTCGTCATTGACAAAATATATGTACAGTGTTTCAAAATAACTAGTCAATGTATAAAAAGCTATTAGAAATCAAGCTGCATAAGAATTTATGGCTACAACATGTGCTCAATGGCTGAGACACTGAAAAACAAGATATGTTCATGTGTGCTGAAAAAAGAAAAGCAAACTCAAGTTTAATGGTAGAAAATTGCACACAGGGTGAGGAGGGGATAGCTTCACATTCTTGTCCTTGCCTGCAGTCCAGACATTGGTAAGTTCCTTGGCCCTCACCGGGTTGACCTGTAAAAGAAAATAATAACAAAGTTAGTTACCTTGAAACAATGAAAAATAGCATAATGTGAGAGGTAAGATCAATCTTACATCTAGATCTGTATCCCGTGATACTTCACCAATAATCATGCCATCATATGTCTGTACATAATATAATGACATTAGCAGTAAGTCAAATGAATAGCCAAAGGATTGAAATTTTATTTGCTAAGGTTGCAGTTTCAAATTCCTTAAGCAGATAACCTCTTTTATTCTCTCCATGGCTTTTTATCCAAGCCAAATCATACAATCCGAAGACCCAACAGACAGCCAACACATGCTATCCTCAATTCTTTTCTCTTGATCACTTATGAGATATAAACATCAGACCCACCGGTGTCGGGGGAAATGAAAAGATGATCATACAGCAAATTACAAAAGCATTTCAACAGTCTGATATAACATATAAACTGTCTACACTTGCAAACTTATTATACAAGTTTTTATAAGTAAACAAACTTAAACAATATGTTTTCATTGCTATATCATTTTTTTATTAAAAAAAAATGTTTAATATAGTTTTGTTTTCATTCTTCTCTTATTTTATATGCCAGCCTCTGTATAAGATTTATGACAGTCAGTTTACAACTGAAGTTCAATAAAATAACAGCACCAATACATGGCCACAATTCGTCTTAAACAAGCTTGGGATCTAACAATCATTAGAAGGGCTTCACAATGATCCAGTTTTGCAAATTAACCTTATCAGAGGAATACTGGGAAGGCTACTGATCATGTTCAAATTTCCAAGACTTGAACTTCAATATCGCACATGGATGATACTGAATCTGAGTAAGAGCAACGAGGTAAAAATGAAAGTAGTAAAAGTGGTTACTTTAAGTAGAAAAGCTCCATTCCAGGAGTCACGAAAAGAATTCCAGAGCTTCTAAGCTCATTAATGCATGAGCTGTGATTGCACCATAGCCCATCTATACCTGTTCAATCAGTAAACAGATAACATCAGGTAGAAAACTGAAATATAATATTACTAAGCACAAGAAACTCCAAGATCTACATCAATTGGAAGACATAACATATCTCACAACATACATTTTCAAACCATTAAATAGTTGGTGATACCTAGCAACAAATACAAATATATAATACATACTATCAAGGAAACGATATATTTTAAACTTTTAGTGATCATATGTCCACTAAAATTCAACATCTAGAGTTTGAAGGATCTCTCTCCATTTGCAATGTCAAAATTTATGCTTCAGATACTAAAAATGCAATGAAAAACACCAGAATCTTCTACAGTTAAAAACACTATTTGGTTCTTTTCAGTAAGAAACTGAAGATTAACATATAATTTTGAGTCACACTGTCATAAAGTAGAATGGCATTTGATAAGCATACTGTAGACACCCTATTTTGGACCCAATAAGGTCACCCCCGATGATGAAAAATCTGGATGTTGATTTAGAATTTTTGAGATGTTGAACTGAGGATGGATAAGTTAAAAAAGAAAAAAAAAAGTGTTTATTTTATTAAAAAATAAAAATAAAAAATCATGACCCAAAAAGCCAACCCAAAAAGAGGAGATAATAGGGAGGCCCAGTGTGGAGCCCATTTTGCAATACTGCAGCAGCAGGTAAGCTGGCCCGGTTGGAGGAGAAGGCCCAAAGATGGCCCTGCAGTGAGCGCGTGCATCACAAGCGTGATGAAGTAGACAGTCCTGTGCTGATCGCACGTGTATCGCACGCGCCCGCTGGGTAATCCGCCTGCATTCTGTTTTTTTGGTTTTCCAGCGCACTTTTCCTTTCTCTCTCCTGCTGCACCTGCCTGCCTGCGTGTCGTGTGTTGTGTGGCTGGATAGCTGGCTGCCGTTTTCATTTGTCTATAAAAAGGAGTGGGATTTTCTAGAAGGGGGAGCTGGAGGGAAGAGCCTAGGGGGGACAAGGAAAAATTTCAGAGGAAAGAAAAATTTGGGGAGGGAAAATTTTCAGAGAAAATCTAAAAAAAAAATACGAAAAAAAAAAAAAAGAGTTTTAGAAAATTAAAACATTTTGAAAGTCAATTTATGTGGTGAAAGATCATCTTCAGCTCAACATCAAAAAATCTTTAATCGAATTCAGGTTAGTCCCTGAGAGGAATTTTTATAAATAAATTTTTTATTTCATTTTATTTTTTACATACATGTTATATTTTATAGTCTGAAGTAATATTCTTTATTAATATTTTTCTTTGTTATATTTTCGTATGTATGTGAATATTCTATATGTATATTCTATTTTTTCTGTGTTTATATTTTACATATGTGATAATTTTTTGTTGATATTTCGTATTCGATCTCTTTTTGTATATTGATATTTGTTTTTTATATACATTCTATGTTTAAGTGTATTCGTATTTTGTATTTTTAAATTCTGTATATATATGTATCATGGAATACTGCATATAATAAATATTCTGCAAGAAGTACATTTTATATCTTGCATGCATTCGTATCTATTACGTATATATATTTTTGCACGCATTTATAAACCAGATGAGACTGGTCGCCCTGATGGCAGCAGGTGGCTATGTCATTTCCCTCTTCCAGGTTCAAGTCGCGCTGCAGATTTGTGTACATTATTTTATTATTCTGGTTTTTATTTTTATTTATTTTTTGTTTATTACTGTATATTAATATATATATTTTTTCTTTTTGCATTCTTTTTATTTTTATTTATTTTATTTCATTTTACATATTCATTTTATTTTTCTATTTACTGTACACAAATGCATATATTGTCATATTTTACATATATGTTATAACTTGTTTAAACTTTATTATATACTGTATATATTGTATGTCATGCTGTGTATATAAGCTGTGTGTATGGTATATATGTCATGCTATGTATATGGCATGAGTATTATTTAAGTATAAAAATGCAAATAAACTGTGTAAAATTTTATATTTTGTGTGCGTCCGTGTATATTCTATGTATAAAATTCTGCATGTAAATGGAACGAATATGGTTGCATTGGTGGCAAGAGGCGGGGAATTTAATCCGTGGAGACCTGAGTTCGAATTGCGGCTAGGGGGGGAGGAATTTGGTTATTTTATTTACTGTGCATGTGTGTATATTGGGTTTCTTGTTTGGGCTGCATGCTGCTTATTCTCTTGGGCGGGCTGACTGGGCTGCATTTTATTTATTAGATGGGTTACTGTACATGTGTGTATATATTATTGGGCCCCCTGTTGGGTTGCATGCTGTCAATTTCCACTGATTGGGCTGCACTTTGGTTATTACTGTTAAGTAGGCTGCTTTTACTTGGGCTGATTTATTTATTTAATATATTTGTTTATTTTATTGAATTAATTAACAAAATTGTTTTTACCGGATTTATTTATTTATTAAGCTTGTTTAAGGTTAGAAGAAATGTATAGAGGTGTGTGGAAAAATAAGTTGTAATTTTTAATTTTCGATTTACGTTGGTTTGATTTTATATTGTATGACTAACCTAATTTGTTTTGCAATGTTCATTTATTATTATTTCATAGACTTGTTTAGGGTTAGAAAAATGTATAGGGGTGTATGAAAATGGTTGTAATTTTTAATTATTTTCTTTTTCATATTTCATTATTTTCGTGGATAAATGTATATGTATGATTATTACAATGCATCGTGTGGTAATATGGAACTTAATTAAACTCGGTAACGCGTTTAACGAACGAACCATAATAGTGGAGGCCGGCTTTTATGCCGGGCGGCATGGGTGCGTAACACCTTCCCATTGCCGTACCTGACTCTCCGAACCCAACCCATTGGGTAGGTGAGGGGTAGTTGGGTCCTTCGCAAGGGATCCATAAATCGCCCATCCTCATCGATGTGTATTTTCCTGGGGTTACTCCCGGGTGGCGACTCCAAAGACTCCGTAGCGGGCCAAAAACCCGTTATGCGCTCCTCTTGACCACGTCTAGGGTGGTTAAACAAGAGTGGTAAATCTGTCCTGGCATGACGTGGCAAAAACCGGCGCCACACATACCAACACTACCTTTCTAACGTTTCCAAGAGATCTGCAATATTTTTCATACTAAGCAGCAAATATATTACAATGCCCACTACAGTGAGGATTATTTCATGACAAAGGAGGAGGAAAGATAATAAGCCATGGACAAGTGAGATTGTGGACACATAAAAAACTTAAATAGCAAATAATGCATTCATTCCACCAGTTTGTGGTTCACAACTCATCTCAAAGCAAAATAATTAAGACAATGATGAAAAATAAAAATGTGGTTATTGCTATAAACTGAAAATTGATCATGAAAAGTGATATTAGCCATTACAAGTCTGCTTCTTTTTAAGAAACTGTACCAGGATTAACTTTAATAATAACCCCAGAATTCATGCTCTTCAAAAAACAACAGTGACCACCCCCAAATAGTCATACTCCAAGATTGAACTGAAAATAAGCAAGTACTATAAAATATAATCTCCAGCTTAAAAACACTTACACAGGAAAGCACAATGCATAAATCCAGTTCCTCAAATGTCACTGCTGAACACACTTCTGTAACCAACAAGGCCCCTGAAGTACATAACAGACAAGAAAATTGTATTTTTGAAGGATAATCAAACACTCAATACAGTTTGACACAAAGTAAGCAATACCAATAGTAAATAGATAAATAAAGGAAAACAATTACCAGTTTTCCAGAATTATGAACCATAAACACCAAAGCAGGTAACTGACCTATGTGGGCCTTAACTTCTAACAAGTAAGTTATTTCCTTTTGGATGAATTTTGATAGCAAGGTAAAAAGCCACACTCGTACGAAACAACTAAGAAACATGTAAAGAGATTAGATAGTATTTCATCCAGAGGATTTATTTGCACCTTGCCTTTGCCACCTTATTAGTAAAAAATTCGGGTGTTTTTTTAATACTAAGCTTATATGAAATCAGATTATCACATTCACCTTAGGTACTAAAAGATTAACAAGAAAATTTTAATTTAGTTACAATTTTATACCCACTTATTAAATTTTTAGGACATAACTACGCTCATTTTCAATTAAAATAATAAACAATATAACTACCAAATTTAGTTAATTTTATTATATGACGGTATGATAAATTAAAAAAATAATTTAATTAACTAATTTCGTTATTTAACATGAAAAAAATCCTAATATATTATTAACATTGATAATATTTTATAACATACAAAAAATATATGTAAATATTTTAATATAAAACTTTTAGTTTAACTAAACATAATACTAATTTATAACTAATAAAGTTTTAAGAGCATTTAAGTAAAATTATATCTTAGTATCTTTTATTACTACCAACCAAACATAATAATTATTTATACATTTGAATTTTATCGAACACAATATTAATTTATAATTTTTCAGGTAATTTATCTTAGTATTAATCTTTTATTTTTGGTAATAAAATATTACCAAAATCAAACGCAAAAAATGTAGCAAGGCAAGCATAGTCTCAGAGGGTACATCAAAAAATAATGCAAGTGCCATTTCAACCCAAAGCACTGCTGATTAAAAGAAACCTGACAATTCATATTAAATAACACCTAGCAACCACCATAATCAGGGAGATGACTTGCACCAGAACAACATTATAGAACAAAGGCAAATTACAAACTAGAAAAGCATAATTTGGCCAATCTTCATTTTGGTGGCCAAAATTTTGCAAACCAGCTGTAATTAGATTTTTATGTAGCAGAAAATAGACTCACACCAATTAATTATATTATATATACATCTAAAACCCATAAAAATAAATTGAGAGAGCATTAACAAAATCACATGCACACAAATATTCGACGGACCTGTCAGCAGTGAATACTAACCAGCATCTGGAATGCTATATCAAGGGTTGCTTTGGGTGAAGGAACATGTCTTATGATGACATCAAGCATCTGCAGGAGGATCTTTGATGTGCAGAAAGATGCTCATCGTTCTTTAGCAGAGGCATAGAGGACCGGAAAATCTAGTTGTCCCTCTAGCATAAATATAATAAATTTATAAGATGATTACTTCCATCCAACTTGTTACTACAGCGAGTGAAAATCAGATAGCACTTTTGAACTAATAAATTTTACCTGTGGCACCCAGATACGCAAAAAGGCCGAAAACCGGACTCTCAACTTCATTACACCTCTCCTATAAAACTAAATGATTGGCAACTATAGGCATAAGAACTAATACATATTTTCAAAAATAAAAATAACAATATAAGAAAAAATTAAATTCTTAACCGAAGAAAATATCATATGCAAAGAGTTGCCACATATATAGTACGATATTGCAATTGTAAACCAGCTACCCTCTTTTGGGGAAGAACCAAGGAGGCCATCATTGATAGCAAAGAATTATTACAAAGAGTGAACAAGCTGTCTACAAAAAGAATGTCTAAAGAAAAAAATGAGAAATATGTTCATACCCACAGGTCTATTAACTTTGTTCAAAAGAAGAATGGGAAACAGCCCATATTTAAAGGCTTTGCTAAGAACAAACTTCGTCTATGCAACTGAACCTATGCAAGCAACCACGACTAAAATCGCTCCTTTCACCATGCCAACAACTGCTCAAACTCGACATGGCAGGGGGCGGTTCGGAACAGCCCGTGGAGGGCACAACCCGCAAATTTGAGGGCCATGCCGGGGGCTTTAGGACAAAGCCCACGGGCTGGCCTAGTGAAAAATAAAAAAAATATTGAAATATTAAAGAATATACAACATTGTGGGTCAGTCTGCAAAAGCAAGTGGTGTGGCCCACTAAGGGCCCGCAGAGGCACTGCCCAGGCGACCTGGGCCGCGTTCCCAGCCTTGCCACGCTGGCTGGCCTAGGCAAGGCAAGGCACGGCCCGGCCCATTTCTGTGTTTAGCTCAACCTATACCCATCCAAAATAAAGCTAAACAAATATCAGTCAAGGGTTCAGCAAAGTTCTGTTGGCTGTCATGTTAAATGGGTCATTGAAATAAAGTAAATTAAATGCTTCAAACTCCTGATATTGGGGCATCCAATTTTTTCTCAATTCATTCACTCCATCTTATCCATGTAGAAGATATGCTATATATTTTATTCACCCATTAATACATTTACACAATTTGAGGCTTATATGTGCATAAAACATGTTTCTTGTAGAAATTGAAAAGATAGCGGGACATCAATGTCGACTGTCTATAATCATACTTTATCAAAAATTTTACCATAAATTATATTATAATTCTCACCACGTTATCAGCATTCTATAGCTTATTGTTTTCTCCTATATAAAGGTACTTGAGCATGTCATGTGGTCAGATCTCCATGCCCACATTGTTATAGTTTCATGCCTTCCACTTGTTTTTTTTTTGTTTAAGTAGACAACATAATACCTTCTCTCATTACCCAACAATTTGACCATAAATAGTATTAAGTTCTGACAATATATACTAAAAATTATAAATTTTGATCTATAAATGATAAACCACAGTTGTAACATACGTAACACTATCGTTTCAATAATTTATAATCTCATACAGTTTAATTACAAATTTTGAATAATAAAAAAAGAGATTGTTTCAATGTTAATTCAAATTTTAAAATTGTAAATTAAATCTTAGAGGAAATGATGATATTGCGTTTATATTAGAGACTGATAAAGTTTATATCAGTATCGTACTATTATAAAAGTCTATCCACAAGTTTAATCTTATTAAGGTCGATGTGCATTATAATCATCACGTTGCGGATGCATATATAGATATAAGTCGACATTGGTGATTATGAAAAAAAATCGTACAGATGATAGATAAAATTTGAAGTGAGATCAAGATGATGATAAAGAGAATGATTACGTGTGACGATGGTTTAAGCCTTTGGAAATCGCCATTGAGAGTTGGTGACAATTGACGAAGGGAGTTTAAGGGTAATTTAGTCATTTTGACAGGATTGCTATAGTATTCTAGCCGTGGAAGGTATAAGGTCACTTTCAAGAATTTGGCGGGCGGCTTTGTTATCATCTATTTTTATGGTTATAAGTTTAACTGCATTACAAAATTTCCTCGTCCGTCTCCCTAGTTTCCATCCTTTAAAATGTATTTGAGGTTTCAAATGTACCATCCATGCATTCCTGAAGTGTAGAGAAATTCATTCTTAACTCGGGGATGATCAAAGGAAAACGCATCTTCTTTATTTCATTCTTCTTTCTTGTCTGCAATTCATCAAGTTTCTAAACAGAATTTACGGATATATTGCATTAATGTAAAATGTTATAGCAAGGCCAACTACTTAAATCAACTTGAAGAGTTTTCAAGTGTATATTATTCTAGTTATATAAATTCTTACAAGATTACCTTAAAGAGCTCTACCGAGAGAGCTCACATATTCGTTGAGTTTGACAAAAATTGCCTCAGTAATCCATCAGGCAAAATAGAGACAGGAAGCTAGGACAAATAACAAAATGGAAGAGAAATGGTTGGTGGGTGTTACATAGATGAACTTAAAAGATGAAATATGATTTTACAGAAACACACATGGCCTTGTCTTTCTCCTCTTCTTCTTGGGTTTCGGAGGTTGCAGAACCACCTTGATTGCAGCATCAAACACAGTCTTCACATTCTGTATCATCACGACAACTAATGAGTAACAGTGGAAGCTTAAAAACAAAAGCAAGTACTGACTTGACTAATGCTGTGATTAGTTTACTATGACTCTGTTTGAGGCCCCTAACTAATTTCAAGGCTAAATTTTTGCAGATAATGACAAAAGCAGAGAAGGGAAATCCGACAATCTTCTATGATGAAGGTTAAGCTGTCTATTTTTTCCGCAATTAAATCGGATCATGTCGTTTCAGAACTGTTTTGCAATGGTAAAGTTTTCTTTTTTGTTAAGAGGAAAAGTTACGGGGCCTGAAAAATAATTGAACAGCTTTTAGAAGCTCAAGCACCTGACTGATCAAAAAACCAATTTCTTCCATCAAACATGCATTGGAAACTGGGAGAAATTTTTTAAGAAAATAAAGTGTCTATGCATATTCTTTAGCTTGAAATGTTCGGTTAGTAAAATTCTGCATTGGAAAAAATTAATTTTGATGACAAACTTCAGAAAATTAACCAAAAGACCTGCTGAGTCTTCGAGCTGCACTCTAAGTAAACAGCAGCCCCGATCATCTTCTTCAGTTCTTCCCCCTGCTCCGAATTTAAAATTGTGCATTATGACATTGTTGAATGCTAATTTCAAATAACGTGTATGCTTTAGTTTGCATTTATGTTATTTCTATAAGAAACATACCTGTGCTGTTGAGATTGGAGTAGCGCCAGGATGATCAATCAAGTATTGCTTGTCATCTCGCAAATCTGTATGAAGTTACATCAAAAGAACCAACATTAAAATCTCAGAGTAAAAAAAACTTATTGTCAAGCTACTCACAATTAATTCTTTCGCATAAGTACGAGTGATGCTTACCCATTTTTGTACCTACAAGAATGATAGGCACAGTTGGGGCATAATGCCTCAGCTCAGGGATCCACTGTGTGCCAAGAAAATTGTTGTGTCAGATTTCAACAAATCGAAACTAGAAATCAAAAGTTCAAAAAAAAAAAAAAAAGAGTAACCTTTTTTGAAATATTTTCATAGCTAGCTTTGCTGATGAGAGAAAAGGCCAACAAGAACACATCTGCACCCCTGTAACTCAACGGCCTAAGCCTGTTGTAATCCTCCTGCCCTGAATACACCAACCTTTTCTTTAAGTAATTGCATGAATTATACTCTTATACGATATTTTCTTACGAATTATAGGAGAAATTTACGGTCATCTAGTTTATGGATAAGATCATAACAGAATTACTGAAGCAAGCTAAGCTTAATTCTCACCGGCAGTATCCCATAGTCCAAGGTTAACCGTGCTGCCATCCACCACCACATTAGCACTAAAATTGTCAAACACCGTGGGCACGTAGTCCTATCAGAAGAGAAAATGAAGAAAACAAACTCAGATTGATCAGCAACTGTATGCAGATAAGTAGAGCAAGCGAATTAAACAAATGATGTGACCTTCATACATACCGTTGGGAAGGTATTGCTAGTGTAGGAGATAAGCATGCAAGTCTTGCCAACAGCTCCATCGCCGACAGTGACACACTTGATGAATCTAGCCGTGCTCATTTTTTTTTTTTAGGAAAATTTAAATTCTCTATTCTTGATGATCAACCCCTTATCTTCTCTTCCATTAACACTAGACCAGTTCCTCTGTCACTTTTAACTTTGAAGCAAATCTTGAAGGGAAAAGACAGTAAAGGAAGCTGGGAAAGAAAGAGTTTCAAATTTGAATAGGAAAGGAGGGAGGGGAGAAGATGAGCATTTAATAAGGATGAAGAGTATTAAATTAAAGCACCCAACTTTAGCTTTACTATGATTGGCAAATGGCTTTCTGTTTCTTTAAGGGGAAGGACAGTCACAGAGTCTAAAGACCAACAAGAGATTCGTTTGGTGGTAGTGTTAGTTGGTGTAGTGTTAGACAAGGGAGATCCTCAATCATGAATACTTAGAAAACTAAACACTACTTATTTTATCCATAAATAATCTAATCTATATCATGAATCTAAGAAATTTAACACCCAGCACAAATGGTTATTTGCAAGTTATACTCATTAAGCATTGAATTTTCCATGCTGTCCATCCCCATATGACAAGTTACATAAAAGTGATCCTAGACTTGAGAACTTGACGCCAGTTGCAGCTTTGGGTCAAGAGGCCATCTCAAGCCACTAATTAACCTTACATGGGTGGCACTTTTGGTGAGGTAAGCATCAGCTAAGTTTGACGATTGGAATAATGCTGGGTGTGTCAGTTAATGCAGTATTTTTCCAGCCATGAAAGAGTGTGTCTAACCGTTCAACTCAAGGGAAGCAAGGATCTTTCTATTGAGATATGAAGTGAAAGAAAAATGGATCTTTTGATATGGCTCTTTCTGTTAAGGTATTGCTCTCAATGATGCGATGGGGTCATAGGATAGGTGGTTCTGATATGATTTTCTAACATTTTCTGTTAATTGTGGATCAAATTCATAGAATGAGAAATTCATTATGAGATTTCATTCCTTAAAAAGAGTGGGATAATAATATCAATATGTTGACTGAAAATCCCTGATGTTATGTTACTTAAATTAAACCTAGTATTTCCCAATATAAGTCCAACAAACATGAAGTAGACAGATGTGACCTCAAGCAGATAACATCTTTGATGTTACAGAAGCGTTAGAATTGTTGTGAAATTCACGTTCTACGATCAGACTTGTAAAATTTTTCTAACATTTAATTACGGCTTTCATGACTTTTCTCACTGAACATTCAGTGGTAGGCAGGCAGGCATCTTTTCTTATATTTCTGGCTTTTGCTCCTGTGGTAACAAAACAGAGCTCCATGTTGGGCCTTATTACATAAATTTTGTGGCCCATTTTTTTTTTATTTACATTACGAATGTGACAGTTCTTTCGTTAGATTAAATCCAATGATCTATTTATATTATAACAACATTTGAACCAGTGGAGAGGAGGTTCGGTTTACTCGGTTATCATCCAACTCTCCAAACGTTTTTTTCAGTGAACCCAATTATGGTATATGCCTTATTGGAGCAAGTAACTTCTTTCATTATATAGGTCAATCCTGGGATTCAATTCAGAAACCTTTTATTGGGGAAAAATTAAAATGTAGTACCAAAGAATGTAATTGTGCATAACTGTCGCACTTTGAGTTTTTTACCACACCAATAAGCTTTATTAACTAACAAGATTTGGTTAAGAAGAAAAATTAGATTTGTTTTCTATTAAAACTAGATTTCTTTCTTTATCAAACATGATATTACCAATCGGCTTATTCCTATGATCTACCTAAACCCTAATCAACTTGTCCCTTGCCAATCTTTTCATGCCCTAATAGACAAACACTTAACTTGTTCTTTGATCATCTTCTTGTTTTCCTTGTATTGTTTAAGCAAACATCCTCTTTTCATTCCCACCAAAATAATACTTGTACGTGATTAAGGTTTGTGTATGTCCCTGAACTTGTTTATTTTCTTCCTTAATCTATATTATATATTCTCCCGCGGGTGTTTCTCTTGATATCTTCCTTTCTGATGACAATGTTTGTCATCTGTAAATTTCACTATAATATATATTTTCCTAACATAATTACATAGAAAAGTCTGCGTCTTTATTGTTTTTGTTTTGAAATAATTTATAGGATGCAAAGGAATAACAATAACTCCGGTGGTACATCAAGCGTGCATTCAGCATGTGCTGCATGCAAACATCAAAGGAAAAAATGCAACGAGGAGTGCAAACTGGCACCCTATTTTCCGGCCGATAGAAGCCGGGAATTTCAGGCAGTTCACAAAGTTTTTGGTGTGAGCAACGTTACGAAGATTGTGCATAGTGTTGATGAAGAAGATAGATCAAAAGTTGTAGATTCACTAATCTGGGAAGCCCTTTGGAGGCAAAAGAATCCAGTTTTAGGACCTTATGGAGAGTATAAAAGAATTTGCGAAGAGCTTAAGTTATACAAAAGCCAAACCATGATGCAAAACCGGAACCAAAATCATCACATAGAGGCTGGACAAGGGGGAATCCTTTTCCGACCCCCTTTAATTGGATGGAATGGAACACATAATGGAATGAGTGTGGAAGAATTAGTGGTTAACAATAATGCAGGAAGTTATATTAATCACAATATTGGGAACTCGATGATTGACCTGGAGACCAGTTATGGTTATCCTCCTCAAATTCTGCAAACTCCAACGAAACTAAAACAAGAAAGAGAGGTCAGTGGTGTCGTTAATATTCCACTACAACAGCAGCCACAACAACAACAACAGCACTCTATCACTAGAGGATTTAACCAGCAGCAATACTACATTTCAGGTAATCTTGATGTTCATTATAATTTTAGGTTAGTTTTTATAAATATTAACTGATAACATTTCTTGTTCTTCCACTTCCGCATATGATCAATGTCCCTTATTCTCTGATTCGTTTTAATAGGTCCATTTAGTTAAATTTCAATGAGAAGATGGCTGGATGTAGGCTATGGGAAGACAAGGAATGGTTCATTTCGCCCTGAAAATTAAAGGGTGATCATGAAAACACATAAATATCATATGATTTATTCTTCTTTCTTGTAAAGTAAATGGGCTATAATGATTTTTCTTTTCCCCCTTTTTCTTATTGAATCATTTATTTATTCCACTTGAACTACAAATTTAGAATAGGCAGGTTTTTCATTTTTGATGTGGCGAATTTCAACTAGTCATTTTGTTTTAAATACTTACCATATATATATACTTGGGGAAATTTTTTTTTTTAGTATAATCCATTCGAATGGAAAAGGATATTAGAGATTAGCAAATAAATTTATTGCTATATACAAATATCAGTTTTCCTTAAATGGTTACTTCTTAAAAGATAATGATTGTCTGTGATAAAAGTCTATTGACTGATGGGTGCATAATGAGAAGAAGAAATTGGAATTTGAACATGACGAGAAGAGAACAGGCAATTGGAATTTGTAGAATAGAAAATCTAGCATGCTTGGTTTGGGCTTAAAGACTACATTCTTATTGTTTTTAATTTCTATATACACCTTGCACAATGAAGAACTCCTAGACAATCTTGTTCATTAAAAGCCCAATTCACAATTTAATTAATGAGTTCGATTCAAAACAATTTTTTTCCATAAATTCGAACACAAATTCTGAAAGTATTTGAAATTAAATCTAAATTATATTTAGAATATATAAATTAAATCAAATATTAATCATCTATCTAATAAATAAAAACTATATTTTAATTTACGTTAAATGACTATTTTCCAATCAAACTTGGATGAAATGAAGATATTTTTGTCACTTCATATAATATATATGATAGTGTTAATATCACTTTGATCCCTAGTAGTATAAACAAATTATTTTTCATTATAATTATTTTATATTTTTTTTCCCTTCATCATTTTTTATTCATTTTCTTCTCTTTTTTCATTTTTTCGTCATTTAAAAAGACTCAAGGAAAGTCAATAAACTTAGCCACTACATTATCATATCACATACTAATTAATCATGATTTAATTGAATCTGTTGGATTTAGTCAAACTAGAAAAAATTTTGGTCTCTTTGCCATGTGAAATGGAGAGAAGAAGTTATTAGGAGTTTGAGTATCACTTATCCAAACTTCAAAACTTAAACTTAGACAAAAAATTAACTTTGACCACTACTACATACTTGTCATATTAAAGTATAATGAGTTTACATAAAGGATGATCATATAACATATTTAATAATACACACCAAATATATATATATCATAAGGTATTTGAAGTATAAATAGTTTCTGTATAATATGAAGAGAAATGTTTCTACAAATTTTCGCTCTTAAAATCCATGAGAAGGTTGGTTTCTATGCCAGGAATTTTACTACACAATTACCAACTTGCCACTGCCTCTTCTAAACAATTTCAAGATGTCCAAGACTCATAAAATGACAACTCTATCCCTCTCTGACATTAGTTTAATGACATGGCGATACCACTACCGTTTCATCCGACGAGAGGTACATGGGCTATGGTATAAGCCGACCCCATTGTTCCATAGGGAACAAAAATTAAACACACAGGACAAAACCCATTGGGCAAGAGATAAAGCAAATCAAGCAGACGCAGTCACATGCATTTTATATATTATACCAAGTGTACTTGTTTTTTATTCTGCAGCTTTACTGCCAGGGCACTTCCTTGGGATGAAAGGCGGCACAAAATAGTCAGAAAGCTAAACATAAAACTAAGGATGATTAGTGCCCCCCAAGTCGTAGATTTTAAAAAACAAAAGCAAGAATTCCAGATTAATAGATGATGATAGAAAAGGAAATTGCGTAGAAAGGCAAATAGCTAGCTAAGGACACGTACCCTACATGTGGGTGTGGTTTGGGGACAAAGCAAGGAAAGGTTTAGAGCGTGCAAACAATTCACATGCCCTCACACAGTAACATTATCCCTTACAATCCCCCGTTTCTTTCCTTTCACAGCTCATCTTCCCAAATCCCTTCTATCTCTTTCTTTTTTTAATGAATTATTGCTATTATAATATGGGACAACTCTTTCTGTATATATGCTCCCTTGCACATGGTTATGCCCATTAAATAACATACTAATTAATCATATTAACATATTAATCAACATCATTACTTGACCATCGTTGACTTGAGAATCAAGGGTGAAAAATAGGTGATTTTTACAATAGAAAAAGAGGTGAGGAACATGGGAATGTTCCCCGCAGGACTGTAAAATAATGAGACCATTATGAATAGAGCACTGAAGAGACGGTCACAAAGGCACGTGGCTGCTGATTCCTCTTCATTTACAAACTACTGGCGACTTTCCAGTTATACCGTTGAGACCCAACCTCCTAACCAGCTGTACATAGCTGTCCGATCTTCCCCCATGTGACCCCGGTGCTCCCACTTTCAGAGCAAGAGAAAAGACACAGCGTTTTTCCTTTTCACCCCTCCTTCATCATTATCGTCATCATGTTCTTCTCTCTTCTCACAATATATATATATTAACCAAACCTTTGTTATGCCAGTTCATTTGGTTTGCTCTGGGGTTCTATCTTTGTGTCCTTGCCATACTTTTGTTTCTGCGGTCAACATTTTCTTTTGGATTTTTTTATATGGCACAATTGCCTCCTAAAATCCCGAACATACCGCCGAATTGGCCTGACTTTCATCACCAGAAGACACCATCAATGGCCAACATTAGTAGCACCACACAAATCCCCTCATGGGTGGACGAATTCCTTGACTTCTCCTCCGCGAGACGTGGAACACACCGCCGCTCCGCCAGCGACTCCATTGCTTTCGTCGAGGCGCCAATGCTGGATGAATGCCGTGGCTCCGGTACTAGTCACGGGTTTGATAAATTTGATGACGAACAGTTAATGTCTATGTTCACTGATGATATGCCAAATGCCGTGGCCCCCACTGTCTCATCCTCCAACCCCTCTACACCGTCGGACCACAATAGCAATAATGACGAGAAAGATACGCCTTCCTGTCAGAAACAGCAGATAAGGAATGAATCCGATGAGGTGCAAAGCCAGTGCAAAACGGAGACTCAAACTCCACCTAACACCACAACTAACGCCTCCTCTGATAGGATAGTTGATCCTAAGAGGGTGAAGAGGTAATAAATAAACTTCACAGTAACTTCAACAATTAATCATATTGTTAATTATAACTGTTTGACGTTGACGTGCCTTTTTTTGTGTTTGATTTCTGTAGAATCTTGGCGAATAGACAGTCTGCACAAAGATCACGAGTGCGGAAGTTACAGTACATATCGGAGCTTGAACGTAGTGTTACATCATTACAAGTATGTAATTTAGTTGCTTCTCCTAACGCAACAACTATAATTATGGTTACCGCAAGCTAATTTTTTTTTTTTGTTTTCTGGGTTTTGTCGTTGAATTGAAGGCTGAAGTCTCGGTGTTGTCGCCACGCGTTGCATTTCTCGATCACCAACGGTTGCTTCTCAATGTCGACAACAGTGCTCTTAAGCAAAGAATCGCTGCATTGGCTCAAGACAAGATATTTAAAGATGGTAAGGGCTCTTAATTCTGCAACTACGCATATTAGTTCTATCAGTAAATTTTTTGCGTTCTTTATTTATGAGATATTACTCTCTCTCAACTAAGGGACAGAACTAAATCATAATGAAGTTTGTTAATAAATTGGCATAAAGTTGCTAGGTGTTTCTCATGAATGCTGCATGCATAGGTAGTTTTCATACAGTAGTATTTAGATGGAAGGTGACAGATAGAGAGTAAATACAGGAAAGAAAATAGCTGCCCTTGCATAACGACGATATATAATGGATCAATTACGATTTAACACCCATCTTCTTCTGCTTGTTAAAAAAATCTATGAAGCTCATCAAGAAGCTCTGAAGAGAGAAATAGAAAGATTGAGGCAAGTGTATCACCAACAGAACCTTAAAAAGGAGGAAAATCCTGGCCCCTCACCAGCACCTCCACTACCTGCTGATGCCAAGCCCTCCATGGAAAAAGAACAACTTCTCAATGTTTAAATCTCACAAAGACTACGTACGACTCCCATGTCCCATGTTTTCTTTCAGTATGGTTATAGTACTGACCAAGATTTAATTAAGAGAAAGAAATGTAACAATGAACTCACAGATAGCCCACAAGCCACTTGCTTGCGTTGACGGTCGAGTCTAGGTCTCCTCCTCAATGTGAAGGAATTGAATGGAAAGGATTCAAATTCAATGTGGAAAATTTAAGGCTATCCTGCGGAGCTGTTGAAGCCACATGATACATGTACATTGACATGATTGTTTTACGTGCATGTTTGGGACCAGTGAGGCTTTGCAGGTTGATTTTTCATTAATTAAATTCAGAAAATAGAAAGAAAAGAGATGCAGATGCAGCTGCAGCTGTGGTTTCAAAGAAGTAAAAATTGTAGTTTGTCTTTGCTCTGACTGATTAGGAGGAGTAGATGGAATGAGGTTCTTACTTCAACTAAATTTTTTTTTATTCATCTTTGCTCAAAATTTAAGCTTTTCATAAGGTGTGTATGGAATGGGAAGGCAGATGATTATAAGGATGTTTATCTGTCAAATTATTTAAAAACAAGAAAAAGAGATGCCAATAGAGTGCAGTTTTGAAAATAATTACATAACATTTTCACTATGTTCTAGCACATTTATTCTTCTGTAAGTCTTTTTACCAGAAAGAGCTGTCACTAAGAAAATACCGAACTTGTTTATGACAAAGAACACATGCTACTTTCACGGTTCCAAAACCACAAAGCCAATCAGACCCCAAAAAAAAAAAAAGAAGAAAAAAACATATTTTTATGATAAATGTGGGCAATAATACAAAAACAACTTCCTGTAACTTATCTGTCATGTCTAGATTTTTCCGTTTGGAAGGAGTGTTAATTATTATTTCCATGTGGCTGGTTCCTCTTTCTCATCGGCCAGTCTTCATCTGCATGAATAATAATGTTGATGGATGGGTGACTTGTGGTGGAACAGAAACGTCATATTTACATATTCCAAACATGGCGGAAAGGGAAGGTAATAATAAATATGGCAATGGAGCTTCCTTATACATTATACACACGGCTGGTACAAAGTTAGCATGAACCGACACCTTATCAAACTGAAGCATTACATGCTAACTGAAAATATCTACCACTGCAAGTTAGGGGCTTTTTCTTTTTTTTTTTTAATGAATTTTAGTATCATTTATAAATATCAAGAATATTTTTATAAATAAATGACATTGAATTTTGTGTTATTTTAAGTTTTTATAATAATTATTTATTATATCATAATTTATACTTATATTTATAATTGTAGTTAGGGTGTAATCATCATAATATAAATTGATATTTGCAATTGTCATTAAAGAGTAAACATTATAATTTATATTAGTATTTGCAATTATTGTTAAAAGTAGCAATTATAATATATACCAACATTTAAAATTGTCCTTAAAGAATACTGATCATAAGGTATACTGCTATTTGTAATTGTTATTAAATAGTAATTTTTATAAAGTCAAACTACTAATTCCCACCCAATATTTTCTTAAATGACAAATTTTCCACTCAAGAAATTTTAAAAAATCAAGTACCCGCGCTTATTCTTAAAAAAGACAAAATACTCTCCATAAAATAAATAATATTAATGTTAAAATAAAATTTAATATAAAATAATAAAAAATTTTAAAATTAATAAAATTTATAAAAATAAAAAAATTTAAAAAGCAGTCACCGACCAACATTAACCTAACCAGGTGGTCGTTTTAGTCATCTGGTTCTATTGGCGACAGAATCTGGTTACCTTGATGGTGGAGACGATCAGATCTGACATCCTTCTAACTGCTTCTGTTATTAGAGAATGTCAAAAATGATTGACATGCTTGAAATTAATAATTTTCGACCATTTTAGATGACATAGGTGGTCAGATCTAGCCGATCTAGCAACTTTAGCCATTAAGACGGCTAGATCCAACGACCAACAAAACTAAGTGGCCATTCATTTTAAATTTTTATTTTATTTTTAAAATTTTATTTTTATTATGATTTTAATAATATTATTATGATTTTATATTTTAATTATTTTTATAAAATTTATTTTTATATTTTTATTTAATAAAACAAAAATACTCTTCTGATATTAGTCAATAAATGAGTATTTAATTTTTTAAAACTTCTTGGATGAGAGATTATATTTAAGAAAATCTCGGGTGAGAATATGTTGTTTGGCCTTTTATTAACTCATATCTATATTTACAATTATCGTTGCAGAGCAACTATCATTATTTATACCAACATTTGCAATTGTTATTACAAACTAAAAATATCATTTTCCCACCAATTATTATTATTTTTAATGACAATTACAAACACCACAAAAGCTTTAGAAAAATAATTAATAAGTTATATAACAGCACAAAAGACTTTTATTTTTTGTCATTAATAGTTTTTTCTTTTTAATTATTGCTGAAATGTAAAATCTAATATACAAATTTTAATCTTTTGTTACAAATTTCAACCTTTTTGCATTAAATATAAAATTACACAATATTGAAAAGATACATGAGATTTTAAATTCTTCTAAAACATATATCCAAATTAATTAATTAAAATTTTGTCTAATAGAAAAAACATATAACTTTGAAAATCTACTAAATTGTAATTATAATAATAATAATAATAATAATAGATATAGATTAATTTTTTATTCAAATTTCAACTTTATATTATAAATAATAAAATTACACAATATTGAAAAGGTACATCAGATTTTGAGTCCTTTCAAAACATATATCCAACTAGTTAATTAAAATTTTATCTAATAAAAATTTTTTGTATATAACTTTAAAAAATGTACTAAATTGTAATAAAATTTTATCTCTTGATTTCATTTGCATGATGTTGCTCCATTTATTTTAAGTATCCATTACAGATTTAAGTACCTGCACTCAAAAATGCTATTTACAGATTTAAGTGTCATGATGAAAATGTCACTAAATATTCTTATAGGGTCAATTATAATAAATATTACAATAAGTTATATTAATTTCTTTACCTTCCTATTATTTTAAGTGGCATTAACATAAATATCACAAGAAAATTGTCATTAAATATATTTATAGTATCAATTATTGTAATTGTGATAATAAATGATTAATTTTTTATTTTTACTAATTTTGTTGTAATATTTGATGAAATATTATAAAAAGTGTTATTGAATATTTTTTTTGGTTGCAAGTGTATAAAAACGGGGTCAAAAGCAGGATCAATAGTCCCCAAGAAGCTTAGCTGTGGTCATGTGCATGAGGAGGCTGTTGCGGCTGTAAGTGGCGATCAGTTTCAGTAGGCTTGTTTATTGCCAAAATTTCATCTGTGCCTATGAGGTTCTGGTCCAGCATAAATGGACCCTGGAAGCTCAGTAGTCCCAAACTGTCGACTTTATTATCTTTCTCCGAAATTGGTCAGCAGCTGTTGGGGGACTTTCTAGCTGCTGCAATTCTTCCCTTTTCAGATGATCTTACTAGTGCTTGAGAGATGTCAGGAATGCCAAATAAAAAACATGCAGGAAATGCACTAAATATTGAAATTAATTCAACTAGTAAATATTTTCAAAACTATAAAGAAAGGCAAAAATAAATAAATAAATAAATACTTGCACATCCAAATCCACAAACTGTATATTTTGCTCCTGTTGTGAAATTACAGACAAAGCGAGAGAAACAAGTTTCTTCTTTTCATGGTGTCCTCTTCAACCATACCCACCTCGTTTTAAGAATATTTGTATGATGCATCTACTTTAAACGATCTCATGATTTCTGAATGAAGTCCAATCAATATGTTTTAAGATTATGCTAACAGAAAATGTAAGAGATCCTGCCGTCACTGCACAGCAAAAGACCTGGAAGATAAAAATGTTCATTTCATCAAACCTTCATTCGGCCATTCAGGATGAAGAATCATCTATAATCAACAACTGATAAAATAGAGGAGACACTAGTGTATATGGGCACCTGAATAATTCATGCAGCATTGTTAAAATCAAGCTCTTATATACACAAGGCTCTCAAGGCAATCAAGTTATATACTGAATATTCAACCATTGAATCACATGCACTTCTGCGGTGATGTTACATCTTACATTTATGATTAATGTACTCATACAAAAAGCATTATTGCACTTGTCCTGGTTACTTGTCATCTTTGCTGTTAGATGCAACATTCAGATTTCTTTCCACCCAGCAGAATTCCAATTTGTATATCTGTACCCTCGCTTTAAAAATACATAGGAGCTTGGTGCAGGGCATTTGCAAATTCGTTGCTCATATCTAACGTCAAACAAGGGGCTCAAATTGTAAGTCCATAAATGTAACAAGCAGACAACATGGTATTGTATTTATAGCCTACCAGAAAAGATCTGACACCTAATTAACAAATCAATACAGATTTAAAAACATAAATCTATATACTAGGAAGAAAAAGAGGTCCGCAACTATATGCTTTTTTTTTTTGGGTTAAATGTTCCTCTCCATTAACCTACGAATAACATTAACTCAAGTGTTACCAACCAGACAATCAGTCATTCGGAGCTCATTTTAAATCTTCAGAAACTTTTCGCTTTGCAAGCAATTCCTTGAGTCGTTTTACCTCATTTTCAACATCGAGTATCTTCATAGAAAGCATATGAACCCCACAATTATGTGATTCGAAGTTTAAAATCCATCTTTCTTCAAACTCTTCAATTTTCTTTTCAATTAGCACACCATTCATTGTCTCTTCTTCTTCTAGCTTCCTTTTATGTGCTTCTTGCTTCTTAATGTCATTTTCGAGCTTCATTTGTTCTGCTTCCAGCACCCTTCTTTCTTCTTGTTGCTTAATCTCTTCTTCCAGCATCCTTCTATATTCTTCTTGCTTAATTTCTTCTAGCTTCCTTATCTCATCTTCTTGCTCAATCTCTTCTCCTAGCTTCCTTCTCCCTTCTTCTTGCTTCACACGCTGCTTTTCCAGTTCCATGGTGCTTAGAACTAAACCTCCACCACCAGTGACATCCTTGTAAAATGGTTCATCAGCTATTGGGCATCGAGCTCTATATTCATCAAATGCCCTGCGTGTCTCCTTCAAAGCCTTTCTATATCCCTCAAGGACATTTGCCATAACATAGAATTCATGCTCAAGCTTATAGACATCAATCCGCCTTTTACCTTGTTCCTCCAACTTCATCTTATGCAAGTGCTCAATCATGCTATTTTGCTTCTGCACCTCATTAATGAAAAATTGTTGTTTCACATTGGCCTCCTGGTAAACCTGATCTTTCATCTCATACATCATTGTAGCCTTTCCCATCCGATGCTGTATTTGCTCCATACAAGTGTGAAAATCTGATGATGACTTACTAAGCAATGATCCTCCACTTCTCAACCGCTTATTGCTACCACTAGGATGAGAAAACTCATTATCCTGATCCATAGGTCTCTTGTTTCCATTACCCCAATGTGAAGATAAAGCTCCTGGATTTGTTTGAGTATCAACTCTGGACAAGAGAAACTGCCCAGGTAAATCGTCACCACAAATTTGTAACCTTTTATTAAGAGGAGCTTGCACTGCTTCTATTCCCTGAATAAGATTAGCTGAGGATACCATCCCTGAAGTATCAGTTTCGGGAGAAAGAGCAAATCCTGCTTCGTGCTGCTGCTCTTCCTCTTCCTCTTCCTCTTTTTCTTCTTCGTCTCCTCGCTCTTCATCTCCTTCATGTTCCAGCTCTAGTCTCTTTTCCTCGTCACAATCCATAACCTTGACATCACCAAGAGTACACCCCTTTAATAAAGGCTCATTCTCAACATCATTTTCCCCCTCCAATAACAACGAATCCTTTCTTCTTCATTTTTACTTACCCCAAAATTGACGGCATCATCTCTGACAACCTCTATTTCCTCTTTCGCAACATTCTCTTTCACGTTAACAATAATATCTAGACCAAGACATAACTCAACATTCTCCTCCAACTCAGTTAATTTACGATCATCAACCCCGTCACGCATTTTCACATCCCCATCACAGTCCTCATGTTCATCCTTGACCTCTTCTCTCACCTCCTCCCCTTCATCCTTGACTTCTACTCCTGCCTCCTCCTTTTCATCCTGGACCTCCTCTCCCACCTCCTCTTCGTCTTTGATCTCCTCTCTCACCTCCTTTTCATCTTGGACCTCCACTCCGTCTTTGACGTCCTCTCGCACATCCTGCTCTTCGACTTTAACCTCCTCAAGCACCTCCTCATCTTCCTCTTTGATCTCCTCTCTCACCCCCTCCTCTTCCTCTTTGATCTCCTCTCTTACCCCCTCCTCTTCCTCTTTGCACTCCTCTCTCAACCCCTCCTCTTCCTCTTCGCACTCCTCTCTCACTCCCTCTTCTTCCTCCCTGAGCTCCTTTCTCACCCCCTCTTCTTCCTCCTTGAACTCCTCTCTCACTTCCTCCTCTTCTTCTTCGATCTCCTCTCTCACCTCCTCTTCTTCCTCTTTGATCTCCTCTCTCACATCCCACTGCTGCTGTTTGACGTCTTCTTACAACAACTCCGCTTTCTGACATTTGATCAAACACTGCAAATGCGAAGCATAATAACAATTCTCCAACTTTGAATTCGTTAACTATTTTTCCACCATAAACCAAACCAAAGTACCCCAACAAATCTTCTCAAAATTCCCTTCTTTGATCATCTTCACCACATTCAGCACATCCTGAGGCGTCATCCACGTGTCGTCATGCAAAACCATCCAATTCGACACTACGTCTTGGATAAATCCTATCGACTCCTCCGATTCTTTCTCATACGACTCCCCAGAACCGTCCGACGCATTCACATTGGCATTACTCCTATCCTTCCTAACTGGCAATTTCAATGCGCGAGATAAGTCTGCACGATTCACAAGGAGTCTTGTACCGTTGACGTAGCTTCCACGTGCGCTAGAGTTGTAATTTGCAATGATTTGGGCGATAAGATCTGTACGGATGATGGGATCGAACTCCAGATGAACAAAATCCCACAACCCAACTCGCTTCAGCAGAGTTTCGTGGCGGAAGAAATGTAGTTTTTTGTTGGGTCGGAAAGGGATTGGTTTTAGGGTTTGCTTAAGAATTTCGAGCTTTTTCAACCATTTCTTTTCGGGAGCAGCAGTGCGTCGTTTATGTTTATTAAGTTTCCTGCGTTTAGTAGGAGGACGTCCGGTGGGAGTTGGGGCAGTGGATTGAGAGACGGGGGTAAGCATCTCTAGATCATCCTCATCCTGATCCTCTTCAAATTGGTCAGAGTTTATGAGGATTTGGTATATCTAGAGGAATTTCTTGGGTTAAGGTTTTAGGTGATCGTGATTGAGATTGAGATTGGGTAGGTGAAGATAGTTGTTCTTCGTTCTGGGTTGTCATCTTAGAGCTTTGTTTGGTTGAATTTTGGTGCTGATTTTCAGAAGAAACATCAACACAGGGAGTGACAGCGCTAATACTTCTTCTGTAACGGAGACCCAAAAGCTGTGGCTGGTCGTTTCCTCTGGACGTAGCAATTAATGCCAGCCATCTCATAGAAAAGATCAAGGATCATCCTGCTCTGAAAAATAAAATTAATTAAATAAAATATATAAACAATACAAGGATTATTAACAATCAAAATTTAGGAGCAAAAAGAATGTAATTACACTTTTAATATACTGAATTTTTGTTAAAACTGGAAAGAGCATAAATGTTTTTACATGGGATTGGAGTAATTTTTTAACACAATGGGAAACTTGATCAAATTATCGAATTTGAATTGTGGACTGAAATTTAACCATTCATGTAAACATGATGCAAACTAAGACAATTAACATATTGAATTAGCTTATACATGATTCATGTATAATTTTGGAAATGGATTTGAGTTCGTATATACTTAGATGACAGGTATAAAAATTTTTTATAAACGCAAGATTATTGTATCTTTCTTTAGAATATCATAAGAATTAGTGAAAATAAATTCTATAAAAAGTTATATAATTTTTTTATATATTTTGAAAGATGGATAAACAGAGTTACGTGATTTTTAAGTTCGTTTATTTTTAGATGATTCGTCAATCATTCTGGGCCAACTTCTTTTTTAAAAATTATTTAAAATTTTGTATTAATTTTTAGGTTTATATTTGAATTTGTTCATTTTTATAAGAATTAAACAAAATGTTGGACATTTTATTTATAGAATGTAACATTGGAAAACTAAAGTTAGTTCAACAAAACAATCCAATCAAGTAATTAAAAGGTTTTTGACTATTTATATCATTAAAATATAAGTTATTTTGATAGATCACAAAAAATATAATAAATTCGATTCTAAATTAAGAGTCTTATTAATGACTAAAAAGGCTTTCCAAGGGACATGTTCCAGAGTTTTTCTCCACTTAAAAGAGTGAAAATGATGTCCTATTCAAACACTACGATTTGGCTCAGATAATAAGTTTAAGATTTAGTAACTGGATCGACCTATCATCTTATGTTTTTTCTTCAACACACCCGAAGATACTGAGAACTTATTTTTCAGAGGAGGTCGATGACCTATGGTGATCTAATCTTGTGTTTAAGAGCATCTACCAGGACAAAGAAAGAAGGAATGCTTGATGCTATTTAATCTTGTTCTGATTCACTGGTAGATGCTGTTCACAACTTCTCAAATGCATCAAGCATTCCTTCTATCTTTGTCTCATTCAGTTTTTTGGCCGTTGGTAACCTCTAGTTAGGAAATTTCAAAGCTGACTTTTACCAGCCGGAAGAGTTACAAAACTGGATCCTTAACATACTCACAGGCTAGCACCTTCTCCACCTGCTTTATAATGCAGATTAATTATGCCTTCTGATATCTGTGAAATGTTTTTGAAAGAGACAAGTGGGTCGGCAACCATCCGTAATAACTTTCCCTGTCACTGTTTTCTAGGTCTTGTTTACCTCCCGCAGTTGACATGAAAATTTTTCAGATGAATTATTAGGAATTCTACTTGTTTGCGTAACAGCGGGCCTCATCACCAGTTTACTCACAACCTTCCATCTTTGGATGTGTGTGGTGGCCTATGCGCTTCATCCATTCTCGTTGCTGTTGGTGTATGTTCTTGACTATGTTTTAGGATGGTCATGATCCCAGATGACCAAGAGTTTTTTATGGTTATTTTTCTGTGACTTCATTACATAGATTACATAAAGTTGAAGCTTTTTCGAGGTACGCAAGCAATAGATTTGATTTCCGAGGATACTATATGCATTCAACAATCCAGGAAAATCAACAATTAATTTCTTCATTATTACGAGGGATGGTGTTCAGTTAAAAGATTTGATTTTGCTTAAGGGTTAGCATTAACATCGGTTATTCACCTCATCGTCATCCATGATCATGATTAACATGAACTATTGACATCACTGGCTACGGCCAAAGAGCCAATTTGTTGCTTTGCAACACAAGATGAACACAGGAGGTGCTAAAGAAAAATTTAGAAATTGTACACTGCAATTCTTAAGACAGATTTCGACTTCGTGACAAGGTCAAGGTACAACTGATGAATTTGGCCTCCAAGAGCAATGTTACGATCAAATAAAACACCGTGGCAAGGGGGGGTGATTTTATGGCATTTATCCTGATGTTAAAGTACTTATCCCATGTATTATCCGCTTGCTATTTCATTGTAATTAACTTACAGTATAATAGTTTGTTGAATGATGTTTTCATTAAAGATTGAAGTTCCTATATGATTGATGTGAAACTTTAAAATAAATACCAACTTCACTTGGCATTTGACGACCTGTACCTGCTTTGCGATAATGTTTAAGCTGTACCCCGTCTATAACAACTTTAGTTCCCGTTATTTTATTCTCAAATTGTTTTTCATTTGATATTTTGTCCGATTCCTCTTGCTTCTTCTTATTTGACTTGAATTGTCCAACCATTCTTATCTTCCTCTTCAAGTAACAAAGTTTTCATCCTCTTATTCTATTATCTGAGGTCGTGGAGCGAAAAAAGAAACAGAGTAATAAGCCATTCAATATTCTTAACAAAGCCGATTTAAGTTACGGCAAAAAAGCTTGCAGTCTTTCTTATACCCATATTTTATCTAGTACTATCTAGCCCTGCACAGAGTCTGCCTTTTAGTAAGCTATCCCCTGTCACGGTCTCTGATGGAAATCAGGCTGTTGAGAAACCATCATTCATCCAACTTAACAACTTGATATCATCAGATACCTGTGACCAAACCTATGGATTTTTGCCATGCACCACCTCTGTCTTTGGCAATGTTTTCCTTATTCTTGTCTATGGCTACTTGATGTTCTTGGTTGCCAAGTCTTTGTCTGTTGGAAGTGAAATTTTGCTGCAAATTCTCGGTCCTGGGATTGTTGGTGGTTTATTCTTGCCTGTATTAGGCTCTGTTCCCGATGCAGCGATCATCCTCGGTGAGCTTAATTAACCTTATTTTACCACCTCTCAACATTGCTTTCACTCTTCATATATGTTTGCTAACTTGCTTGCAAGACGCGTTTCTTCAAACTAAGCCTTCTTTCTTTCTTTGTTCAAACTATCATGATTTGTTGTTTGGTCCTTGGTGTATCTCCCTGTGAGAAGTTTCATTAGTCCATACAACAATGTCTTAATGGAAGTTTACTTCATCTCTCCTTTGGTTGATACAAGAATCAGATAGCGATCACAGAACTCTAATCTCTTTTAATTTTAAATTTTTATATTCTGTGATTATTTTCCAATCCGCCATAAGGGAAAACTGTAACCAAACAGTTGATAATTCTAACTAAATTAAAACATGATATAGTTTAATATTTTGGTTCCTTTTCCAAAGCAATTACGGAGAGCGCAAGTTTCCTCCCGTCCAGTTGCTTATATTTTACAACTATTCTGTGACATAAATTCATGTGCCTCATTTTCCTGCAGCCTTGCTTCCACGTTTGAGACTTTCTTATTCTTTGTTTTATAATAACATGTGGTCTACACTTTATTATAAAAATACTTTCATATTTTTCCACAAGGAATAACTCGAGCCCTCACTTTCATTACTTTTATTTTTTCCAACAAAGGACCCCACTGTTTTGGCTTAGCTTTGTTTGAAATTGGAATAATCCTGGCATGGCCTACTCGAGTGATTATGAATGCTGTAGTGGTAGGAAAAATGTTGAAAATGGTATGCATTTTTTTTAGGTCTTTCTCAAGTTCGAATTTGTTGCTTGTTCTCGGAATATAAGTGTGATTCCAAGTTTTCTACCAATTTGGGTTTCTTTGAAACAGAAATTATATTAAAGGAGTTAGATTTTCTAATATGGACGTTCAAGTCACTTACATTGAGATATTTTCTGGTGTTTTGTGTAGCTTCTGGACTATCTGGGAGCAAGGAAACTGCTCAAAGTCAGGTGTCTGTTGGGATGGGCTTGATGGCTGGATCGACAGTTATGCAACTATATTGTGGGGCACATGTCTTGTGGTTGGCAAATGTGACATTGAACATTCCACTGCAGTAGATTTAAAAGATACTAAAAGATTCAGCTTAACTGGTATAACCCTCTATTCTTAACAATGTCTTTCGGTCTTTTGTGCATCTGTTTCCTTCATGCATGCTGACCTGCAAAGCTCTGTATGTATGTGCAAAGAGTAGGAGCCTATGCCGTTTTCTTATGCAACTCTTTGTTGCTGTTTAGCTACTTAAAACAGTTTCAACATTGAAATTTTGACTAGAAGTACCGATATTATAGTTCCAAGCTAGAATACTTAATGTTTGGATGTCAACAGTCTAATGCACAGATGTTTTATAAATAATATTTGCAGGATCTGGGGTGAGCACTGATATTTGGACCAGCTATGCTGCAAGAATAATGATTATATCTGTCATCCCATTCATAATTGTCCAATTACCACAATATTTCCTCACGGCAGCTTCTAGCAGTCGTTTAGTAATCCTGATTTCGCTCGTCGTCTCCGTCTCTTTTGTGCTTTCTTATTGCCTATATCAGGTAGTTTAAACTAGAATTCATAATGAACCTCAAGATGATATTGAGTTTATGAATTTTATTCTGGAAACAAGCCCTGTTAACCTGTAGTAAATTAAGCATAAGATCTTAGTTTGTTCTCTTTCTTCGTCCTTCTGATCCAGTGTATATGTATATTTTTTGCTGACACAGGTTTTCCAGCCATTGATTCAAAAGAGAAGAATTGCATATGTAAGGCTTAAGCGTGTAATAACGGGACTTCTAGAACATTTGAGATCGAATTCACTGGGCAGATTCTTTACAGATGATGGTCTACCTAATATAGATGTCATACAAAAGTTGGTCTTCGCTTAACTTTCTTCTACATCTCTTTCCATCTTGTTTGATTAGATAATAAGAATTGAAAAGAAAAAAACTCTTTTTCAGTTTGTATGCTAAACCATGAAAAACTAAGCAAACTATAATCGGACGACAATTTGCAATTCGATATTAACTTTCAATGCACTCTCCGCATTGATGACAGGTTATTTAGCACAATCGATAAGGACTCAGATGGAAAACTATCAGCTAAGGAATTGAGGGCTCTGATAGTAGGAATCCAATTTGAAGAGATAGATATGAACATCAATGACGCTGTTGC
This sequence comes from Anacardium occidentale, assembly GCA_026122585.1. Classification (NCBI taxonomy): domain Eukaryota; kingdom Viridiplantae; phylum Streptophyta; class Magnoliopsida; order Sapindales; family Anacardiaceae; genus Anacardium; species Anacardium occidentale. The sequence continues at coordinate 128,527 of JAJEJH010000549.1, forward strand.
ACAAGTTCTGGAAGACATGGATAAATCTCAAGATGCATTAATCGATATGCACGAGTTTGTTGCTGGAATCTCAAGATGGCTTATTAAGGCTAAACATTCTGCTAAACGGCGCGATGAAACTCCCAGGACACCAAAAATTTTGAATGATTTTGATCAGGTATGTTGCTAAGTTATTCATAATTAACAAGATTTCCTCCAGGCAGGTCCTGTCTCTTTTCATGATACAATTTATTGATGCAATGCAGGAAGCAAGGACAGAGTACGATCTGCTGGGGGATGAGAATGATGAGGTAGTGGAAAGTAATGGAAACTCCAAATGGAAAACCTCCAAAGCAGTATTGATGCTGCTTATGGGAACTATTATTGCTGCTGTGTGTTCCGATCCTCTGGTAGATTCTGTTGACAATTTTTCAACTGCGTCGAGCATTCCTTCTTTCTTCGTTTCATTCATCCTCTTACCATTTGTTACCTCTAGTGAGGTGGTTTCAACTCTAACTTTTGCCAGCCGGAAGAGGTCGAGAACTGCATCCTTAACATACTCTGAGGTTTGTAGTTTTTATCGCTTGCTTTTAAACTCTAAACAGAAAACAAGCAATAAACTTTTCGCTTTGGTTATGGGGACTAACAACTGGAACATTTTTGTTGCAGATATATGGATCCGTGACCATGAGTAATATCCTATCGCTGTCAGTGTTTCTGGGTCTTGTTTACTTTCGACAGTTGACATGGAACTTTTCCGCAGAAGTATTAGTAATTCTGCTTGTTTGCTTAGTGACATGCCTCCCTGCCAGCTTCCGCACAACTTTTCCTCTTTGGATGTGTTTGTTGGCCTATGCGCTTTATCCATTGTCGTTGCTGTTGGTGTATGTTCTTGCCTATGTTTTGGGATGGTCTTGATCCCCGATGCCCAAGAGTCTTTATTGGTTATTGTTCAGTGACTGCATTACATAAATTACATGAAGTTGAAGCTTTTTTGAGGTGCAGAGGCTGAGCATTGCTATACAAAGACTCCGTTTTTCTTTTTTTTTTTTTTCCCTCTCTCTGGTGGGGTATGCTGTTGTGCCAAATAGCGTATAATTACCTGTATTCAACTATCAATGGAAATTATCTATAATTATCTATGACCTTGTCTTATTACAAGGGATGACGATTCAGTTTTATTCATCTCACCGCCTCTCCTCGAGTTTGTCCATGTATGCGTCAACTATTGAACATTAGCTATGTCTGTCAAGGCCCCAATTTCACTGAAATTGATGAGAAAAATTTTGATGGTGCAAGAAGCAAGCAGAAGTATCGATGGAAATCCTAAATTAATGACTCTGCCATAGTAAGGAAAATATGAAAATGAAGTAATGTAAGTTGGCTTTCCATCATGGATAACAATTAGAGAGTGAAAGTAAAGAGAGACGTTGAAAGAAGCGAATATTATATTAAAGATATAGGTTGCTGTTTTCCCTCACATCTGAAATAAAATAATGGCGTTACCAGATTGGAAATTGATAAAACGACAAAAACTTAGACTTGGCTTTACTCGCCTTCACTGCCCAGTTTTCAGTAACCCACCGATCTCTCTTCTCAAAACGCCAACGGTCACTTTGCAGTTTGCATCTCCAACTCTTTTCACAATAAAACCAAACTAAAGCTATTCTATTCTCTTCAAGACAACCTCAGTAACATCAAGATCAAGATAGCTATAGCAATCATACTGCTGTCAATCTCTTAGAAAGACATGTTTCAGTCTGTAAACTTCACTTTCTTTCTCCTCCTTCCACTTATTTTTCACGCGTTTTTGTTAGTGGTTAGGGCCCAGAACGGCGGGGTGGTGGTATCGACGCAGTTGTGGTGCGTGGCTAAGAACAACGCGGAGGACGCCGCCCTGCAGGGGGCGCTTGACTGGGCCTGCGGTCAAGGGGGAGCGGACTGCAGCCCAATCCAGCAGGGTGGGCCTTGTTATAACCCCGGTGATATTCAGCAAATGGCGTCTTATGCTTTCAATGACTATTATTTGAAGCACGGCATGACTGATGAAAGCTGCAACTTTGATAACTCTGCCGCGGTCACTTCTTTGAACCCTAGTTAGTATCAAACACAACACTTCAATTCTTTTAATATGCTTCTGGATCCCCTTATAAGTTCTTTTTTATCATTTGCTTGTAAGTCCCTTTTGCATAACAATTGATTTTTATTTTTGAATTTTGTTTTGGTCTCAGGTCGAGGAAGCTGCAAATTCCCTGCTAGGTAATGTCTTTGGAAGCATACCAAAAATGCAGTTCTCTTTCTTTGTTTACTTAATTTATGACTCTTATGATTTGAGCTCTATTTGGTTTTGGGGAAAACTAGATCTCAGAAATTGTATCGTAAACTGGCTTCAGATTTGTAATGGCTTTCATTTTCTGTGATATAATGCAATTTTAAAAGGGAAGAACTACAAATTTAAAACCCTTCTTCGTGATTAACTAAAATTTCCTGTTGAGTTGATGATTAGATTTTTCGATATATTTGGATTGATTACTGCAGCTCGGCAATGAAGAATGGGAACATTTCAGACTCAACAGCAACGACAGGGGGAATGGGGACACAGAGTGCAGATTTTAGTGGCTGTAGACAGATGGCCGGCACACAGTTTTGGCCCTTCATTACCATTCATTTGTTAATTGTGTTTACACTTATAATTCGAGTATAATAGGGTCTGGTTGCTCTTGTTTGTTCTTTTTCTCCCTTGTGCGTGATATTGGTCAAAACTGTCAGAGAGGGCAAAAGCCTCATGATGATTATTCATTTAAGCGCTGAGGAATAGCTGTGGTTATCGGATTAGGATAGTTTTGAGTGAATATTTTCAGACGTTAACACTGCCCCAAGTGCCGATGCCTAAGTTGTACTTGTGTATGAGCACTTTCAACAATCCCTGCTTTGCATAATATAGTATTCAAACATCAGGCAGATAACTAAAGTAGGCATTTTCAAGCTTCTTTTAACAAACATATCCGATTATCGGTCTTCAAACTCTCAGCCCTTTGGCTCTAATTTATGCTGATTGAGACTTAAAGTTGACTGATTTGTTATTCGTTGCATGTGCCCTCGATTATATCGTAACTAGGCACTTACATGTTCCTGTCAAACTTTGCTAGATGCAAATTTCCAGGACTTGACGATATGTATGGTGGGCATACAATTAACTTGCGGTCAAATTAAACTTAGATTTCCCATCACATACAAAGTCAAGTAAACTCTAGATATTAAGAATGAATGCTAAGTCAGAATAATTAGCATTCCACTCTGCTGACATCTTCTATAATCTAGATTATTTTTAAAACCAATGAAGCCAATTAAGAATGAATGCTAAGTCAGATTATTCGTAAATCAAAGTTCAATTTCACATTTTAACATTCAAATTCTTTCTAGTTCCTGTACTATACAAACATGAAATATTTATTAAAACCAATGAAGCTAATCAATATTGGGGTGGTTCCTTGCTTATATGAATGCTGAGCTAATTAATGAGACTGGTTCACGTGGGATGGGATGAACCTAATTAAGAAATTTCTAAAATCTTACCAAATACAATACTTCCTCTTTAGTCTTAATAATTAAACATCACAAAGCTTGAAAATTTCTTTCTCTATGATTATCAGCTCTATTATGTATTGGATTTATAAAATGCAGGAAGATAAAGTATTACAACAGACAAAAATAACACTAGGATTTTATCATACATAATGGAGTTAATTATAACTGCTGAAATTTTGGGCCTTTGCGATAATCACTGTCTCTCCAAATCTACCACATCTTCTTGAGAACAAGATTGAAGTCTCCTTGACGACCTATCTCTGCTCAGTATTCTTCTGAAAGAGCTCAATCTCGAAGTGGAACCCAAAATTTTAGCAGACGATTCACCTCCACTATTCGACGTCCCTTCCTGACAAGACAACGTAGAATTCACAAGTTCCAACGGCGGAGCTGTGGCTTCGACAGTAGTGGTAGGACCCTCCCTCGATTCCGGCTGCAGCCGTGGCTCGACCTCAGTGCGGCAGATGGGGCATGTTGAATGTGAAGTAAACCATTTGTCTATGCACTCTGCATGGAAACTATGTTTACAATTTGGTAAAAGTCTAGCCATCTCTTCGTTTTCAAGGTTGCTTAAACAAACCGCGCATTCTGTTACCATGACGCCAACATCGCCACCATCTTTTTCCTTGAAGACAAACATGGGCAAGGAGGATACGACCGAAGGGTCAAGGCCAGTCTTGGGCGGCTCAAGGGATTCGCCATGACTCGCGGTGAGGTCGCCACTAGGACTAGCCGTTGGGCGTTGTCGGGCTTGGCGTCTGAGGACACATCTCGCATAGATGTGAAGGACAATAACTAGAATTACGAGGAAAGATAATGAAGCGATGGCAGTGAGCATGATCTTGCCGTTGACATCATAAGAGTTATTGGGCGAGACAGTTGGATGGTATTTATCGTGATCATCGTCGTCGCGACCCATAATGGCAGAGGGATATGAAGAAGGTATGTGCCTTGGTGTCTCAGCTGAGATGGGAGAGGTAGAAGAGAAGGCTTTTATCTTGATTTCTTTGTAAATAGCGTGGACAATCGGGTTTATGAGAAAATTACAGGCAACAAACAATGTAAATGTTACGCAGATGAAAGGTGTTTGACTGACTTCTCAACACCTTTTTTCCAAGAAACATAAAATCCTATTCCACAAAGTCATAAATATGAAAAAAATATATTGTATTATTATCCTTCGATCCCCACTGATATTTATGTTCACAAAGTATTTTTTTTCATTATATTACACGATTTCCTCTGATTGCGATCCTTCCACGACTTCAAAAATGCGATATCCACCAATGTCTACCAAGGACTAGTTCAATGTGAATACACTGACCGCCCTCTCTCTTTCTCCAACCCAAGGTTTGGAAAATTTCACATTTTCTATTTAAGATCAAACTTAAAATCAACTCCGTAACAGTGGAACTTCCTTTATAATTTCTCGCAGGAAATCGCATTGGGATTTCTGATTGTTAGCTGAAGACTTTGTTTCATAAAATATTAATAAAGCTTTAAAGACTTGACAGTGAAGGTCTAAAAAACAATAATGCCTTTGAATTTTGTGTTACATGTGAATTGTGGTTTATATTGTGCAAAACCTGTTAACTCAAACATGACATAATGATTTTTTAAATATTTTTTTACGTTGCTCCTGATCATTTCATACCATTGAATTTTTTGCGAAAATTCTCCTTCATCTTCCACACATAATAAATTGTTAGTTTCCCAGAATTTTCGATTAAAACTACCAATTGGACTTAAAGTAATATGCGAAGAAAGAGTAAAGAAAAATAATTTTAGAATAATGTTATATAACATCTTAAAATAAGGTCCTTATACATCTATTTTTTTATAATAGGGGTGGATTAATTCATTTATGGATGAGTCTTACTCAATTAAAAGTAAAACTCACCTATTGATCAGTCCACCGTTGCCACATAAGGGTGAAAAAGTGAGCTTTTATTCATGATTTTGAAAAGGTTTAAACACAATAAATAAGTGACTTTTTATTTAGAAACATTTAAATTTTGTTTCATCTGTAAGTGTAAAAATTAATGGGCCTGTTTTTGGATCCAAGTCAGATAGACCAAGTCCGGACCTGGAATTTGAAGGGGCCTCAATCAGCTTTGGAAATCTGTTTTTTTTTAAATAAAGAGAACCTAATACCAACAGTGTTTTTGTTAACTCCAGCATTGCCACCTTCTTCCTCATGCTTGTGAAATAAGCAAAGTCATGTGGAGACTGGAAAATTACAGTGCAGCTACAGTATAGGATCAGCGATAATAGTGGTGCGGAGATGGAACATGGTAATGCCATTAATGAAGTAGCAAGATAAAGTCAAACAGATATTAGCTAGTACTTGAAGATATTGCTGGTGCTTTTGCCATAGTGAACTAACTGCCTCTTCTCTCTCTATCTCTCCTCATCCGCAAAACCTTCAAACAAAATCCAGAAGAGTAACTTATTTTTACTATTCTGCAGACATTGGGATAACAGGGCTATGCATTGCTTCCATTGATTCATCTTATGAATGATCAATGTAACCTTCTGATGATTTGTTGGTGATCTTAGATGCATGTAAACTAGCTACCACTGAAAAATATTTAAAATATAACTTTAAGTGGGGAAGAAAAAGCTTTTTTCAACTGCATATGAACAAAATCCATCTACTGCCAGATTAACTTGAGAATTAAAATGTCCAATTGTTGACGCTTTACTAGTTTTCTTTAGGTTACATTTTTCTGTAGTTTATTGCAATAGTTGAGTATAAACTTCATCATCATGATCAGTGGCTGTTTGCTTTACACACACACACACACACACACACATATATATATATATATATTATACCTCAAATGTCGTGTAGATGTATCATGATTTTTTATGATTGATTCTGAAGGGAAGCAAATGTCTTAAATCCCTCTGAGAAGAAACAAGTGATATTTTCTGGCTGCAGTGATGAACTATAATTTAAGACAATGACAGACAGTAATGCCTTCATGGTGAAATTTTGTAATAATTATTCAAAATATCCCTTTCCACAAAAACTTGATTCAAGTGTAATGTAAATCAGCATTTCTCTCCCTCATTTTCCCTAAATAATTAACAAATATGCTCTGATTCATAGTCAGTGATGACGATGACAGCCAGGATACTAATAGCAAGAGAATAGTTCACATGGACATAATAAATTTCAACTCCTGCTCATTTACCCCATAATAAGTTGCCTATCAACATCCTTACTGCTGGAATAATTGGAACAAGATATTTTCCCCTTTTCTTCCTTCAAAGGAATTCCCCAAAAAACTTGAAAGTTTTACATTTTCTTTTCTTTATTTTTATAGCAATTGATTAATGTGGATTATAGATATGTCACTGATAAGGGACAAGGCAACAAAATATATGCTTATAGGGTTTGTGTGAAATAATTACTTAACTTGCTGACAAAAGAAAATTGTTCTAGGTCTAACACCCTAGTTTTCATTCATACAATAAGCATAAATATCGGAAAAGAAACAAGTACCTTGGGACAGAGTCAATGGTGGGAATTGGGAGAAGAGGAGGATGGCCTTTCACTGTTATCTTCTTCACCATGGATTCTAGCAGGAACACTAAACCCTGGCAATCCATAAGACACAATGCGACTCCCAAAAATGGAAGACTGGTGAATTTCATTTGTTCTTTGATGGTCGGTGGAGCCAATAGGAAGATCATCCCAGGCCCGAACTGATTCCGTGAAACTGAACTGAAGGGGCCCCCTCTGAGAAAATGCCAATGCTGCTTGTTGTGACAGCGACGGTGAGTTAAACATAAAACCACCAACCCTATTTTCTGAGCTTGCGTCATTGTTCCAAGCTACCATTCGATGAATGTTGGCGTCGAACCCCACTGAAGCTGAGCCTGCGAAAAGGGTCTGATCGCTTAAAGGTGCGTGGCTTGTATCTCCCCGTGACTGCCCATGAATTAGACCAGAGTCTTGAAAAGAATGAAGTGATAGGCCAAGATCTTCAGTGTGGTTTGTGGTTCTTGAGATTATATCAGCTGGGTAGTTCTGAAAATTAATTGATGAGTTTGGGTTGCTGGTTGGGAAGAAAGATTTCATGGTATCAGCCATAGAATCAGTGTCTAAAGGCGGAGCAATGAAAGACGAATCAGTGTTTGTGGTATCACCCAATTGCCTATGGATCTGAAAGCTATACCCAGATGACTCTGACTGATTTTGTATTGGGATTTCACCACTTGAGCCTAGGTTAGGCTCAGCTACCATAGCGTCGGCGGCAGCGTCACTAACATTTGGGTGCCATGGCGGTAGCTCAGCAAGCTTGTCAATGGCAGACTTTGCCTTCTTTATAAGCCAATCTACAGCTTTGCTGGGTCGATCGTAACCTAGTCGGTCTTGAACATCATAGAATTGAATGGCAGTGTGGGCTGATAACCTGACCCTTCGATCTCTTGGACCTTTTGAAGTATAGACCTTGCTATGGCGGTCCTTCCGCCCAGTGGATCGAATAATGTGACCTCCTTGGACTCGAACTATTTCTCCCTCAGCGCTCTTCATTCCCATTCTTTGTCTATATTTTGAAGTGGTGGTTTGTTTCAAAGACTGTGTGTTGCCCACTACTACTTCTTGCCCATATGGTGGTTCGTTTTGTTGAGGTTGAAGATGTTGCAAATGGGATGTACTTGTGCCTCGATTTTGTTCCTGTGCTATTAGGTGTCTAATTTGGTGGACAAGCCTCTGTGGGGGCTGATGATGATCCTGAAAATCCAGATTCTTAGACGCTAAGATTTTGCTCTTCCAAAAACTTCTTTTTTTTATTTTTCCTTCTTTACAGTTGCTTGTAGGGCTCAAAATCGTTGCTTGGCCTTTCACTCAAGCTGCTGTTTTTGCTTGTTGCTCTTCATCAATCTGCATCTGCTACCCCCTGAAAGCTGATACTTCTGTTAAGACCGCTGATTCTGGAACCAAAAAGAAAAAAGGTAGAAAGAAAGAAAGAAAAATCTAACATCGCATTTCCAGAGTGCAGACTCCAACAACCACCACCACAAAATCCAAAACCCAGATGGAAAATACAAACAAAATATATCAGAAATCGAATACAGTGTTTATAAACCCAAAGTTTGTAACTAACTCTTCTATCTCTATGTTAGCAGAGCAAAACGAAGCACGCAAGATGGTGGATTTCTCTTTGTAGGCTGCAAAAACAAAGCTAAGAACTACACGAACTTTTTGGGTGATATCCACTTGAAAAACGAAAAAAAATATCAAAATTAAGAAAAAAAAAAGCATAGGATTTTAGAATCCTGGATCAATAAGTAGGAGAGTTTCCTGTTGATACGAAGTGAGGTGAATATGATTAAAGAAGAACAATTAGTGAGTGAAAAGGATTGGTGTCAAAGAGGTCAGTAGACAAAAAAAAAAAAAAAAAAAAACTTACCCTTATGAGAACTACTGGTTGATGCTTCTGCAAAGGGTGGCAGGCAGGAGAGATTGAAGATACTTTGACATCTCCCTCTCACTTTCACTCTCACTCTCAGCCCCACAACAGAAACACATAAAAAAATGTATGTAAACAAATTAATAAGAAGTCACAAATTAACTAAACCCTATCTGGAATCTATTAATCTCACTCTTTCTCACTTTGGTTATCATGACTTCATTTTAAGACTTCCTTAATGGAGATTGTTGGTGATGGAGTGATAATTAGAGCGATGATCCATAAGGAAAATTACCCAAATGACCAGCTCTCTCACCCACTCCTTTGAAGCCTTTAATAATGATATCTAACAGCTTTTCTGGTTTCTTTCATCTCTGTACTATTCTTTTATTTTCTAGATCCACATCCTATATATTAATGTATGATATGTATGTATGGTTTCATAAAAAAAGAAACGACAAATACAAATTCCTTTTCCTCCAGCGCATGCAATTCCCTGAGTGTACTCCCAGAATCAGTCTTGCCATAGTTTGGAAAATATATATATAATAAACTAAAACATGCCCATTAACAGTACCACATAATAAACTAATGCCATCCCTAATCTTACCTGCACTAGAAAGATATAAAAATGAGATTTTTGTGAATTCAGTGAGAGACAGATACAGAAGATGAATGCATGTTAGGGGGCACAGGGAGGTATAATAAGTATCACAAGTTATAACTGAATCACCTCTTTATTATTTGTTTAAGTTCAGTGCTCATAATAATTTCTCTTAACCTGACCATGTCAGTAGTTTATATTATATATCATGCTCATAATTAAACATTACTCTACTACTCATTTATAAGTAAACCCTAAATATAAACATCTATTTCAAGTCTTATAAAATCAGGCATATGGTGTAAAGAAGTTGTTATCACATGCTAGTGATGTATTAGGTTTATACTCATGACATATAAAAGAGAGAATTAAATTGAATTTAAGATATATAAATGTGTGAGAGTGAAGGAATGGTATTAGGGCGAGCGAGGGTTTGGCTGAAAGGGGTATTATGCCTTTAAAGCTATTGCAACAAGTGTTGATGTTTTGGTTGCAGCGACTAGGAATATTAAAACAAGGAATGTAAGATTTAAAAATGGCCACGATTCCTCGTTCTAAGGACTCTCTTTCTTTTCTTTTTTCTCTCTCTCATTACTAGAAAGAAAAGGCATACGCCATATCCCAATCTTTTTATGCCTGGACCCTGTGTCAAAGGTTTGCTCCACGGGGTCACTCGGATTGATTGATTAGCTTACCAAATCAGTGATGACCGTGTAAAATAATTAAAGTTTTAAATTTAATTTTAGCCATGTGACTCTATATGCGATGAGATCGGTTTGATTCAACTGTTAAATTACCCATTGATATATAGTTCAAGTGCAAATTAATACAATCTAATAATTAAAATGTATTTTACATGTTACTCGAACTGAATTTGATGTTGGGTCACAATCAAATCAATTGATCCAATTTGAGTTTTAAAGAGAAATGTTACCCCATTTGTAAAATTAATTTTTAGAGAAATTACATTTTCTCACACGAAGTTTGGCCTAAGAAAACTTTTATATCCCTTGGTGGCATAAATAATATTTTTCCCCCAAATCAAACCTTTAAAAAACTAATGGTACAAGGATAAAATAATAATTTTATCATATAAATTTCAAAAATTAAAAAAAATAAGTAGGCCAAGACATTTTAAACATGAAAGTTAAGCCCCTTTACATGATTGAAAACTTATAATTAAGTCCTTGCAAAAATTTGACAACACTAACGTTTGTTACTGTTGATTAGAATCGCACCTCATACACAACTCACCACATTTATCACCTAAAATAACATCATCACTAACCCCTCCTCCAACTAGACCTGACAAAAAGACTCATGAACAGCTTATCTATAGAACAAACACGGTTTTTGGGTTTTTAAACTCATACTTGTATAAACTTATATCTATATAAATTTAATTTTTGTAGATGAGCCAAGTGTACTTGTAGGTACACTAGCAATAAATTAAAATTTGTAGAAGTTATAAAATGAAAGACATCTCGCGATATAGACTTTTCTACTTTTGAACGCCTCATCTTAGAAATCAAATGACTACTTAAATAGAAATCTATGTTGTATACTGTAATTAGTAATAAATTTCACTAGTCCAAATATATTTCAAGGCCATTTTCTCAAACAAAACAAATAAGTAGATTTAGTAAGTTTTAATTTAACTGAATTAGCCAAAATAAATCAGTGATCACAAAACTCAATTTTGATATGGGTTTGATAAATTAATCAATTGCTATATTACTTGAGATATAACATCTTTATTTTGTAAGTGTTTTATTTTATGTAAGTCAATATTAATAATGGTACCTTTATTATTGAATTCACAAGAAACAATTCATTTCTTGATCTGCAAATTTTAAAAATTTTAAAAAAAAATTGAATTATACAAGTAACCGCAGGTCTACTCGTATTCAATAAATCGGCTATAACTCTTCATATTCTTTACTTGTATAATTTGATTTGTTTTTTACCTATATCTATTTTATCCTTACTCATATCGATCCAAACTTTACCTAGCCCAACTTGTTTGTTTGCCAAACCTTGACTTCATGAGAAATTGACAATGTTAAATTTCTTTAATACATTGACGGTGTTGACAATTGAAAATGAAATCTGATATTGTCATACTATCAGATCTCATCGACAATGATCGGATATAGGGTTGAAGTCATGGAACGATTTTTCAATGTCGTTATCATCATTGTCAGATTTTGCTAACGAGTTTTTAAACTATTATACGTTGGGAAGTAGAAGGATTAGGTCAAGGAAAAGAGGCCGAAAGTAAAAAAAAAAAAAAAAAAAAAAAAAAAAAGAGGAAAAGAAGGGATTTTATACATTATTAATATTTATAGGGTTCTTTTTTAAGTTTGTTAATTTTGGGTGAACATAGTAATTTCACCTAGTAAAATTATTTAAGATAGTATAATAATTTAATTTTGTGATATTATATTAGGTTCCATTTTAATTAATTAAATTTAATTTTGAATGAAAAAAAAATGTTGTTTATACCCTAGTCAAACTTTGGTGGGGGGATGTAATTTACTCTTAATTTTTTTAATTCTTTATTTTATTTGAATAAAAGGTGGTGTTGCACCGTAAGAAAATAAAATCATGACATATAATAACTAAATAAATAGAGGGCTGATACTCACGGTTACCTAATTGAGAGTGACGTGATTTGATTGATACCATAAGCTTTCCATTCAAGCATTCCCACCATATTTCATATTGTCACATCATACTCCTCTGCATATGATAGGGTTTTCTCCCCTTTGTGCATTCCTACTTTTTATATTTTTTATATTTTTAAATCTTATTATTATTATTTAATCCCAGTGACCAAATTGGGCAATGCAACCTCCATAAATGGTGAGTCTATACATAAATATAAAGGCTACCCTACTTTATCACTCTTCTTTAAAAAACCTAAATTATTGTGTAACCAACTCTAACGTCTCCTCGTTTAACTTTCCAAAGATTGTCATACATAAATTAACGGCCTATGTTTTCGTAGGTAGATATAATATAATTATGTACAAACCTTTACTTTGGGCGAAGAGACGGGCAATTAGAGCCATGAATTATTGCTTTTCCATGGCCATGGGGGTATGACTTTGGTTGTTAATTGTTAATCCATGCTGTTCAAAGAGGTTGTATTAATTGTCCATTTAATATTGAAGAAATGGGTCCTAGTTTTCTGTAAATGTCGCATATATAGTACACCAAAATTAGATTAGGATGCGATAGACCATTCAATATTTTCATCTACAATAAAGTTTAACGCCGAACAAGTCTGAGGTAGAAGGTAAGTTAAAATTTATTTGAGTTTGTGTTAAATTTACAAAGACTCGGTTTTTGGTAGCTTTTGAATGTGATTGGACACAACAGCTAGCATGCGCACATTGCTGAGTCAATTTCTTTGTCTTGCCATGATAGTGATACATGGCTGTATCATTTAAGAGGCTAAGCCGCGGCGGGGCAGTAGCCTGCTTTTACATCTTGAAATTAACTATTAATTGGTAAATAATTCACCCACTTAATACTAATAAATTATATATTAACCTAAAAAACTTAACTTTTAACTAATTTATAAGATGAGTGAACTTCTTCTTTACTTTCACAAAAAAAAAAAGAAGCTCGGAACACAAGCAGTAGGTAAATGATGAAGTGTTGCACAGTTGATGTGATAGAGAGAGGTATTGTATACGTACATGTTTCAGTGTTTTTAGGCTGGGTTTTGTAATGGATAGAAAATGAAAGGTAAGCAAGCATGCGATGCAAAGGAAAAGAGAGGTGGAGCATGTATGGTTTTGTTGCAGCCCTAGAAGTAGAAAAGGACAATGGAAAGGGGGGGCCCTGATCTTCTTTTCAATCAAGCTCGTGATCCAAGAATCATGACTTTAACGTCCCACTGATGTTATTCTGCATAACTATTTCTCTTTCCGTGTATGTTTTTTAGGCGAAAGCGAGAAGATGGAACTGTAGCTAGCAGTGAGCAGTGAGAAGAAAGGTAGATTGTTTTCGACAACTTATGAAGAGAGAGAGAAAGAGGGACATCAAGTAACTGCCAAGTTGTTTTATTGTAGTTTGTTTTTTTATCGTTCGTCCTGTTTATAACGGCATATGTCTTTCACATTTTTCGATCTCTCATGCCTTGAACTTGAAGCATGGATCGACCTACCCTACCCATGTTAGATATTATATATTGCAAAGTAGTATTTATAGGGAAAGCACATGTTAGCAATGTTTTAATCTGAACACATTAATTACTATTTTAGTTAATAAAGTTAAGCAATTGAAATAATTCAATACTAAATTATAAATAAATTAAAAAAGATCAATAAAATTAAATACATTACATTACGTAGCTTATAATATGAATAAACGATTTATTATGATTTTTGAATTATTAGACTTTTAATAAAAGAATTTAATAATTTATTATAATTTTACTAGGTTTTTATTTTGAGGTTTTAGTACATAATTTTTTCCATTGAAAATCATTATCAAGAAAGTTTCAAGAATAGAAGATCAAGTAATTGAATTCACATAATTTGTAGGTGATTTTCAAAGGTTTTATAGATTCAAAAGGAATAACGCAATTAAGTTTTTCTATTACTTTTGATTCAATTTTGAATTCAGATTAAATATGTAATTTAATATTTTATACATTATGAATTATTCGATTAAATTAATTTGAAATCTAATGTGTGGTATCATAACAAAACGTAATAGATATAAAATTTGAATTTTAGAATTGAAATTAAGGTTTGAAACTTATATTCAATTTTAGGGTTTTCAACTGAATGGTCAAACCTTTGAATTAATGTACAATTTTAAAGAATTGTACAAATTATAGGTTCAATTAGATTCTAGGTAAATTGATTTTCATAATAGTAGTTTGACTTCAATTTGATTGAGCTTTAATCATTGTAAACAATAAATTTAGAAATCACAACTGTTTCTTAGTGAATAAGGTGACAACAACACTAGATCTATTATCAACATGGGTCTTTGGATTATGACAAATAAAACCCTTATACTCGAAGCATAGTCCATGGCCAAAGATGATGAAGGGAGTGACTGATTTGCGCTTTGAATTTCAATCACTATCAAAACTTCATAGTGAGATTTTAGTCTATTCATTAGCCAAGATGATGCAAAATCAACCAAAATTTTCAATTAGGATGCTAAAGAATAATCATGGCTAGAGGTAGCAAAATTAGGCATCAATGGTGCAAAAAACTGGCGGCTAGGGTTTGTAAAAAATGTTGGTCAAAATCAGATTTTCCTAGCCTGATCACCCAACCTATAGGGTTGAATAACATATGTTCTAACTTGGTCAATACTAATTGGGTCAACTCAACCAAGACTAGTCCACTCTTAGCACATGAATTTCATATGGCAAAAGGAAGTGCAAGGTGCGTGGATGTACATGTTAGCACATCATAATGTTAGGCATTGCAATTGAGCACGTGTTAGAGTGTGATTGGCATGTACAAATGCGTAAAAGCATGTGGTGGCACGTAATGAAATTTGGCAATAGGAGTAAGTGTGTGGAAGATGTTTTCTAGCACGTGGTAGTGCATTCGTGCTAGGTGGTAGTGTGTGGTGGTGCATATTACCTTTTTATAACCTTAAATTAATGATTACTTGAAACTAAGAAAAATAATATTGTTCATAGAGCTAGATGCAACAAATTTTAAAAAAGATTATCCAAGATTATAAGATAACTGATCTCTTGAAATTTGACATTAAAATAATATAATCTAGTATCAATGGAACAATTTGTAAGTTGTCAGAATATTAGTTGTCAAAGCAATACATCATAAAGGCTTACTGTTGAACCCCAAATACAATAAACTGATGGCTAGAATAATCTTAAAAGTGATTAATAGAATTTTTGAAAACTTCTTAAAACTTAAAACTTTTCACCCAAAAATCAATTTATACTTAAATCAATTACAAAGTAAATAATAGACAAATTAACCTTGCATGTAATTAATCAAAGATCCTAACAATTTATCTCAATCAAATATAAAACATATAAACAAAATGAAGAGAGAGAAGAAAGTGATCAACTAATTTTTATAGTGGTTCAAAGCTTCTTAATAAGTCTCCTATATCTCCTCCTTCAAGCAACTATGCTTGAAACTTTTTTTTTACTATCTTCAATAACTCAAAAGATATAATAGTTTTGATTCAAATGATTTTGTCATTTTATAATAGTTTTAATACTAAGGATTTTGCTCTTAGGTTTTTTAATTTACATATACAAAAATGTGTCTTTTGATAGCCTGATACAAAAATTAAGCTCTAAGGTTCCTCTCAAAGGTATACAACTCAAATTTAGTAAGAGAAAATGTAGAGAATTAGAGAATATGAAGAATACAAGTTTAATACATGATTTTCTCTCTTTTTAATCTTCAAATTAGCTTACTTATATAGGATTTGGAGAAAATTAGCCATTATAGCTGATTTAAAAGCCATTAGAATAAAATATGGGTAGACACACAGTCATAATCTTCAGATACACAGTCATGCTCCTATTATTAATTGCAGTCTAATGATTGACTTCATCATATTGTATCAATCCATTATGAGCATGTGCACTACACATATAGTTGTGTGTCTTTATATCTTCAATTCTTTAGATTTTCAAAAAATCACACAATCTTGCAGCATGATATCTCTCACGATCATCATGCAATCTCACGATCATCACGCAATAACAAGTTTTATTTTGCACAAGTGTATATTTAGATGTCAACTTTTGACGTCTACGCGATTGGAGTTGTATGAGCAACTTGACGATGCATCATTATTTTATGGCATATGACGTGTGCTTGAAAGCTATACGATCATGTGTTTTTCCACTTTGTTATACAAATACTTGCATAACTTAAAACATCGTGTATGACCTTGCATAAGGCATACAAGGTCATGATAGTCATGTGTCTTGTTGAAACTGCAAAATAAATAACCTTTTGTCCTCTTTGTCATGACTTAAATCATGTAAGGACAAATTTAATATTTTAATATAATTTTTCATTAAATTAAAACATACAAGGGTTCAACACTTACAAATATTCTATTCAGTAGTGGTACCTTTGACAATTTTGAATAATTCATGCAATGATAAGTTAAATATTTTAATATAATTTTTTATCAAATAAAAACAAATAGGGGTTCAACATTTACAGATATTCTATTTAGTATTGATACATTCGATAATTTTGATGTATATAATATTATGTTTCATAATATTTCAAGTAAGGTTAAAGCATACAAAATTAGTTGAAAGTAAAAAGATTTCTCTTAAAATTATAGGTTAAAGAGGACTAATAGAGATATAATACTATTTGAGATCATATGGTTAAATGTTATTTCTGATATACTCTCAAATTAATAATTCATATTAATTTGGTTATTAGTAACATTGATCACAAACAAACTTATGTCAATCAAAGGCCTAAGTAATGTTTTAGTTCGTTATTAGTAATTATATTCATTGGATTGATAATTATAGTGTTATAAAATTTTGAACTACTTTGTTTTTAAAATAGTAATCACTTTAAATTCAAATGTTGATTACTTAGGACTAAAAAAAAATTATTTCTCTAAAATTAATATAAAATTAATTAAGGTTGCCAAAATTGGAGAATATTAAAAAATTTTCATCATGGAATAACATTAATTAATATTTTGGTTTATAAAACTAGATAATTGAAATAGTTTAATGGTAAATTATGAATGAGTTTGAAAATGATCAATACGGTTGAACCTATTACACTATACAATTTATGATTTGAGCAAATAGTTTAATGTGAGTTTTAAATTATTGGGTCTTTGATATAAGAGTCTAATAATATATTATAAATTGATTAGGTTCTTACTTCAAAACCATAACACATACAACTTTTTCCATTGAAAATTGTTATTAGGAAGATCTCAGAAATAGAACACGAAGTTGTTATATTTACATAATTTGTAAGTGATTTTTCAAAAGTTATATAAATTTAAAAAGAATGATACAATCAGATTTTTTTTTACCCTGTTTGAATTTTAAATTGGGTTAAATATGAAATTGAATATTTTATATTTTATATATGAATATGCCTAAGCACGTGATTCAGTATCTTCGATTAGATTAAAGTTTCAAAAGCCATGCTTCCTGTCTTGTCTCTTCCTCTCTATTCAAAGGCACCAACCTAATTAAAGTTTCAATATCATTCTAGTTTTAACAAAGTGATCACCTTATTATTATTTGCCTTCCTTCCATTTTCCATCTTTGGTTAATGAAATATTATTGAAAATTAAATTACAAATGATGTGGTACTATATATTCGACATTTCCGATAGGAGTCAATCAGTAAGGGAGGGAATTAGAGACTTTACAGCCTTTGAACTCAATTCTCTGTCCTCCGAAAAAAATCTCCCACACTGCCTTATTCATCGACCAGTCCACTCCATTACCTGATTATGTCGTATGTGAAAGAGAGCGGCGGAGTCTAACCCAAGAAACCTTTATTCCTTACCGGCTATGGTTGAAATAGAATTTGTTTGTGTCCCTGAGATTTGACAATATGAAAACCAGGTTGCATGAACAGAAGATTAGTTGTGTTAATTAGGAAAGCACAGGCTGTCGCAGTCATATATTATTATAAAAAAAAAGGGAGTCGTTTTCTATAGTAAACATTAATTGATTGCGCATGCATGCAGAGTCAATCAAGATGGCTGGCGTCCCACTTGTAAAAACGACAGCACCTCATTCACTGTATACACAACCACCTTCATGAGGGGCAGAGATGAAGGCAGACACCAGAGCTGTTTAATTTCATTAACACTGCAGCACACCTCCTCCATCAGTTATCTCTACACATTACTCACAAGTGCTGTTGCTATCATTCATTAGGAGTCCTAATCTTGTTATTCCAATGTGTGTCTACAGGCAGCACAACTCAAGCATAAATTTCTGAAGTGGAAACTCGACCCTAAAATGGATATGTATTTAAGCTACAAAGGATCGAATGATAGGTTATAAATCCATTTTTTCACATAGACATTGATTTATATAACTAGTCTTTTCAAATGAAATCCTGATTGAGTACTAAAAAATTGTATTTATTTTTCATTGGAGAACTGAATAATTTAGTTGAGAGATACGGATGTGTGGGTGCAGAAAGTTTGGACGGATGATTCCAATAATAATACTGTTGGTAGGTCCAGTACTATCTTTTACTGGTGATAATGACCAGGCAAGTGGAGAAAAGAGAGTGGTCAAATATATGTTCAGCACTGTAGCGTCCTCCACCATGGAAGTTGCTTTGAG
Source organism: Anacardium occidentale (assembly GCA_026122585.1). Classification (NCBI taxonomy): domain Eukaryota; kingdom Viridiplantae; phylum Streptophyta; class Magnoliopsida; order Sapindales; family Anacardiaceae; genus Anacardium; species Anacardium occidentale. The sequence continues at coordinate 147,452 of JAJEJH010000549.1, forward strand.
TTCTTTCTTTATTTTCTTTATTTTGCTTTCATTTTTCACTTTACAACATTCCGTTTCTCTTTTCAAAGGGAAAGAGGAAAAGAATCATTCATTGATGCTCCGTAAGTAGTAACTTTTTTTAGCCTAAGTTTATCAAAACAAAACCCATGTTATTAATGCTGATCTTAAAGATTATTTTGGAAGAAATATAGAGTATAATCTTCTCAAACCAGACCAACTGATTTCGGTGATTTTCAGTGACGAACAGATACAGATTGCATAGCCACAAAACCCTTTGTTTCTAGTGTAAAGCATGAAATTCAGTAAGGATGAGGTCACTGCTTAGCCAGTCATCTTTAGCTGGTGATGGTGAAAGCATATTGTGAAGAAAGAGTGCAACCGCCCATTCTTTCCTTGCTTCTAACATTATTCTCTCGTTTTCTTATCTGTCAAACTGTCGCTAGAGACACCAACTTGAATTGAGATTTTTTTAAGCCTGTGAATAGCAGTTAGATTTATGGTAGAACATCATGTTTGGGGCACAATTCGAATCTACCCTCCATTGTGACCCTTTAACTCTTTATCATTTAGATTAATTCTTAACGTAGGTTAATTCCAATCTCTCCTTCGTTCATTTTTATCCTTCATTCATTTTTATCGTTTATTCTTGCATCATCAAAGTAGCGTAAATAAATCAATCAATCAATCAAGACTTAAGTTGGGTTTATTAGAGGCCCGTTAAGCCTAGAAGAGAAGTAGCCGTACTCTATTATAAAACTTCCTTGTAAGTTAATTTCAGGCCCAGGTTCGTTGGGCGGCAACTTAGGTGAGGTCCCTACTAGGCACCATGTTTTTAGGGCAAGCATTTAATTTCTTGCTCATAAATTTAAGGACCCTTCTCATGCTTAGTTCGCGGGCCAGACCTTTCGCATTGGCCTCCAAAAAAGATGGAGCCAAACCCGAACCCAGACCAGAGTTTGCTTTCATCTGGTTTGGCATTGGCTCCCCGTCCTAGGCGCCTAAAATTTTTCAGTTCAGATTCCTCCCTACTATTCTAAAATTCCAAAAACCAACAACTCCCTCCTTTGACTAATCAACACTCAGACGAAAATTTAATTCCCTCCCTGAAACTCAAAATTTTACATTTGTTCAAAAATTAAAAAATTCCTGCAAACTTTGTACCATCCCTCCAAAATGAGCCAATTTCCCATCACTACAAATCCCTCCTCCTCCATCTCCGTTTTCTTCCAGTTCCATCAACATCCTTCACTAAGATGGCCAACAACAAAGAAAATATCCCCCCTTTTTGTGCAAGCGAAAAAAACCCATTTCCACTTCCTGCCCCATCTTTTAAGAAAACCTTTAAACGAAGATTAAGAAAGCCTCTTGCTGACATCTCCAACCTTTTCGACATTTCAGCTCAAGAAACTGATTGCCCACTATCGCCTTTATCGTCTGTTTCTGTTTGTAATACTTCAAATCCTCGGAAGAGAAGGGCTACTGAGGATCTTGATTTAAGAGAAGGAACAACCGGAGCCAAGCCGTTGAGGATGGGATTCAGATAAATTTTCTGATATAGCAGTATCTACATGGGTCAAAAAAAATTTCTCCTCATATGTTGTTCACTGTATGCTATATGATCTATACCAATTTGATCTGATTTTCATTTTTTATACCCATGTAATCAGTTAGACATATTGAAGTTTAGTATATTTTCCTATAAATCTACGAAATGGTAACAAATATCAATATTGAAGGATTGATATTTTAAAAAATTGGATTAAGAGTGATCATAGTTGGTAAATGAAGTACTTAATTTCCAAGTCTATGGCATACGGGTCGTTGATGAGTGAAATGTTTGCGCATTTAGAATTAAAATATTTTATAGAGAATAAAGGTTTGGTAACAGATGAGCTAATTAATAGGCCAAAGGACAATTTCCCACGCATAGTTTCAAGCGGGCACAAAGTCCCACCCGCCTAAGTTTAAAAGCCGCTTTTCCTACCCTAACTTATTTTTAATATTAAAAATAATAACTGTACAATAATCATCAGGGGTATTTTTATCTTTTGATATTAAAATTTTATAAATTAATAAAATAAATTTTATATAAATTTAAAATATTAAAAAATTTTAAAAAAGTTTAAAAATATTAAAAAATATTTTAAAAATTTTTAAATCCCAGCAGCCACCGCCGTTGGCACCGGCGGTGGTGGCCGCCTATAATAGAACCAGGTGGCTATTTCCAACCATCTGATTCCAGGGGAGGCTAGATCTGGCCTCCCAATTTGGCGGAGGCTGTCAGATCGACCGTCTCAAGTTTTGGCAGAGGCGGCCAGATCTGGCAGCCTTCGCCCTAAATAAAGGCCGGAAACGGCCAGTGGGGCCAAGGCCGCCATTTACGGCTGTTTCCGGCACCTAATATTGTCGGAGGCGGCCAGATCTGGCCGTCTCCTCCAAAACTGGAGGCGGTCGATTTGGCCACCTCCACCGAACGGGGAGGCCAGATCTGGCCTCCCCTGGAACCAGGTGGCCGGAAATGGCCACCTGGTTCTATTTTGGGCGGCCACCACCACCGGTGCCGGCGGCTGTGTCTGCGGCAATTTTTTAAATTTAAAAATTTTTTAAATTTTTTAAAAATATTTATATTTAAAAATTATTTTATATTTATATTATAAATTTTTTATTTTTAAAAGGGTAGTTTAGTCATTTCAATAGAAAAATAATAAAAAAATAGACTAAGGTGGGAAAAGCGGCTTTTAAATTTAGACGGGTGGAACTTTGTCCCCGCCTGAAACTATGGGTGGGAAATTGTCCTTCGGCTAATTAATAATAAGCTCTGACTTTTATTTTTGTATGGCCAAAAGGTTGGATATGTAACCCACTACTTAATAATTATATAATATAATTAAGGGGGTGGTTGGGTAATTAAAAGTATAGATTAAGGGAGAGCTGAGACTGGGTGACTATTGGCCAACTATTTATCAACGTAGTTGGGTTTCTCATACACAGTGGTGCGAAGACAATTATTGCCCACTTCTTTCATCTTTAAATGTTATACATTTATGTCTGTTTTCCCTGGCCTAGAACTTCCAGAGCACCGTTGCAATAAGCTGAGGAGATTAGAATAAAGATAAACCAAATTATTTATTAATAATTAAGCTGTGGGTTGGCCGTCAGAAGATTATGCCGACAGGAGACCTTTTCCAAACAATGGACTTTATTATGAAAAAGGATAACGCGAGTTAGTTGGCAATTTTGATATATCCAGCTGATCAGAAACTAGTCGCCAACAAATAAACAGGGCAAGAGGCCTCTGCAAAACTACTGTCAGTTACACATACTGGAAATTATCGGAAATTAAAGATAATTGCATCATATTTCACTGTTATTGCATCGCTGTATAATAACGAATAAACGTGATTGTTTCATGGCATCAAATATGGTGAAAATCGAGCTTATATTCCTCTCACTCTGTACCGTGTTCAGTGCATTGCAGCATACACAAGAAAACAAAACTTAGCCAGCATTTGCTTTGGAGCGGTAAAAGCCTAGCTAATACAAACAAAAGCTAACTCAGAATTATTTGACATCATGCAGAATGCTTTAGAGGGGGCAATGTGCATTTGCTTTACAGAATCCAAATTAATGGAGTTTGTCTCTTTGGTGGTGGTACCCCAAGGGATTCCTTCTGGACAAAGTTGCAATCCGACGAGGTGCTGAAAACAAAAGTTAGAAACTGATTAGACCCACATTGGATTTAACTAAAGTCCTTTTGAAGAAGGCCAAAGAACATTTTCCCATCCATAGTTTGAGGTGGGCACAAAGTCCCACCCACTCACTTTTAAAAGCCCAAACTCCCACCCTTCATCCAAATTCATTAACCCATTTGATGAAATAACAAAAATACCCTTATTAATAAAAATTTATAATATAAATATAAAATAATATTTAAATATATTAAAAATTGTAAAAAAATTTAAAAAATTTTATAAAATTATAAAAAATATTTAAATTTTAAAAAAATAAAAAGCCAGCCACCGTCGCCGCACCGGCGGCGGTGGCCGCAGCAAATGGCACCCGGTGGCCGTTCCGGTCACCTGGTTCCAAGGGAGGCCAGATCTGGCCACCTCCGCCCGAAACCTTGGCCGGAAACGGTAGTTGGGGCCAAAGCCGGCCATCTCCAACCGTTTCTGACCCTTTTTTTGCCGGAGGAGGCCAGATCTGGCCGCCTCATCCAAAAGACGAGGCGACCAGATCTGGCCGTCTCCGTCGATTCTGGAGGCCAGATCTGGCCTCTCTTGGATCCAGGTAGCCGGAACGGCCACCTGGTGCCATTTGATGCGGCCACCGCCGCCGGCGCGGCGGCGGTGGCTGGCTTTTATTTTTTATAATTTTATAAAATTTTTTAAATTTTTTTATAAATTTTAATATATTTTTTTATATATATAAATATTATTTTATATTTTTATAAATTTTAACTATAAAATGACAAATTTGTCCCTTGACTCACTGCTGACTGTTAGATTTAACAGTCAATGGGTGGGACTTCGGGTTTTCTAAACTTAGCGGGTAGGACTTTGTCCCC
>JAJEJH010000055.1:0-209727 GCA_026122585.1 Anacardium occidentale
GCAAAGGCACACGGGCGTGTGCCCCAGCACACGGGACCGTGTGCTGGTCGTGCGTCTGGGCGTGTGTGCTTCTGGAATTCTGGCCATTTCATGCAATTCTGGCCATTTCATGCAATAACTGGGACACACGGCCGTGTCCCTCAGGACACACGGTCGTGTCCCTACGTTTCCTGCCCGTGTGCACTTCGTGCACACGGCCGTGTCCTTGCAGAAACAAGGGCACACGGGCGTGCTCTGCGGGCACACGGTCGTGTGTCTTGCTCTGCTCAGACATGGCTCGCCTGAAACGCGCTGGAAACCAACTGATTCTCAACCAAACTGAAATTAACTGGAAATATGCATAAATGGCACTTCTAATAACACATATCAATCATCAATCTCAACATCCATCCACTGTTACTGATTCCACCATTAACACATCAAGTTTTCTCACACTACACACACACAGCAAAGCATGCATGGTTCTGGGTGGAAAATAAGCATGGCAATCAACATATAATCATCATCTCATCATCATACATACATACAAGCATAGCATCTCAAGCTAGGAATGGAAACTCGCATTTCCATCCACATCAAACAAGCTGGAAAACTGAAGGAGAGAGTAAGAAACACTTACCTCTCGACATGGCTGTTGGAAGCTTAAACTCAAGCTATTCTCTCTGATCTCTGGCTGGATTAGGAGCTACTGGAAGCTGAACTTCTCTCCTAGGGCTGGAAGCTGCTGAAAAGGAGAAGAAAGCTGGCTGAAATGGGTGAGAAAATGAAAATCTCCCGTCTCTCTCTTTCTTTAATCCTACCTGCACGGGCGTGCAGGCTTGGCGCACGGGAGTGCACCTGGGAAAATGGATGAAATCCATTTCCCGCGCTTCGCATGATTAAAACCTCCCTAAAGGCATCATACGAAGGCCACACTGCTCTGGAAAATTACCAACTCACCCCCTGAATTCTGATAAACTCCCAATCTATTCCTGAATTCTATTTCTAACCCCAAAACTCTACCCCTAAGGGCTTTTTCTAAAACTGGGATGCTACAATGCATGCATCTGAATCTATACGTATCCGAAGATACCTGTTGTGTTAATCAGGTTGATGAATACAGAGATTCGACATCTTGACCATGTGGGTTGAACAGTCTAGCGAAAAGCTAGAAAGCTGAATATACATATTAGTCCTCAGACTAATAAGCTGAAACTAGATGATCCGACCGTAGTTAGAAGACTGAAATCCCACAGATGCCCCCTCGAGTTCACCCAAAACTCTAACCCGAATATCAGGTTCTGAATGCTGAATGATTGATACTTTAGGATCCCTTGATCATTTTTCATGCTGATGTCTTAGCATGTCATGCTATGTAATGTTTATGCAGCATTATTTTATCTCATTTTATACTTATACATTACTTTACGCCCATTAGATAAGTTTCTCATGCTTAATTTTTCATTTTAAACAATTTACTCGAAAATTAGCTTATGCATGGGCGTGTGGGTCAAGACACACGGGCGTGCAAGACAAACACACAGGCGTGCAAGGTAAAGGCACACAGGCGTGTGTGAAGACACACGGGGCCGTGCGTTACCCGTGCAGTCGATCGTGCAAACTTCTTGAATTTCTATGCATTTCACTGAAAAAAACAAGCACACGATCGTGTCCCTCAAGCACATGGCATGTGTCTCCTGTAAATCAAGTCGTGCACATTTCGTGTACACGAGCGTGTCCCTGCAAAAGCAAAGGCACACGGGCGTGCACCTGCGGGTACACGAGCGTGTGTCCTGCTCTATATCAACAACAACCGCCTGAAACTTGTAAGATTCACACCAATCCTCAACCAAACTGAAATTAACCAAAAACATGCATTTTTAACACTTCAATATGCACACAACAAGCTTCAATTTCATTCATAACACACCATATCACAATCCACCATGAAAATCATTTATTCTCTCACATAATCACACACAAGCATATGTAAGCATGGTTCATGGGTGGAAATCATCATCTTAAGCAATCTCTTATTAACATATCCATACATAATCATTTCATATAACTCATAAGCATGCTAGAAACACAACCAAACACTTTCAAGCATCAAACACAAGCTGGGAAACTCAAGGAAGAAGTAAGGAAGCACTTACCTCTTGCCATGGTTGCTGGAAACTCTTTCTAACTAATTTCTTTCCTTTACAACTAGATTGGGAGTTGTTGGCTGCTGGAAATCAGTTCTAGGGTTGGGAGTATCTGAAAACAAGAAGAAACCTTAACTGGAAATAGGATAAATCGAGTGAGAAAACCTAAAAACTCACCATCTCTTTCTCTAGTCAAACCAGCACGGGAGTGCACAAGGGAAAATGAATAAACTTCATTTCCCGCGTTACGCATAAAAGAACCTCCCAAGGAAAATCATGCGCAAGCCACACAGGCTCTGGAAACATACTATCTCACCCCTAAACTCTGCTAACTCATAATCTAATGTTAAATCTTACATCTAATCCTCAAATTCTACCATAAAGGGTATTTCTCAACCTGAGATGCTACAATAAATTTTATATAAATATAAAATATTAAAAAATTTTAAATTTTAAATTTTAAAAAAAATAAAGCAGCCACCTCCATCGATGCATATGGCGGTGGCCACCGATAATGGACCAGGTGGCCATATCCGACCATCTAGTTCCAGGAAAGGCCAGATCTAGTCTCTCTATTCAGTAGAGGCGGCTAGAAAGTTTAGGCAGAGACAGCCAGATCTGACCACCTCTACCAGAAATATAAGTCAGAAACGGTCGAAAAAAAGGGTCTTTAGTCCTACTGGTCGTTTCCAGCTTTTCTTTCTAGCAGAGGTTGCCAAATTTAGCCGCCTCTACCTAAACTGAAGGCGACCAAATTTGACTGCCTCCACCTAATAAGGAGGCCAAATTTGGCCTCCCCTGAAACCCGATGGTCGAAAACGACCACCTGGTTCTTTTATCGTGGCTGGTTGCTTTAAATTTTTTTTATTTAAAAATTATTTTATAATTTTATTATAAATTTTTTATTTCTAAAAGGGTATTTCAGTCATTTTAATATAAAAATCATAAAAAATATTTCTAAGGGTGGGTGACTGGATTTTTGAAAACTTAGGGGTGGCACTTGCTACGCCTCAAACTATGGGTGCGAACATGTGCTTTCGCGTAAAATAAAAGAATATTCATATCCAAAACGGACAAGCAAGTGGGGGTGGCAACTGAACGAAGGGTCCCATCCAACTACTCTGGTAACGACACGTATTTATAGAGTTACATTTATAGTTACATGTCAAATTTGACAATTTTGTAGTTTAATTTAATTTATCCATTCAGTCTAAAAATTATCAAATAATTTTGGTAAAAAAATAAAATAAAATAAAACTCCCAACCAAAAAATAACTCCGATGTTGACGGTGCACTCTAGCTTCGTCCAATCAAACGCAATCGGTGTCAGACCAGTGGATGGGCCCACACCGCAAGGGAAAAGCCACAAATAATAATTAATTTTTTTGTTTTTTTTTATTTTTTTTTTGTGCGTCTGTGGTGGATGGAGGCTTAGAAGGTACCGAAACCAGTGGCCGAATGAGCTTTCTTGGTTAGCCCATCCCATCCATTCTGTGTCTCACGCGCCTTTTGTTTTTCTCTTTTGCCTTTTGTTCTTCTCTTTTGCGTGAACACAAAACCAACAAGAAAATGTTTATCTGGACACTTGATAGACCCGACAAAGTTTTTTGAATTTGTGCCGTTTCGATTCACATATGTTAGGATTTAGATTTTGCCAACGGGTCGGATTTTCCTCTGTCCGTTACTTACAATTTTTTCGACAAAGAGTATAACTGAATTTGATGTTATTACAAAATATCGAATTAATCTATTTTAAAGCTTAATAAATTAGCAAAAAATAGTTGACATTAAATAAATAAAATTAAAGATTTTAAAAATAATAATAAAAGTTATTATTAATAAAGTGAATTTTATATTATTTATTTGGAAATATAGATATAAAGATGTTTTAAAATTTATTAAACATTAATCAAAATCTATATGTCAAGAATTAAAAATAGGATGAAGGTAAATTAAATAGAATGAATGCTTTTAACTCTTGACCTACAAAATCTTAGAAGAATAATTTATTGAAATACTTTTAAAATTAAAAAATATTTTAATTATTTTATAAAATTTGTCAAAACAAAAAGAAATAAAAAGTAAACAAGTAAATATTAAATTAGAAAATCGAAAGCTTTGAAAGGAGTAAAAAGAAATTTAAGAATTCTATAATTAATATATATCAATTAAAAAATAAATATTAAAGGATTATCTGTGAATTTACCCATACTCGTAATGTTAGATACATGTTCCAAAAATTCTTATCCATTTGAAACAATCCGTTTTTTATCTATATTTATTTTATTTGTATTTGTTTTGACCCAATTCAAATTTAATTTGATTCGATTATTTGCCCAAGTCTAATTATAGTCTTGGCAAACCAGATAGAAAATGAATATAGATTTCCTTGTCCATCCCAATAACACAAAAATAATGATCAAAATGAGAGGAATGCTAATGAATGGGGATCTTTCAACATTAAAAAAATAATAATAAATAATAAAGACCATGTTCTCTCTGGAAAACAAAGTACCTAAATTTTCTGAATTACATTTTCCCACCTAAGATTTGCCAGAAAAACAAAATTTCATCGCTTTTTCAGAAACTAAGCTCTACACATCATCAGTTTCCTTCAATGACATTTAGGCAATGCATCTGACTCTGACAGTATTTGTTACAAAGTTCTCCAATGAATGAAGGTTTAATGTTTAATTTACTCTTTTTGGGGTGAAACTTTGTTAGTTTTTTAAACAAGGGGGTGAAAATAGTCTGTTTTCCAAACTCAGGGTGGGACAATGTGACTTGACTTTAATTAAAATTGCAAGCAAAGCTATATGAGATGATTCATGGAAGTTGGAAGAGCATGTGATTGCTTGTGGCTACAGCCAGGTTTCTGGTAGCTAGCTTGGGCAGGTGGCTAGCTGTGTCTAAAGTGGGTGAGATCAATATTCAACCAAAACATGACAAAAGTTAATTGGTTAAAGAATGGTAGCTAAAAAGTGAATTGCAGGGCGGCTAGGGATTAAACAAAATAAAAAATAAGGCTAACCAGTTCACAGACAAGCACATATAGGCTGCTGCTGCTGCTGCTGCTTTTTTCGTCTAAACTATTCAATCCAAACCCAGATCTGGACTTCAAAATTCATTAAGAATCCATCTTTTGGGGCCCTAATTCTGTAGCAGAATCTTTCAGAAAAAAATAAAGAGGGTAAACTCTAGTATTCACCTGTTGCATGTGATGCAAGGAATTAAACAATGGCGGCGAGGAATTGAAATTTTGATAGGAAGTTGGGAAATTTACGGCAAAAAAGCGTCCACATGATGCGTTGTGGATTGTTTGTGCAGGGTTTTAATGAGTGGTTGGGCCTTTTTTTGTTTCACCCCAACAACGGGCTCTGCTCCAGCTTCTTGGGGCTCAAAACAAGAGTAGATCATAATAAGTTTTCTAGCTTTTCCCTTGCCAATATGCAAAGGGATCTCTTTATTTGATTATAAGCTATCATGAATCACATATATATATATATATATATATATATATATATATATATTTTTTTTTTTTTTTCATGGGCAAATTGTTATTTTCCATTAACTTTGAGGAAGCCATAATTTTTTATTCTTAAAATTTGAAAAATCATCTTCTCATTTTACTATTAAGTTTTTATAAACTTAACGAAAATTGTATTTTGTCTTTGTTGAAGCTACCGATCTTTTTCTTCTACAAGTTTTGTTTTGTTTACAAAAACAATTATTATTGTTATCAAGACATGACTATACAAGTTCTTCTCATTTTATCTTGTGTCTTTATTGCTTTAAAATTAAAGATATTATTATTATCATCAATTTAAAGAACTTAGATGTAATAAATGTAGTTTTGGTTGTCTTACCTATGTAGCATCTATTGGCGAGGGAAAATTCAATTATAAAAAAGAGTTGGCAATTGTTAAACCAGTTTATCCTAATTCATTTCTAGAGTTCCACACAATGAGATGCACCATGCAACATTTTGGATAACAAGTATCACAAAGAAGTAAACACAATCCTAGCAGCAAGCTAAAGAGCAATAAATTAAAAATGAGAAAGTCTATGTTAAAGGGTACATGAAAACTTGAAGAAATCAATGACTAAGAAGTTGATGAAAGTGGAAATAAAGAATAATGAGATAGGGACAATGGAACAAAAAAGTCCACAAAATGACAAGGCTAGATAAAATGATGACAATTAGCAGTGGTGATCAAACTGTTGATGCCAAAGTTGATGACTTTACCAATAAATTCAAGAGCCAACTGAAAGTCGCAAAGACTTGATTCTCTCTCACAATCCCCTCATAAGGGTTAGCCATAATGAGAATACTAACTTCTTGTATGATTATTGTTTCTCATATGACTATCACCTATTTTTGCCAGTAGGAACAAGGACTAATGCCCGCAGGAAAGGAATCCTAAATCCTCTCTAATGCATATCATGTTTTGGACTTGTTAACTCCTATCAATGACTCCCTTAATAAAGATAATAGTAGGATGCTTCCATGCATAGGATTCAATTTATATCTGACCAATAACATATCCTAGAAATGCAACTATCTTGTAAGGAGTTGACAAACTACATAATAACACTAGAAGTATTTATGAAAAGGTAAGTAGCCTAGGTTTCCTAATCTCGAGACTAGTCGTGTGTGATCACTTGAATGTATGGTAGGTCTTTTTATGAAAGATAACCAAACACATTTTTTATATTCTAGCTCCTGACATATAATGCATGACTCTTACTGAAAAGTATTATTTATCCACAACCATTAGACGATGGCTTATTAACTAACTATAATTGATGATATAACCCATATTTCTTAAACCTAAAGGCTAAAACAACAATCAATGGATACTATCTCTTGATATGTGGAGCATAACTCAAGAAGATACTATTCATTCAATGTCTTTGTATGTTGGTGTTATAACTAACTTTGACAAGAGAGATGATTTTAGTTACCGAACTTGAAATTTGGACTTGCACACCACCTAAGTGTTTATCAAGTCTCTTTAGAGAATATGACTAAACACAACCTAACAGATGTTAACTTAAATTGCGCATAAGGCACCTTTTGTCAAGGAGATACTGTAAGTTCAATGTTCTTACATGTTGATGCTCTTACTAGCCTCAAAGGGCAAAACAACCTTAGTTGCCAAGCTTAAGGACCAAAGTGGAGGCCTATGGATGCCATCATGTTGGAACCTTGTGTGTTTTAATGTAACAAACCAAGAAAAATGATTGAAACTAAACTAACAATGCTTAAGGCATAACATAAGTCATGATAAAATTTGTCTAAGTTTTAACAATGTAGGAAATGGGCATGAAACACTCGTTCCTCAATTGGAACATGTATTCCTCTTTCAAAAGAGCTCATCGTTTTACTAAAAAATGACCTTACTCTCTTGGCAAAAGTTGAAGAAAGAAGGAATGCTTGTTCTAAGTCAAGCACTAGCCTTTTCCATTTGTAAAGCATGTCATTCCAAAAGGATCCAAATCTTTGCATTCAAGAACAACCTATTTTCATACTTGTTCAAACACTTGAAGGAATTGGAAAGCCTATTCCACCAAGTCAAATGCCTTTTCCGTGAAAAATTTAAAAGATAGAACCAGCCATTGAGAAGCTAATTAAATATCAACTTTCCAAAAAAAGTGAAATCAATTGTCAGAAGAGCTTGTTCCTCTATACAAAATGGCCATTTTGCAAGACTACACCAAATTTAGATATCTTTTTCAGAGTCAACAACTTAATTCTTATTTGACCAACAACTACCTTGCATCATCCAACAACAATTCAAATATAAAATCAAACATTTAAGACATATTAAAGGTTATACTTGACATGATACAATTTTGTGAACAACGTTTTTCGTAGACCATGTAAAAAATAAGGGATTTGCCCTAGGTCGCAGACCAAGCAGCCTACCATATCTACTCTATTAAAATTTTTTTAAAATCATAAATAATATAATCAGAGATGTAAACTATCGAACAATAAATTGAATCATATTAAAAAGTTTTTTGTATTTATTTTCTCATTCACACAATTGCATACATTCAATCGAATTATCTCTTATCATTACTGTATATGGTGGACATGAAATTATGCTATTATTTTTCACTTAGCGTTCTCATGTAATTCTCATTGATGACCGAAAATTCACATAGCACATCGAATAAGAATTGCTGCGGAAAAGGATGGAAAGATATAGAATAATGGCAAAGGTAGATTTGGTCATATGGGCTCATCAAAGAATCAAAACCTCGACTTCAGAGAAGGCTCCAATCCCTTTTAAGATGTCAGTTAGGGCAGTTAACTGATGTGGTTTCGACAATAAAAAAGAAAGCCAGATCCTGATGCGGGCCTTAAATTTACAAAGATATGATTCCAAATTTGCTTCTTCAAGAAACTTGGAATTCCCTTTTCTGGGGGATTGCGTAAAGCTGAATGCAAAACTCTACTTGTGTTTCCACTTGTTCATCATCGAAAGAGGAGACACAATGAGGTATATGGCCCCTTTGCTCAAACAATTTGGTCTAGTAAATTTTTAAAATCAAATTTAAAATAAAAAAAAAAACCCATAAATTAAATGCCGAAAGAAGATCGAAATGAAATTTGGTATAGTTTTGGAGCTTCGTGGTTTCAGGGGCGATAATATTATTTTGCTTTACACGAAAGGCAATTTCAACAGATACTTAGTATCTTAATTATTGCAGACGGATTGACTTGATTGAAGTAATTATGGCAAAACTTTGCTGGAATTTCTTCCTAACTTGAAATTATTTCATACTTTTGATTGTATCTTTTCTTATAATCTACTTCAATTTTAGTATCTAATTTTCATTGCCTCAGTAAAATTACCAGTAGCTCCATTTTTTTTTTTTTATTTTGGATGGATAAATCCCAGGTAAACACAATATTTCAATTATATTCTATCTATTAAAATCATGAATTTAATTCTAGAGTTACAAAACCTATTAAATCGTCACCCAGATAATTCCTTAAAAAAGACCCAACTGCAGGTTTATCTACACCAAATAAGTTCAAAATGTGAGTTGATTGGCTTGTATTGCCCTTGAGTCCTCGATTGAGTAAAAAAATAAGAGCACAAGTTTTAGTACTCACACGGCAAAGCAACTTAGTCCCACCCAAGGTTTCCCTAATTGTTCTCACCCCTAAACTTTCAAAAAGTCAAATACCCAACCTTGACAAAAAACAATAATTTTAACGATTAATCATTAAATTTAACTAGTTAAATAGCTATTTTTATTTTTTTAAATAAAAATAATTTGAATAAAAATAATTAATTTTATAAAAATAATTAAAATATAATATAATAGTAAAATAATAATTAAAATTTTAATAGAAATACAAAATTTAATAAAAATAAAAATTTAAAAATTTAATTTAAAAAGGAGACCCCCACCACTAGAAACCTATTTAGGTGGTAAAAAATGGTCACTTAACTTAGTGACCTGATATGATTGTCTCGATAGTGGAGACGGTTAGATTTATTAGTTAAAAATCTAACAGAAACGATTAGATCTTATCACTTTCACCATCAAAGGTCATTGATAACGATCAACACATTTAAAATTGACTGTTTTCAATCATCCTTGATGACAGAGGTAGTTAGATTTGACTACGACCTCTTATGCCATCGAGATAACTATATTCAACTATTAAGTTAACTAAGTGGTTTTTTGACAACCTTCATCGTTGGCAATGCTACTGGTTTTGGTCCAGGTTGACCATTCATCTGATTTCAACAGATCCTTATTTATTACCTTACATTCATCTTCGCTCAGTCTCTTCTTTACTGGTTTGCTTGTAAGCCTAATTCCTAGCAATGGACATCCTCAATGGTAATCGTCAATTCCTAGAATTGTCTCTTTGGACGCCCCTTTATTATCTATGCTTTTATTATGTTTGGATATCCCTTTACATTTTTTAGCTTTAATTATATTTTAAAATTTTTATATTAATATTAATATTATTTAATTTTTTAGTGAAGAGTATTTTGGTCATTTAGTTGAAAATGTTGATAAATTTGGAAGGGACTTGGTCTAGGTGGGTATTTGGTTTTTCAAAATTTTTTGGGTAGAGTTACGTGTACGGAAACCTTGGGTGGGGATAAGTTTTTTGGCCTACTCGTACGGATGGGAAAAGCAAAGCTTGACCTTCAAGACCTAATCCACTAAATCGTATGGATAATCCACGGCGTAATACGTGGGCCGGCAATTGCGGATTCGTGGGTGGACCCACGCCAAAATTTGTAGTATTATGGCACGCAATCGATTAAAATTTTTAGATTGGGTAAAAATGTTCAAGGGCATTTTTGTCATGCAGATAATCCGTACAGCTTGAGTAGCCCCCACTTTTCCCTCCATTTGGATTTTGAGTTGAAGCTTAAGTTACAACTTTCCTAAGTCAAAGATTTTAAAATAGAGAATATGTTCTGGACCTGGAGAGACAAACAAAACTGTAAGTCAAGGTCATTTTTGTCATTTAGCAACAAAACATAAGGAATTTATCCCAGGCACTTTTTCTGACGATGTAAAGTTTCTCACTCCTCAGTCCTCTCCATAAATACCAACACTCGGTTCTTTTCCTCCCCCAAGCTTCTCTCATCTCTTTATCTGTTTATAGTCAAAGTGAACCCAATGGCTCGTCTGGGTGCTCTTTTTGTGCTCTCTTTTATTATGTTTTTGAGCATTGTTGATGCGAGAATGCCTGGAGTTTACAGTGGCGGTGAATGGCTAAGCGCTCATGCGACTTTCTATGGAGGCAGTGACGCCTCCGGAACAATGGGTACTTCATGTTTAACCAAAACTTGTATCACATTTCCATTTTAACATTTCTTTCGTGTTTATGTTTTTTGGTTAATTACAGGGGGCGCTTGTGGGTATGGAAACTTGTACAGCCAAGGCTACGGCGTGAACACGGCAGCACTAAGCACAGTGCTGTTCAACAATGGGTTAAGTTGCGGTGCATGTTTCGAGCTCAAGTGTGCAAATGATCCACAATGGTGCCATTCTGGTAACCCTTCAATCTTCGTCACTGCAACCAACTTTTGCCCTCCAAACTTCGCTCTTCCCAGCGACAATGGCGGCTGGTGCAATCCCCCTCGCCCTCACTTTGACCTCGCTATGCCCATGTTCCTCAAAATCGCCGAGTACCATGCAGGAATCGTTCCCGTCTCTTATCGAAGGTAACAAAGAAATAAACACTTATTTTCACTTATTTACATTGAGTAAAATTATTAATTAAATTTTAATAATCCGAAAATAACGTTGACTGCAACATTTGATCAAAAAAAGTAATTTGATTGCGTTGGAGCTTCTGGGTTCTGATTTTTTACTTCTTTTTTAACTTTGTTCTTTTCTTTTAGTACACAAAGTCAGAAAACAGTAGTAATGTTTGTATACACTTCAGCATATCAGAGCCGTCCGTAGCTTTAATCACACACACTTTATACGTATCATCCCGCTTGGTCTACATCTTGCCTTGACATATGGACCCCTTTAAGTGGGCCCTAAACCCAAGTCCTTCCCGCGTAAATCTTAGTGTTCTCTGAACAAACCGAATCACTTTTCTTTCCGCACCGCCGGATCCACATAAATTTGGAATTCCCAACATACCCTCTCGGGATTTGTTTTGGGTATATTTAACGATTTTGTTAATTATTATTATTATTTTTTTTAATCAGGGTTAATTGCCGTAAGCAAGGTGGGATCAGATTCACAATCAACGGCTTCCGTTATTTCAACTTGGTATTGATCACCAACGTGGCGGGTGCAGGGGATATAGTGAAGGCTAGTGTCAAGGGATCAAATACTGAATGGATGAGTTTGAGCAGAAACTGGGGTCAGAATTGGCAATCAAATGCTGTTTTGGTTGGTCAGTCACTTTCGTTCAGGGTGACAGGCAGTGACCGTCGCACTTCGACGTCATGGAACGCTGTCCCAGCAAATTGGCAATTCGGCCAAACTTTCACGGGAAAGAATTTCAGGGTCTAAAATTTCAAAGTTTTCCCACTGCACGTTTTTATTTGTCTTCTGTTTTTCTCGGAATGTGAGAGGGAAAATGAGGGAAAGTGTCCTTGTGTCAACTTTTTTTTGACTTTTTTTAAGTGTGGGGGGGGGGGGGGGATTCTGTTTTTGGTGATAAGTAAAAGGAAAATGAAAGGCTAAAAAGCTGAGGTGGCTTCAAAATTATAGTGCCCGCAGCCATAGATTTGGTTATATAATTAAAATGATATATGTTGTTTCGAGAATTCGTGAGCTAATGCAAATGATTGTGTTTATGTTGAGGCTTTATAATCTGAATTTTTCCTTTTGCCCGGGTAACTGGTAGGATGGTCGGCCATTTTGATGAACCTTATGTGCTTCTTTAGGACTTCTTTCAAGCACATTGAAGACAATTGTTCATTAATGTCCCTACCGCCCTTGACAGAATCCCAGAAGTCTCAGCCCTGGTCTCTCCAATATCCACGATCAAAAGTAGCAATAACAAGGAATTGAATGGTAACAAAGGTGAGATGGAGTCAGTAGACAAGCGGGATTATCGACCCATCGTCTGTGGATACCGTCTCTACGGTTGTCTGGCCGCTGCCTAATCACACTTTTACTTCCAGGAAACCGATTTTCAATGCACAAGAAACACAGAAAAAACACCCCCAGAACAGAAATTGAACACAGGGACTCGTATCAAGTGTGAAAGAAATAAAGATCTGCCACTGTGGATAAACCCAAACCGAAGTGGGAAACATAGAAAAAACAAAAATCTTCATTTTCCAGCAAAATCGATTATGTTTGTAGAAATTACGATTCCACTCAAATTTATCATAGCCGACAAGCTTAAACTTACCAAAAAGTCAGAAAAGGAAGAGGTAATGTAGTAAGAGTGAGAGAGATATAACGTGTAGAAGAAAGATTTTGGCTAGGGTTTTGGTAGAGCAGCCATTATATATGAATAGATGGTTGGAGATACTGGACTAGGGTTTTAGTTTAGGTACAGTCTCATGTATAGCTCTTAAACTTTCCTCTCAAGCAACACAGTATCTTTCTCCACCATTGCCAGCTCTAAAAGAAGCTGCATAATTTGCTATTCAATTTCATTCATTCTGTATAAGATAGGCCTTCTAAACCCTAAATCCAAAACCTTCATCTTTAATCCCTAAACCTTGAATCATAAACCTTTGTTTAGTGTCAATGCTCCATCTACTTCTGCTTGCAATTTCTCAACCCGCACATAGGCAGGACGCCATTCTTCATGAAATCCAGCAACTTTTTAGCTAAATTTGACATTTTTAGATTTTTTTTTTTAATTAATTTTACGCCAAAATCTTGTAAAATTTTGCAAAATATATCATCAAAAAATTTCAGCTATCTAGAAAGGGTTAATTATATTCATAAAATTGAAAACATATTAAAAGAATTAATCATATATTATGAGAAGCAAAACGCCGTCTGTGGGGATCGAACCCACGACCACGTGGTTAAAAGCCACGCGCTCTACCGCTGAGCTAAGACGGCTCACGTAGATGGGGTGTTAACTTGTCTCTTATTACTAAATTTTTCCAAACTGTTGTACGAGTAAGAAGGATGTCACCCCAAAGTAAAAAACCCAACAGCTAAATACTGTCGTTATCTTAATCAAAATGCCATGGCTGATTCCGTGGTGGTCTATTTTGGTCCAATAAAGAGGCATCCTGTTTACTGAAAGGCAAAGATGGTGCAAAATTTTAAGCTACCTTGCACTTGAATCTCTCCACAATAAGTTCCATCAGCTTGAGTAACACTGTATTTGCCAGGATGTAATTCAGCACTGCCATTGTCCACTATTATTAACGACGAATCAGCCACCATTGAGTCTTCCAAAAGAGATAAATACGACAACTTCATGCAGTAATCAATCAAAATCTTTCCCAATATTTCAGAACTTCATTCAATTATCAGTGAGGCCTTTTGCATTAACAAGAAGAACCTTCAATAACGCAAGAGCCATTGTCTCCCTATCTCTCTAAGCTTTGAAGTTGTGAAAATAAAATGACCGTTTTTCTAAGTGTTTATAGCTGAAACGCTTATGTGGGTAGGGGGTGGTATAATAAGGACAGTCAAAACTCAAGAAAGAACAGCAGCAGACTCTTAGCAGCTTTTTGCTTAAAAATAGATATATGTATTCTAAATCCAGAATATCTTTTGGGCCGAGTAGATATCAAGCCGAAGTGGGAATGCTGAATGCAATGGAATTATATTTTAGTTGTTGGGCTATCTGCTTCTAATAGCCCCTTAAGTACCAAATTTTAGCAGCCCCCCCACTTTTCCTCTTATCACACTGTCACCCCTTCTTTGACCAACCTACCCCTTCAATGTTCCTACCAATGGCCTCAACCACCGGCCGACCATTGATGTTGTCTCCTTGTTGGGTTTGGTTACCCTAAACCTTACAAAAAAAACTCATTCATCCTTAAAATTTCTATCCCACATTAAAACTTCTTCGACGTTATATTAATATCAATCATAATAATTAAAAATTATGTTGTTGCTCTCATCGAGATGATCAAATCTAACAAAATTCTCTACTTCATTAATGCTACTAGAATGATCTATAAAATCTTCACTAATGAGAAGAAATAATGAGTCATCGACAAATTTTGATGGTGTTAAGTTAACAAAAGGAGTGGACGATGCAATGACAAAAGTTGGTATTATTAAACTTTTTACAATATTAAAAGAGATCATAAAGAGCTTCATGTAAGTTAAAAAATGAAATTATGAAATTGTTATAAATGACAAAGACGACTAAGTTGACTATAGAGATGAGATTTTCATTAAAAAAGTGATAATTAGATCTAGAGTATCCAAACTTTTTATAAGGACTACGTTATAGATTTTTATACTACTAAAAATTATCAAATTTTTAACATGTTAAATTAGGATCTTAAAAGAGATTGTTTTTTAATATATTTCAATATTTTTAGATGGTGAAATGATTATTTTCCGATATAACATTAGTTTGTTTTTTAAACAAAGCTAGGTTTTGAGGCACTCACAATGTAAAAGTATTAGATAATACGCATTGTACCTCAATTATACTTTAGATGATAAGTTGATCAAATAAGAAAATAAATTTAAGGAAGAGCATCAAAAGATAAACGATGTCTAAGTGTTTTGCGATCCCCTATTTATTGATAAGGAAAAGATAAGCGATAACTATTGAGATACAAATCAACCGAGAACGATCACAGGGAGATTTACTCAATGTATTATTTCGTTTTATGAGTTTTGCTTAATGTTATTACCACACATTATATTGATTTATGTTCTGCATTGACTTTGATAAACATCCTTTGCACACAATGGTTATGAGTTGTGTTTATTTTTTCACGATGAATTTTGAATACCGTGTGGAGAGTTAAAAGTTAATTCCGATACTCTTTGGCGATACCTGGTGTAACAAGTTATTACACTTTCTTCCACACAAATACTGGCAAGTCTTCCCTGTCTGCGCTCGGCATACATTAGGGGGACACTGCTACAAACAACCTCAAAAGAACTAAAATCCCAAAGCCAGTCTCCAAACGTGTCTTTGCCTTAATAATTTATATTATCAACCCTGTCTATGCGACAAGTCAGCAGATCTAGATCTAGAACCAGACGGTGACCTTGATGCTCCCCCACCCGGTGGAGACCTCCAATGAGCCCGCGACCCTTCCTCGTACTCAGGTTTCCTGCAACAAATTATTAAGTATGAGATAGTAATAACAGAAGCACAACATCATCCTCTGGAAGTGCATGCCAGTAGATGGAATGTAAAACGAAGTCAAACCTGACATCTCTACATAAGAACAGTGGTTAATCACCCTTGCCAAGTGGCATGCACAGTAAAATATGTAAATCAACAATAATATAACAGAGATAAAACTGGTTTTAAATCCAGACCAAATCAGTGAAAAAAAACACATATTCATGGTAGTATTGCACTTCATTGTATAGCTATAAAGGTTAAATCAGAGAGACAGAGTCTTCTCCTTACCTGTCATAGTCATTGCCATGGTTCCGATCAGCAACAGCATCATCATAAGCAGGAGAATAAGACCGGTGAGTGTATTCAAAGTCTCGTGCTTGTGGAAGACCTCTAGGTGATCTTGGGTGTTCAGTATGTCTTCTCCTCGGCGAAACAGGGTAATGTTCATGTTGTCTTGGGACAGGTGTGTAGGACCTAACAAAATTATTAATACCCAAATTTATTTACCCATGTCAGTGGGCATCAGGAGATAGTAGGCAGATAAGAACAACTAGATCAATTACCTTGAGCGATATCGACCTCTAGAACCTTGAGGATGTCGAGGGGAACGTGAATGGGATACTGAACGTGACCGAGAATGTCCTTAAATAATTATATGCAGAACAGACACCAATTAAGAAAGATATATATATATATATATATATATACACACACACACACACCATAACAAGAAAAGGGCATACATGCAAATCACTGCTATGAACCACAATAATTATCAAGTATATCACTAGATAAAAATTTGATCAAAGACATTATACTAGACCACCAAGAGTTTAAAAACCTAGAGAATCCAATTTTAAGTTTCCTAACTCCCATACAGTCTTAACTATTAACATCTAATATAATTTTCTCAGCTATTGACACAAAATTAAACAAAATTGTGACACTCCAAGCCAAGCATGAAAGTTTAGAAAAGACTCATATTGGAGCATAATGTGCCAGTAAAAAAGACAGTATACCATAATAAGATGATCGTGGTCTGTTGTAGCCTGATCCTCCACTACAGAATTTAAAATGAACAAAAATAAATAAATAAGAAAAGTAACACACTAAAGGATAAAGGAAGAGATCAGGAGGAGGTAAAGAAATTACCTGAACCTAGCTCTCTGGCGCATCTCCTCTGGTCTTTTCCTTGTATCTGCAGCAACAACAACAAATATTTCCCTTCCAGCTAAACGCTTCCCATTCATGTGGTGCTGAGCTTCTGCAGCATCATCAGGATCCACAAATTGCACAAAAGCAAACCCTCGAGGTTCACTGCAAGTGAAGCAAAGCATGGCTTCATTTGAAACAAGTTTATCTGAGGTAACAACATTGTTTGAGATGTACTTGCCAGATTTCAATGTCAAGTACATCTGCCAGTATTTCAACACTTAAATTACTGTTTTCTACATATCTAAATATCAATCCTAATGCACTCTACCACGTGTGGGCACTGAATTTACATAAAGCAAGTTAAGTGGCTGACCTTTTATTTAACAATCAAGTATGAAAGGCAACTTGAAAAGAGGCAAATAACTTCAAAATTCTTCACATGCTTGTATATATATGAAGCACTTGAATTCAACGTTTCCCAAAGTTAAAAGCTCTTCATATAGTCTTCAATTGAGCAAGGTTCAATTTTCTTCCTCATCAGACTTCTATCATTTGGGTAATTATAAAGTTCCTCTTCAAAAAAAGAACAATCTTCATTTGAACATTAATCTTTATACCCTTGAGACCACTATGTTAGGCATGATAAACTGTAGACCTTGAAATTGATAACCCTTCATTTGAACATTACTCTTAACACCCTTGACATCAATAAGTTAGGCATGATAAAGAGTAGGCCTTCATCAAATGTGGGGCTTCAGCTTGTTTTAACTTAACTTCAAACCAACATACCCCCTGACAAACCAGTTGAAACTTTAATTTGCTATGAAAAAAGAAACAAATGCCTTGATAAGTACTTTATACTATTATTCAGTTGTTATATCTTTGGAGGCCTAATTGCATAATGTAACCGAGGAGGGCACAGTAAAATTAGGAAATATTAGCATGTGAAAATTTAAAAGAACTATGGACTTGAGCAACTGTCCATTGATCCCACAATTTCTGCTTCTAAGAAACTAGAAACATGTTAAAAATAACTGAACTTACAACAACTTTATCAAACAATCAATTAACAAATAGAGGCTCATATTTGATTCAGAATGTTGACTCAATTGGTACTAAAAAATTTTAGGATATTGTATTAAATAATTAGGGAAAACTTATATAAAATATAAATTGATAAGTAACATAAAATCTTTAGTGGAATATATTAACAAGAAAGTCTTTTCATCAAGTTAGGTGTTAGATAGTGAAATGTCAAACTTGAGATTGACCCTTTATACATAGACTAAGTTCAGGAGAGGTGACATCCAGGGTATAGCTCATTTTCAATCTAAAGACAAACAAAATTAAGAGTAATCTTTTAATGACAATAGCATATCAATATAGGCTGGAATTTTGAGGGAGAAAACCAGATATTTTGCTGCT
The DNA here is from genome assembly GCA_026122585.1 of Anacardium occidentale. NCBI lineage: Eukaryota > Viridiplantae > Streptophyta > Magnoliopsida > Sapindales > Anacardiaceae > Anacardium > Anacardium occidentale. The sequence continues at coordinate 18,463 of JAJEJH010000055.1, forward strand.
CCTTGGGTCTACTTATTTGTGGTTATATGGGCTGTTGTTTCCCTCTTTTTGGTGTCGGTATTGCACAGATTACACATGAATTCTGATTTCTTTTTGCAATATTCACTGTCTAGCAGTAGACAGGTGGACCACCTGGTAACTTCTATTTTTAATTTCAAAATACTAGAAAGACCATAACGATATAGGTATGTTATACTCTCATGTAGTAAAACTCACCCAGTGTAATAATCCTTGGGAATGTACACATCCCTAACAAGCCCAAATCTCTCAAATGGAACTCGAAGTTCTTCTGGCCTGCAATTGCAACAAACATACTTCAAGCCACATAAATATCTCACCCTTGGATTCCAAGTTACAACCCTCATGATTATAAGTTACCTGCAATCAAGAGGAATATTTCGAACCAAAAGACTTCCATGGTTCTGCTCCTTGCGTCTTCCATAACCTCCACCTCCACCTCCACCTCCACCACCACCGCCACCGCCACCGCCACCATAGCCCCTTCTTGGAGGACTTCTTCCTCTAACTCCGTATCCTCTCCGTGGAGAGCTATGGTATGGTGGGCTGTACCTTCTCATGATACTGCAGTAAATAAATTCATATTTCACATCAATTAGCAAATTAAAGTCAGCCTAAGCATATAAAATATTGAAAAAAGTTGTAAAACAAAATTTGATCCTTATTAATTTTTCACCAATAAAAAAAATCAAAAATTACACTGATATTTACAGTATTGTAAGCAATCAAGATCAAAAAGGAAATATCTATGAATTAATCCATCTAATGTGAAAAAAATAAAATAAAATAATTTAATCAACAAAAAAAAAACCATGCCATAATAATGATTACAAAAATGAAAACGGACCAAATTATTCAACAATACCTAAATATAATACTTTTGAATTAAGTTTTAAGAAAAAAAAAAAATCTGCTTTCTCTTCGTTTTCCGGCAACTTCTCAGGTCAGCAACCAAACAAAAAAAGACTCTGTGCTAGATCATGAATAAAATGACGAGAAAAATAAAAAGATTTAGCTTACCTATACCAAGACGACGGCAGTCGGCGGGGATGGGCAATGCGAAGAGAAATCTTTACTTCGATCTGCTCTGATTTTACGCACAAGTTTTTTCCCTTTTAAGCCCTAGAAATCAAGCCCGGCCCGGACCGATATTTTTTTTCTTCTTAAATAAAAACAGTGTCATAAGATAATATCACTAACAACCCCAATAGTTTCATCAATCACAATACATATATTGATTTTTATAGATTTAACAAAGTGTCCCGAAATTTTAAAATCTAGACATTTGTTTTGATAATTTGAAGATGGAAGTGCAATTATCTTCATTACATTACATTGCAGGGGAATGTTTATTTGTGTATCTTGACAGCATTTCCAGTGTGCAAAGGAAACTCTGTTCTTGCAGCTATAGCAACCATTACCATTCACAATTAGCAGAGCTTTCCTGAGCCTCGTCTATCACCAAGCTTCTTGAAGATGGGGAAGGCATATAAGGGTATATGGTATATAAACAAAATAGGCAGAAGGGCATAGTAAGCGACTGTTATGTTGTCTGTTTCAGGCTGTAGAATGTTGGAGTCAGAATGCAAACTCTTCTGGAACTCATCCAGTCCCCTACTTATTTTACAAGACTCCAAATGGAATCATGTTAAGAAACAGTGAATAGATTGACAAAATCAATGGAGCAAATTATAAATAGTAATCAAGAAACTGCTTTTCTGCATGGGTATATATAATCAGAGCCGCCTATTAGATTGAAAGGTATCAAGTTCATACGGTGACCACGTCCCCACTCATGAAGTAGCTCAGCACGTTCCAAAGCATACTCCACTGAATCATTGACTCCAGCTACATATCACCAATTAATTATTCATGTTAAAGAAAATGGCTCTTTAAATTATTTCTATTTTTTCATGCAGAAGCACATAAGAGGAAGGACGGTAAGAAAATTTATGCCAAGTGAAACCTCAGTACCTGATAGAGCATACTCGAAGGAAACCCGTCTACTAGTTTCTACCTAGTAATCCCTGCGACCCTTCATAATTGCTTTCAGAAGGTAGGTTTTCGCGCTTGCACAACTGATTCTTTAAGTTTATGGTTAGGAGAGTGCAAGCTCGTGCAAAAAGGAAAATATGAATTGTAAGTATACGGTCTCCTAACTGGAAGAAACGTTTGACATCACAGAAGCATTGGCTAATATGCTCTGCTTCAAAATCTAAAGAATTAAAGGTAAGTATACGTTCGCACTTGCACAATTGATTCTCTAAGTTTCTGGTTCGGGGCTTTTCATGAATCGAACTACCAAAAATAATTTTTTATATAATTTTCCTGTTATAATTTTAATTTTTTGCAGGCCAAATAGAATCAGTTGAAAGGTCTTACGGTGAAATCCCGTACGACCCTATCATGTTTGCAAGCCTTGTCACAGTTGCGCCAAAATAACGTGGTCATGTCAGCCCAGGTGTAAAGGCAAATGTTATCTAGAGAAACCCAACATATGGATTGGCCAAGTTACAATCCCGCCCAGGATTTGGGTAATTCATTCTCTAGACTGGCAATCTATCCCTAACATGTCAAAAATAGGAATTGGTTCTAATTATTAAGTGGAGCTTGGTCATGAATTGATCACTGTGCCTATATCAAAAAATTCTTGTTCGTTGCTAAGACATAAATGAGAGGGCAAAGAAGGCCCCGGTCTTTGGAGACAGGGACCAACTTAGGCTCTGTGTACATATGCAATGCTTACTTGATCTTTGATCTGAGCCCCATATGGGATCTGATGGATCAGGTTTGGGACCGGGTTTTTGATTTCGTTTATTATTTTAATTTTTTTTTAAATGTTCAAAAAAAAAATATACTTAAAAAAATCCTATTAGCAGATAATTTTATATTTTTAGCTTTTTTTTTATACAGGTCATATGACAGGCTATATGTTACTGGAACTTGGAACCTCATTTACATTCAAATTGAATGCTAATTGCATGGATAATTACAGCATGGTGAAAGCAAAGGCTATTCCACAAGTGTTCTGCTATTGAGTGCCACCACAAGCATGTCAAAAAAACACTTTGAAATTAAGGTTTAATCACCGCAAATTGAGACCAATTCCAATAAAAAAGAAAAAAACAATGATAAATCAAGATATTCAAGAAGGCTGTACACGGATCGACCATTGTTTATACAATAAAACGTGTATCAAATTTCTCTTCTTTTTTTAATGTACCAAGGAGAGAAGTTACTTTGTGGCCTAACGCAAGGGAGCTTTTCATCATTAAGCCTCTTTCTGTTGTATCTGGGATCATTTTCTGAATTCCGGGTTCATTTCTGGAGGCCCATGTCATTGGAATCTTGAAGTTGCTCCAATGCTTTTACTACCTCATCCATGGTTGGCCTGAACTTGGCTTCTGATGATAGGCATTTGATTGTGAGAGCAGCTGCTTTTTGTGCTCCACTGCGTGGATACTGGCCTTCAATACGAGCATCCATAACTTGAAAAAATCTGCGCTTGTTTTGAAGGTAAGGCTTAGCCCATTGGACTAAATTTTGCTCTCTAGCAGGCCTGTTCTTATCAATTGCTCGTCTGCCAGACAACAGTTCAAGGAGAACAACCCCGAAACTGTATACATCACTTTTGGCCGTTAAGTGACCTTCATATCAAGGGACAAAATAGAATAGCAGGTTAGTCAGCCTGTTTGATCCCAAATTGGGCAGGTGGTCAAATAAAAGTGCAGAATAAGATACAGGATACTAATCAGTTCAGAAAGCCAATTCCAAAATAAAATACACGGTGACGTATGAATATTAAGAAAATCAGGTGAAGTTCAGATAGAGGCAAAGTTGAAACTTAAATGCGATGCTTAAATAGCATTCAATTTATGACATTACACCATCTTTCGCAATAGGTAGGCTTGAATTTTGTGCGAAAGAAGGGACTATATCAACCGAGGCACAAACACTAGTGACCCATGGAAAAAAATTATGGCCTGCAAAATGAAGTATACTCGAATGTTGAGATGAATTAAGTTTAGGTTGAGAAGAAGAAATGATACCCGTGGCCATATATTCTGGAGCTGCATAACCATAGGTACCCATAACCCTTGTCGAGACATGACTGGCATTCCCTGTTGGCCCATCCTTGGCTAACCCAAAATCAGAGAGCTTAGCATCGTAGTTCTGTCAATTTATAATGAGAAAGGATATCAGAGATTGAAGCAAAAACTCATAACCATAACATCCAACTGTTGAACATGTCGTACTTACTGAATCAAGCAAGACGTTAGAAGCTTTGAAGTCTCGATATATCACTTTAGCCTCTTCGCTATGCAGGAATGCTAGACCCTTCGCAGCACCAAGAGCAACCTTCATGCGAAGGGTCCATGACAGTGGTTGAAAGTAAGAGCCTCCTGTTCCAACAAAGCCTGCCTTTAGGGCCCTGGATAGATTTTATAAGCGTTGAATTAAAAAATAGAAGGGGACATCAACAACTCACTTCTGAACAAATGATTCTCTAAGCTCCCCCTGGGCATAAACTCATACACCAGAAGGCGGTGGTCATCCTCTAAGCAGTAGCCAATCAATCTCACAAGATTAGGATGAGAAAGCTGTCCCAGGTGTTTGATTTCAGTCTACGGACCAAGAGCCACGAAGAAATTATTCAGTCATGCTATTTTCAGTAAATGTTAATTAATTCTGGTAAGCCAACCTTAACTAAGAATGAAAAATGCAACAGTCTCAGCACAGGAATAGAATTCAACAAAGCGAGCAAAAGAAATTATGCTAACCAGCCATTCCTGGTGACCCTGGAATCCCTCTTGATTAAGCCTCTTCACAGCTATAACAATGCCCGTTCCGGGCCTGGCGGCCGCGAAGGTATGCTCATCAATCCAGCCCTTAAAGACACTACCAAATCCACCTTCACCCAAAACACTATCTGGACGGAAGTTCCTGGTGGCGGTTTTTAGTTCAAGATAGCTGAAACTCTTCAAATTGGAGGACTGTAAGATCTCACCCTCAGTCCGAGGCACCGAAACCGATGAGACCCTGCTGCTTGGCCCACTTAAACCACTTCCATCTCTGTTATTGTTTCTCGAAGTTGTTCCTACAAACATCATATCTTCTAAACTCATTGCTAAATAAAACAAAGCAAAAAGAAACAAGGACTCAAATAATCTAATCATTAAAGTTCTAGTTTCATATTTTTCCTAACAGAGCATCAATCAACACAGTGAAAGAATCAAAGAACAGTTCAAACATGCAACAAAGGAAGTCGAAATGTGATCGCGTATCATACCAGTGTGAAGATTAGTTTCATTTTTTATTGCACAACTCCAGCAACACCCCATGAACAAATTAAAAGCTTAAACTTTCTTCACTCTTTCTCCAAAACCAAAACGAACAAGCAAACAAACAAAGCTACAGAAGGAACTATGATACAAACAAGGCTGGCCCGTGAAACAGAGAAGAGTCGAAGAGTGAAGGCAGAACTTTTAAACTAAGCTAGCTGTCAGCCACGACCAAAACCATCGAATTGCGTAATTTGACTGATTACAAAATACAAAAAAAAAAAAGAGCGAGTTAGTGTTGAGAAATTGAAAAGTAGGTACAGAGTTGTGTTGTATTTGGTTTGTTTGGCTTCTGAGAAAGTTCTTTTTTTTTTCTGGGCTTCGAGAAGGACAAAAGCGTCTGGTTGACTCCGCCTTTTGTTTTCGTTGTCAAGTGGATAGCTATGGAAGATAAGAGACAGACTAAAAAATATATATATATAGACATGAATGAAATTTGACAGAGCGATGTTGATGGGAATTGGAACCAAATTATAACCATATTTTCTGAGACAAAACTCATGAGTATATAGAAAACGGAGGGGGGTGGCTGCCTGGTCAAGGGGAAACGGCCCATCCAAGTGAGCCAGACAAACAGCAGCTGCAACGGTTGCATGACGTGGAATCGATAGTGTGAAAGTCTGTAAATTGGTTTGACTTTTCTTCAAAAATATGGAAAAGTAAACCACAGGGTGACTAAAGTTGGTATTATGAATAGATGATTTTTTTTTTTTGGCTAACTAACCTTGTCCCACCCAAACTTTGATGAACTATCAATGTCCCAGCTTTGTTTACACTTGTGTGTAAAATTTGTTAAATTTCTAGACAGTATTAAAAAGACAAAAATGCCCTCTCTCACCAAAACAACTTAGAACTATCACTTTTTTTGGTTTTGTTCTTTTTATCACAACAAGGACTCTTCTTTCCTTCCAAGTTCTCCTTCCCAAAAAATTAACCAAATTCAACAAGTGTAAATTCTAGTAGGATAAAATTTTATTTTCGAGACATATTGTAGAAGATGAGTCTCTCGATCTCAACTTGGTCTATTAATTCACGGATCTCCTATTGATTTAATCCGAGTCCACCTTATCTCCACCCATCACCCCCACTGGAACCAATTTTTGTTCCCTATATTTGAATCCAAACCCTAACCTAACCCCCTAAATCTTTAGATTCTCAGTTAAAACTCTTGACTTTAATAATTTTGTTTGATTAATGGGATTGGAATCCCTAGTATATATTGAATAACTCAAATTGGAATCCCTAGTATTTATTGAATTTGTTGTTAGTACAAATCAAGCCCCAAGTCCCCTCAAAACTAAAGCTACTAAACATGTTGTCATTTCAAACAAGAAAAATTCTTGCATGATAGAAATAATTTGTTGAAATTGTTTTATCATGTTTATAATTAATTACTTCACGAAAACGAGGGAATGAGAATCTTGCTTTTAGTGTGGGTAAAAACATTTTTCACGAGAGATTTAATTTAAAAAAAAAATTATAGTTTATATAGTATTAAAGAAGTGTATGATTTGTCTTTATTATTGAAAGAGAAGAAATATTTTTAAATTCATACGAACACAAAGAGGTAACGTATGAGTTTATTGATAATAATAATTTTATTAAAAATTTGACAACGTGATTTGAAATCGAGATTGTTAATTTGGTAATTTTATAAAAAATAACAATTTATAATTTATAATGAGACAAGTAATATCACTAATAAAACTGGATGATGGCATAGAAATAGTACTTTCTCCGAAGTTCAGGTGGGAAATAGTCATTTGGCATGAAGTAAAATTACAAAAACAACCCTGACTGGAAGTGATGTATATGATGACGAGAAAAAAGTCTCGTGACTGAGCGCCAGACTTTTCTAACCTAACCTAACCTAAGCATTGGTTTTGACTTTAGAGACACTTCTTTTGATATTCACGTATCCTTCTGACTTCTCCATCGTTCGGCTCTCTTTTGACTTCGCCCTCATGCTTTTACTAACATTATTCCAAATCGCCGAATTATTGAGAAAGCCCACGCTGCTGCTACGTGAAATTATATTGCCACTTGTCACTTTACTATTGGACTCTTTCTATGATAGACGCCGTTAGTTTCCAAAACTAGAAAATGTTTTTAATAAAAAAGAAAATTGCGTGCAAAATTAAAATGCATATCTTAATAAGTGCATTTTATAGCCCTATAATAAAAAATTCGTCAAATGACTTTTTACCTTCCAAATTTTTAAAAATTATAATTTTATCTTTTATTTATTTTTATTAGTAAATTTCGTTAAGTGAAAAGACATAAATGCCACTTTACCTAGGTTTTTCAATAATTTTTTTCTTTTATTCTTTCTATTTTTGCTTTCTCTCTTTGTGTGTTATTAAATCTTTTCTTTTTAAGAATTTGGGAGATGAAAATAATTTTTTAAAGTTATAGGGTACATTTTTAAATTTTTAAAATTTTAATTTCTCTTTTGATAGTTTAAAAAATAATAACTATATCTTAAAAAACTGATCAAAGAATAATATTTTTAAATTGATTAAAATTTTGTTATTTTTTAAGAGTTTAAATAATAATTTTTTAAACTGATAAAAATATAATAAATATTAATGATAATTTTGTAGTTTTAATAAAAAGGCAAAACAATTATTTTTAAAAAAATCAAACAGAATTCATTCATAAAAATTGGTAAGGGGGAAGAAGTTGACTTTTAAAACCTAAAGAACAAGAATTATTATTTTGTCAAATTTTGAATAAAAAATGCCCTTTGACCAAAAATAGAGGAGTTCTATTGTTGAATATAGACATAGATAACGTGAGAGTGAAATATATATATATATATATATATGACAATAAAGAATCAAGCACCACCCACGAGATTCCCATCTAGAAACCAGCCAGGGTCATTGAACTTATTTAATTTCAGCTTTCATTGTAATTTAATTCTACCCAACGCAACAACCACAAAAGATATTGAAGAAATAATATTTGGGGATTTTGTTCGGTGAAGCAACTTAAGACATTTTCATATTTCGTTCATATAATATGGTATCCTTCACATTATTGGGATTGGGGTTGGCTCTTGGAGAATAATGGTTTTGTCTGCCAAATATAGTTTTTTTTTTTAATTTTTTATGATCAATTGGAATACCATATAGACTTTATAAGCTTTTCTAGGGTCGGTGTTCTTGAAAAATCATCACAAGGATTTTGATATGTTATAGTATAATAGTTAAAATCCTTGGCTAGAGATGGCATAGAAGTGGGGTGGGGATGAATATGTCATTCCCCATTCTTATTTTTATTAGATAAAATATTTTTTGGTTCTCGTGACAAGAATGATAAGGAATATTTGTCTCGACTCCACGGGAAATACATTTCTCTTTTCTCGTCTATTCTTGTTTTTGACGAATCGCATCATATATCCATTACATCATTTAAAAATTCATTTTGTTTCCTTCAACTTGTCTAGTTAGTCAAAATGTGAATTATTTTTATTTAATTCGTATTTGTTGTATTTTTTTTGTTTTAAACATGTTATTTTGTATTTTTGAACACAAAACATATTAAATGTGCAATTTACACTTCTCATGTATTAGAGGTATATTAATGAATAATAATGACATTTTTTGGTCATATGGTATTCTTTTTTTGAAATCTTATTATTTTTTTTATATAATTTGTGATATGTACTACAATTTGAATCTTGATTGTGCTAAGTGTTTAAACATTTTGCTTAATTTTATCAATGTTATATATATTTGAGAGTATACTTATATATATATATATATATATATATATATATATATATTATATATATATATATATATATATATATATATATATATATATATATATATATATATATATATATTGTGTTTAATAGTTTCAATACTATAATTTAAATCTTGATTATTTGTATTGTTATATTTTTTAAAATATATTATTGATAATATATCATATTAAATTTGTGTATATATATATATATATATATATATATTTTATATTTTTCTTATATCCAAGTTTTATGATTGTCTTTTTGTAATCCTATTTTTTACCGTTAGACTGCTAAACTAAAATTGATGTTGTTATGGTCTATTAAAAGAGAAGTTGGAGAGATGAGTTCTATTTGTTTCCATTAAGAAACCCCCTCTGCTCAGTACGGACTATTGACCCGGTTAGGAGTCTTGAATTACCATTCTTAGCCTCAACAATTATCAATTCAAAAGCTGACAAGTCATAAATGGCTAAGGTCAACAGGGAATTCTGCAGTCAAAAAGTCAACTTTAGCCTTACTTTCACTGAAGAATAACATACTGACTCCAGCACCCCGCGACAGTCAATGAGAGAGGGAAACAAAAATAAATTTTTTTTTTTTATAGATAAAATTCGTTTCGAAGAAAACTGTCTAAAACTTGAGTCTAAGAGACCATGTTGCATACAGCAAAGGCTCGCGACACTCAGCAAGCTATGCCCGAAAGAAGCTCAGGCGCTTTTACTCTACTGAAAACTAGAGTCTCAGAATTTATGTTAAAGAAAGAATAATAGCTTGCCACATTCAGCAAGCTTCAGGGCTCAGGTACTTTTCTTCACATCCGCAGACTTGATAATGTCAATGAACTCTGGCTGGAATAGAGTAAACAAAAGCAGGACCAAATATAAGTACAAGAAACTTCGATATGTGAACAGAAAAAGGAAACGTCATTATTAATTACCTTCAGAGAAGCTCCACCCACCAAAAATCCATCAACATCAGGCTGAGCTGCCAATTCCTTGCAGTTTGCACCATTTACAGATCCTGAAACAGGTGTGCCAATCAGCGATGAGAAACACATAAATACATAGAACATGCATGTGTGACCAGGGAGAGCAGTTAAACACTTTTACAAAATAGTATATTTAGTTTGCATTATCACTGCTCTCTTGCACTCAGGAATCCTCAGGAAAGGAAGCTATAATGCTTTTGCTAAAACTACCCAAAAAATAGAATTTGTTGTGTATTCATGAAAATGAAACAGCCAAGTACAGGCAGATCTTGTATTTGTGATGTTGGCCACGGCTCTCACATTTAGTAGCTTTAGGAATGTACATATAATATATTATGTTGTTTTTTATAGATGCAGCCATAACTGCCCAGTGCTCAAGAACACAATGTTTTCATTAGCATAAAAGGATCTTACAGATCTTATAGAGCACAAAAAACTGAGACACTTGAAGTGTCTTGGCGCAATAGATTATTCAGTAAATGGGAAGTCGACATAAAAAATTTACTTCTACAAGTATTTTCTTTTCTCTATCAGCTTTACTTTCCACTGTTTAAAAACCTTAGTTTACTTTAAAAGATTGAAAATTCCTAAGAAAAGAAAGTTGAAGGTCTAAAAGCCAAAACACTACTTATGCTGCACAAAAGGCAAATAAAAAGAAATACCTCCATAGATTATCCGGGTTGTTGCAGCTACCTCAGGACTGGTGTTTGTATGGAGCCATTTCCTCGGTACAGAATGAACCTATCATACCGAAATTAAGACAGGAATGAGTTCTATTCCTTAAGAAACCGAAAGCTTTATATAACAAAATCCATATTATCATTAATACTTATCATCCAGAATTTCACTCAAGGACTCGTCATATATGTCAGATTCAATAGAAAAAAGGGATGGTCAAGATGACCACAGTTATCATCACCACTGAGTAATTTGCAAATAGGACGCTTAAAGAATGAAATCCCAAATTCAGTACATCCTTGTCTTTCCAGAAATTCAATCAGAAGTAACATCTTCTTTTCATAAATATATTTTTCACAATCTTAGTATAAGAAATGTTACACATATCAACTTAATGATAGAACAAAGTTACTACATTCGATTCTCGAATTTCCTGAAACAAAAGCTCTAGGGCTTTGTTTCAAAATTTTTCCCTAGAACAATCTCAAAGCAACTCTCTAGGTTCCATTCAGACACTGGAAAGGCAAGAGAAACAGTATTACATCCAAAGTAAAGCAAAGAAAGTGAGAATGTACTTAATTTTTAAATTATTATCATCCTAAGGATCTCTCTGACTCACTTCCTGAGCTTGACCTGGAGTAGCAACTTTTCTAGTTCCAATAGTGCACACAGGCTCGTATGCCAAAACAATATTTGACCAATCTGAGACTCGTTCTGTGATCAGAAAAAAGAACAAATGATTGAGGGATAAAGGACAAGATCATACAAGACAAATTTATTACCACACAGAATATCATGCAAAATAATATTACCGCACACCAGACAAAATGCATTCAAAAATAATTTTAAGGAAGAAAATTTTAGCAATTACCAAAAACCAAGGGAGTCCATAGTTTTTTTTTCTAAATAAAACATAGGAAATCAATAACATTGATACAGAACGCCTTCAAAACTGCACAGGTTTTCTGAACAGTGTCAATTATGTACCTGCAATTGCTTTTGTTTGTGCAGCCACAACCTCCAGAGTAGATCCTCCCTCACGCTGCTCAAGAGTCTCACCAACACATGCAATCACTTTTATGCCTTGAGAAAGTGCACACTTAACTTTATCCCCTACAAACTGAATGAAATACACTGAGGATGCAAAGTTATTTTAGTACATGCTAAGAAGAAAAAGTTAAACACGTTTTGAAGCACCAGTTGTAGATACGTCAAAACAACAGGAGAAGTCTAAAATTCTGAAAAAATGCGGCTTACCTCATTTGATTCATTTAAGATAAGTCTCCTTTCAGAATGACCAAGAATAACCCAAGATATACCCAAATTAACAAGCATCTCCGCACTGCACAAACATGATATATCAAATCTAAATTAAAATGGTTCTACATGCAAATAATGTCTCGATAATCAGGGGTTCAATGTAAAAATAATCTCATAAAAGAAAACAAATGATTCAACAAATTAGCTAATAGCCAATTCACCATACTGAAAGGATGAAACTGAGTTGAATTGAGGATTCATGTCATAATATGAACTCTAATGAGTCAAGTCATACAAGAACCACCTTGAACTGGTTAATTATTCCTATAATCGCAATTACGAAAATCATAAAAAGACCTTTGTAGTTCATTTATAAAAGAATGATCATTTTTAATCTCAAAGTTTTGATTTTCAATATCAAGTATATGGAATAACAATATCTTTGCAAGTCCTAATTTATTTGCAAACAATATTGGAAATCATTCAAAGGATAAAATCATAAGTCTTAAACCACTTGAGGTCAAACACTCATCCAAGTCATAAAACACTTGGTCTGAGTGAAGGTAATCACAAGGAGGAGCAAGAAATCAAAGAAATTTCCCAAACAACCAACATGAACCAAGCTTTGGCAATGACAAATGGCTTGGGAACAACTTTAACAATTAATGCTTTAGTTCCTCTAAATTGTATTTCAAGAAAACCAATGAGCCTTCATTCCATCCAGGCTCACCAAAGAATAATCAAGCACATTCTTGCAAACCATGATCCATACCAATTACACAAGAAAAGCAAGATGAGCAAGGCTAATTCCAATCAATGCAAACGAATTTTGTTCGAGCCTTCCATCTCTCAAGCATGGCAACCCAAGGAGTCCACATTTACCAACTGGTTGCATACCAAGCTCAGGTAAAAAGGTGAGCCTGAACCGTGCGAAGAAAAGCTAAGGAGAAGAGGCATGAAGGTGTCTCCAGGCATGGTGTCGCAACGCCCACTTTCTACCCAGAGAAGGGTTAATTGGCATTGCAGGGTGCATTACTCCAACTGTAGTGCCCATGCTCAGGTTTCTTCATTTTGTTGTGTTTTCATGCATGCTATCTTGATCCTAACCTTCTCCAATCCATTTGCATTGAAGCCCTTCAAGTCCTTTCAGTTCAATGACACTATTTGAGTACAATAATCTTCAAGTCAAGGATAATTAAACAATTAGAAAGATCAAATTCAAGAACACCACAAATCATGGAAGGTTGGTGTGGATTATGTGATGCATGCATGCACCTTGATCACATTTAACACTAGTTTATTATTTAATCATGAGTTGTAATTAATTACTTGGTAAATTAAGTCATTTCATTTTATTCCATACATACAAATTGTAAGATAGTTTTAAGTAACTAGGGTTTAGTGGTTCAACCATAGTTTGTAATGTCTATATAAAGGCAACTTTTCTCATTTGTAAGGAGTTTTTGATGAAATGAAAATTTGAGAGTTTTTCTCTTTGTTTTTAGATCTTGTGAATATTATAAATTCTTTATCTAATCTTGTAAGAAGGTTGGTCGAGGAAGAATCAAGATAGTGGATTCAAGATTCAAGTGGGTAGAAAATTCCTTTAGGCTTATTTCTAGTTTTCTTTAGGTTAGGTTCAACACTCAAGTTGGTGGAATCATCCTTTAAACTTAAGTGCCCATTTTCTAGCTTCCTTTATCCATTTTTAGCAAGGTAAAATTAATGGTGGTTCTTGAGTCAAGTTGGTGGAGAAATCCTTTATGGTTGATTCTTATTTCCATGCATTTTATTCCCAATAAGTTATTAAACATGCGTTGTGAACTTGAGATCGAAATTCCTACTTTTCTTTGTGTGTTGTGTGATGTTTGATATTGGTTTGAAGGTTGGATATTGAGGTATTAAATTTGTATTTGTGTTAGAGTTGATATTGCTAAGAGTTAAAGTAAAAATTTGCTTGAGGTTTGTATGAATTTTGCATAGTATTTATGCTTTACTTTAGCTAGATTTTTTTAAGGAGGATGATACCAAATGATCCATATTCAACCTCAAACCAACATAAATTTGGTTCACAAAGCATGCATACATGCAACTTCACAAATTTAGTCACCAAATAATCACTGATCTTCACCTAAAAATCCCACCAAGAACAGGCATCAAAATCATGCAATTTTCAACCCAAACCCTTGGCAATCTCAACTCCATCACAATACAAGTTCAACACAAAAATATCAAAGCAACATTACTTCAATATTGAGCCTCCAAGTCAATTTAAAGTCATCACACAACAACAAAAGAAAGGTAGGATATTTGGATATCAAACTCTTGACACAATGAACATTAACTTACTTGGATAAAAATGCAAGAAATGACATTTAAGCATAAAGCATGTGAACTAACCAACTTGAATGTCAAACCAAACCTAAAGGAGACTAGAAACAAACTTAAAAGAAATTTCACTCACTTGAATCTTGAATCCACCACCTTGATTCTTCACCAATAGGATTAGATTTGAGCCGAACTAAATGCAAACATATATATGTTTATGTTCGATTCATTCATTATGGGTTCAATTCGTATTCAAATTTGGATTTATATTCATCAAATTTTTTATAGTGAAGTTCGCGTTTAGATTTGGATTCAAGAGTTAGATTCACATTTAGTTCGTATCTGTGTCCATGTTCGCGTTTGATTTGTATGGTTCATATTTATATTTTATTAAAAATTATAATTAATAAAATATAATTAAAAATTTTAATTTAAGTTTGGGTTTAGGTTTGTGTTCGTGTTTGGTTTGTACAGTTTGGGTTTGTGTTCATATTCGGTTCGTACAATTCGTATTCGAATTCACATATATAAATTTTCAAAACCATAGTTTGGATTCATATTCGTATTTGTGTAGTTCGTTTTGGGTTTATTCGAATCAAGCTCAAAAACAAACTCAAATATATTCGATTTGAATCCACCCTCTAGCAAAAGATTGAATAAAGGAAAAATGGGTTCACAAGAGCCACAAAAGATCCAAGAACGAAATTCACAAATTTCAATTCATGAAAAGTCCCTTTGACTATGCATCTTGCATGTAATGAATTCTTAAGTTCAAAAAATTTTTTTGGTTCAATTGGACTCACAATTGTCTTTGGTTCATGTGGAAAAGAAAACAAGGTAAGAGGGAATGAAATCAAAATTCTATAATTAGTGATTTTGAAAGCAAACAGTGATTTCAAATGAGTGAATAGTATTTTCAATGAAAGATAAGTGTTTGGGTTAAAAGGTGTACTTAGGTTTGAGATTGGTAAGTGTTTGGACTTTGGTTGATATTAATAAAGGTAATTCTGTAATTATGGTGAAAGACAATCTAGTAAAAGAGGCAAAAGGTATAACTGCAAGCGGACTAAGGTAGTAATCTAGGGTTAGGGTTAATTGGCTTAAGCAAGTGTGTTTAAGGGATGATTATTGAGAAGATGTGGTAAGGTGGCAAGTTGGTAGAAAAAATGATAAAAATTGAAAAATTGTTGTATGCAGGAGTAAGCTAATGGTAAGGTAATGATTTGTTATATTAATGGGATGAAAGACTAGACAAGTAATATGACAAGGTGTTAAACAAAAGTTAACAAATTTTCTTCAAATTTTTTTCATGCAATCTGGCTACACAAAGGAAAATGGTAAAGAAAATATGATTTTGTCTTGGTGCATTAAATTACTGGCAAGAAAAACAAGAAGGCATGATAATCTTGCTATGGTCTCATGCAAAGTTTTGGGAAAAAGTACAAACAAAATGTTGACCAACTTCTTACCACAAATTCAATAAAACTTCCAGCCTACACTAAGCAGTTTTTTTCGGACCAAACAAGATAAAATTCCGATACTTTGCTTTCCCAAATTCAGTAGCCTTTTAACACTTCAATTCAAAATTTTCTCGATACTACACAAGAAATTTTCAACCTATCAACACACCACTTCAACCTAGATTTTCTCTAATACCAAATGATCTAAGTGACAACCCTAATCCACACAATTTGGCCTCAAAACATTCACAAAATCCTCCTTAAAAAATTCAGCCAAGGTTAAGCACAAATAACATGCAAAATTCATGCAAACTTCAAGCAAAATTTTTGTTCCAACTTTTGGCAATATCAACTCAAACATAAATACAAATTCAATACTTCAATATCTAGCCTCCAAACCAGTGTCAAACATCACACAACACTCAAGTTGGTGAAATCATCTTTTAACTTGCTGGAATCATCCTTTGAACTTAGAGATTTCCTTTATCCATTTCCATTGCAAAAGGGTTTGATGGTGGATTAGATTCTTGCTGGTAGATTAGTTTTCTTTAGGCTTGAATCAATTTTTCTTGTTTTACTTTATCCAATTTTAGTAAGGTAAAATTGGTGGTGGATTTTGAATCAAGTTGATAGAGTAATCCTATATGCTTGGTTCACTTTCCCTTGCATTTATCTTTCAAGTAAGCCATTTTAATATTTGTGTTGTGGAATTTGATTTGAATGAAGTTAAGATGGTTGTGATGTTGATATTGTAAAGAAAAGATTATGTTTCTACCTTTCTAGCATAATCAATCTTGAAGCTTATTTTCCCTTGTACATTTGGTTGGATGTTTGATGCATGTTTGAATGATTTGGTGCTTGAAAACATATCAAATAACTATTCCTAACAGATAATGTATATCGAAGATGAAATTCCAAATGTCCCTCCAACGAAATGATCAACATTACTATGGCGATCTATTGATTTACTTAGTCCACACTTGTATTCAACTTCCCCTTTAGATAACATAAAATTGAACCACAATTTTTTCATATAGCTTTTTTGCCACTACCCATTTACATGAAATACAAGAGATGAATAGTCAATTGAAAGAAATTACTGTCTTTTGTTCTTGGGAGATTGCGGAGATTAAGTCCCTACTTAATTTTTGATGTTCCAATAACTTTTGTTATCAAGAACCTCTAGTTTCAATTAGACAAATTAAATAATGGTTCATGGCAAGTTTCACTCACCTAACCTCACCGGTGAAAGCACCTCCCTTCTTAAACCCAACAGTTTTGAGCCGCAAAATGAAAATCAGTTCTCAACAAACTCTTCACAAGAGGAAGAAACACAAACGGTGGGCTAATAACAACCTCTGCAATACAATCAAATTATCACACACTTGAACACTTCTAATCACCCGCACAAAAAAAAGTAGATTATAACTAGATATTCACTAAAACTCCTAACCAAATTTGACCAAACACTCTTAAATTTCAAAATCG
This sequence comes from Anacardium occidentale, assembly GCA_026122585.1. Taxonomy (NCBI): domain Eukaryota; kingdom Viridiplantae; phylum Streptophyta; class Magnoliopsida; order Sapindales; family Anacardiaceae; genus Anacardium; species Anacardium occidentale. The sequence goes on from JAJEJH010000055.1 coordinate 35,782, forward strand.
ACCTCAAGTTTAACCAAAAATATTTTAACAAGCAAACTTATCCAATATTTTAACTTACCTAATTCAGATCTCATGTATTAATACGAGATTGGGAAAATTGTTTATCATAATCCAATAAATACTAAAGTAGAAGAACTTACCAACAACATCTTGAGATGGAACTTGACCATCGTTGAGTACATTAACTATCTTCTCCAACTCTTCAGTGGCTCCATTCTACACAAAAATTCAAAACAAACAAAAATAAATAAATACGCATTAATTCAGACCAAAACGAATACAACTCGTGATCTGATCAAACACATTCACGGCACACGAATTCAAAACAAACAAAAAATAACTAAATAAAAATACACCACACTGCTTAACAAATTCAAAGCAAAATGAATAGAATTCGTGGTCTGATCAAACATAAGCAGAATCAAGAACTCACGCATTTCCAGTTACCGCCTACGAAGAACTTCCTGCCCATTTTGCACTTACGTTTGGTATGGTATTAGCCTCGGCCTGGCCGAGAACTGTATTTATTGGCGCAAAGGCCTTTGCTGTATAACATGAAATTACTGTTTTAACCCAGCAGCATATGGGAATATGATCTGGGAGTCTGGGAATTTGACTCAGTGGGTTACGGCTCACGGGAGAATGAGTGGTGATTCATGGGCTTGTTAAATGGATAAAGCCATGTCACCATATTCATAAGTGGTGATCATTATTACGTTTGTTTCCCCGTAATAGTGGAAATTGAAATATTATAAATAATTCATTCAGGTTATTGAATGACCATTGGGCCTTAAATTAATGGATATAAGAGAAACAGTGGGCCTAGACTTTTATGGCCTGCTGGGGATCCAGTTCTGGTTCACCATCATCAATGCCGTAAGATGATGTCAAAAGCTTCTTATGCATTAGAAAAACAAGAGAATTTTGTTTGTTTTTTTTTTTAACCAGAATTCAAAATACTTAAAATCAATCTATCTTTTATTTTTTTTTGAAAAAATAATAGAGGGGTGATCACGCATTTGGTGTGCCGCAATCCAATCAATAAGTGAAGTCATAAAATAATCAATCCACTCCTGTTATGTAGAGATAGATACATGACCACTATTTGTGGAGTTGTTTGAAATATTGTACAAATTTTTTTGAGTTAAACAAAATTGATTTTATTCATCAATTTTATCAATTAGAATAGTTTTAATACCAATTTTGCATTTTACTATCAAAATTATCTTCTAACCATTTACCTTTCTTATACATATAAATATATAAATTCATATCTATGAACCAAAAAAAAAGGAACACTCCACATTCGTATTCTCAACTTTTGACTGAAATTTCAAATTTTCTAGTCTAATATCACGGAAAAGAGTTTGATTGTCTAGGTGTTTATGCAAACTTTAATTTAAAACTTAATTTATGTTAAATTTAAAAGTGTAATATGATATTATAAATATAAGAGGTGATATAAAATTTTGTCAATAAGAGATATATAAATATTTATTAAGGGTATATTGGTATTTTCTCTCATATTCAAGGGTGATGAATTTTTTATTTATCTACCATAGCCCCGCAATATAGCTAACCATTACTCTATTGACAACCCGTCATAAAAAATTATGTTAGACTGTGTCAAATTAGATAAATTAATTTATGAAATGTTTCAACGATCTCAAGTTTAAGAATCACATATACCATCATTCATTTGAAAATTTACTTTATAAGCACTAGGGTTACTATTTATGTGAAATCGTTTTCGTAAGTTAGTTTAATAGACATGTAATCAACATGCACTCATGAATTATACTAATTAAGCCAATAAGATGACATGCATCATATCAAATGGAATGTGGTGCTGGTAAATCCAATCATTTCCATTGTGTATTAATCTTGATTATACACGTATCACTTAATAGTGATGGTTGCAAAAATTTTTATCGGATGGATCTTATTAAAATATATAAATTTTCAATTAAGCTTAAATGTTTTGATAATTAATAAATTTTATATTCATAAAATAAATTTCAGTTGTAAAATAAAGACAATAATGATATTTATTATAGTAAGCAAATTCAAACTTCTTTTAAAATAGACATACAAGTTATAGGCTACAATATACTTTTCCCAATTCTATTTAATCAGTTAAAATTCATATCCATAAAATAAATTTAAGTTAGAAAGTGAAGACAATAATAATGTTTATAATAAATAACTAATTTTAACAAATATAATACTAGTATTAAATTGTTTATTAATCTTGTTTATTACAAATAAATAAATAAATATTCAATATGATCACACTCTTATTTGAAGGATTAGAAAAAATTGGCTTTATTAATACAATATAAATTGAAATCGTAAATATTAAACAAATATTTTAATTAAAATAAAAAATTAATTTATATAAAAACTGACTTAAGCTTCAGTATTTAAATATAGTGAATAAAATTTGAATCACTATCTATTTTACGAGATTAAAAACTTTTATTAAAATTAAAAATTTATTTTTTTACTATAAAAAAAGTTAGTGTTTTATTATTAAAAAAATTTATGTTGTTTGTTTTTTTAATATAAACATGATATTGAAATTTGGATTTAAATTTTATAAAAATAATATTAAATTTAAAAGTTTTTTTTTTTTTCAAAAAACTCATAAATTTAACAATTAAAAAATCTGTAAAATTATTTAACATTTAAAAAAAATTATAATAAAAAAATTTCATAAGGGCTCATGACCCGCCTTAGGCCCAAGTAGGATCGTCTCAGTCTAGGCAGGGCTCATGACTCTCCCTAGGCCCTAAGTAGGATCCTTTGACTAGGCACCATGTGGCCCGCGCGATAAAAATGTCCTTACCATTTGGCTTTAAAAACCAAGAGGCAGATAAGGGCTATAGATTCTTTCATTTGAATCATTCTTCAAGCTCAGAAACACCCAAAAACAAAACCATATTCTAAATCATGTACAAAATTCTTCCCATAACATTTCAAATTTGCTTAACCATAAAAAATAAGAATACTCCCAATAATTATTCTCGAAAACACATTACAAATAGAGACCAACGAATCGCAAATATAAATTTTGTTTAAATAGATGAATCATTTTAAAAAATTATCTTATATTTTAGTTTTATTACGACATGTCTATTACACAAAATCAACTCAAAATTTCATCACCCTTCTTGTGTAATGCATTTGGATAGTTACGTCATTGTGTTGGTGCGTACGTGCCATATCTTTCTTTCACATGCTGGATTCACGTTTAACACACTTAAAATCTCTGAAGGATCCCTCCACAATGTTTTCCCTAATCTACGTGGTCCCATCGCACTCCGCGTTCCGACATGCCCAAAAACCGTTCCCATCCAACGCCCTCCACCACAAGAAACCGTGGGCCAAGCAATGAGAAAAGAATACACCCCCATAAGGACGAAGAAAGTGGTCCACGCAGCATCTTCTTTGCCTCTTGTCATATCACCGTGTGCCGCACGTCCTCTCCAAGCACCAGAAAATCATTGAGGAGCATCCATCTTGTCCTTAGAAAATTGCAGACGATTCTGGATTTTGGTTGAAGTTGCCAGATGGATAATCATTCTCTAATCCAACCCCTTTGTTATTGGAATATTAATAAATTAGTGTTTGTTTGCACATGGTGTACGACCTCCATCGCCGTTACTCTTTTGTTCGTCTAACTTGAATACAGTGAAAATGAAATGATACATAATAAATCATACCTTACAAAGCATACTCTAAAATATTGAATTGGTCTTTTTCAGTATATTTCTTAAATGGTTTTTGGGTATTTTGTTTTTGGTGGATAAGCCCTGATATCGGTTAAATGCATTTAAAATAATTAAGTTTTTACGAATTATAATTATAGTCACTATTTTTTAAATATTATAAAAAAATTTGAAATTTAAATTCTGTTTATCGTTAAATCATTGTCTAAATATATCATTTTAATTAATACCGAAAACTAATATGGATATTGATTATCCATATCAATATCTTATCAATGAATATGTCAATTTTTATCACTGATTCGAATAATAAATTTATACAATGACATAATGATAAATAAAATTAAAAATTTAAATATTTTTTTGTGATATTTTAAAAATTAATATGCCTCGATAGAATTCAGATTTTTTTTTTCAGGATATGTATATTTGGAGTAGAAAATTAGTTTTCAGTTGTCATTATTAAAGTTCCTCATTTGTTTTAATGGGCCACACTGGATTCCTTTCTACGTCCACCAAATCCCAAATTATTTGTTGCCAGCTTTAAACCAACACCTGATAAATCCGTTTTATTTAATTTTATGGACTTCTGTAACAGACTCATTTAAAAAATTCGAATTGAGATCCGAGGTTGGGCTGAATGGATACGCTTGAAAATTACTGATTACTTGAATATAACAAATTAACAATATGATGTAGTTTATTTTATTACAATTTTTATATCAAATCTAATTTTCTAACTAAAAAATTGACATCAAAAGAGCAAGGCTGGTCACCTGAATTGCACATTCCGGCAATTTTTTTAATTTTTAATTTTTAATTTTTTTTATCAAAATTTAAAATTCTTATTATTATTATTATATTTTTGTTATTTCATAAAAAAATTAATAAAATTAGGTAAAAAATATTTCTTAGGTGGAAATGTCCCTATAATTAATTTAATGGTTCAATTACCTAACTCAATCCATTCCAAAGCATTATGCTAAAATAATATTTTTGTAATATGAGTGCATCTATTTGTGTCTAGTCATGAATCTATTCGGCCTCCATCCTTTAATATAAAAATTCAAATGAATTCTTATTTTCTTTTTCTAATTAAGACTAATAAGAAGTCTACTTTTCTCTGAACGGGATTAATTAGGAGTTTGATTAAAATTTTTGGTGGTTTTAGTTTCAGTTGAGTTCAAGATGTCTGATGAAATGATTCAGTTTATTTAGATGAAGTTTCAACCACCCTCTCAACGTATTGAGCATTTTGGCACAAAGTGGTTAATGATGAAGAACTTCATCATCCACGTCACCAACAATTTATTAATTGACCTAAAATTAGTTGAGCATATTAATCAAATCAATTCATGAGTTGGCGCGTACTGCCACGTGATTCACAATGAGAGTGGGTCCCCTATTGGATTCATCCTCATCCCCCAACTTGCCGACCGCCCTGGCCCTTGGGTTGGGTTGCTCAGTTTTTGGCCGATAATTGATTTCATAAGTGCCATTTGTCGTCTTCTTCTTTCGCTTCCCAAATTATCCCTCCCATTGTAGAACATAATTTACTAAAAAACTATGATGGTTTCAACTGTATGATTAACCTTTCAGAACAAATGTTGGCCGTTGGATTGCTGATGATCTTTCGGTGGATTGGATGATTGGAAACGAAAGTAATTTGAACCGTGGGAAGTCATTGATCGGTCAACTGTGAGATGATTATTGACTGACGTAAACCAAGGGTTCCTTGTAGCTCACGTCAGCTTCTAGTTCTAGCCATGATTTGACCGTTGGATGGTGACTTCATCTCCAAGATACACCAATCTTGAGAAATTCTCATTATGCCCTTCTCGACGTCGTACATTATTGATGATGTTGAAACGGAACATTAAAATGACCGAAGAATAGAGTAAAAACGGTCCGTTCAAATTCATTTTCTCAGACCTTATCCACTTCCACTAATTTCTCGCAATAAATTTAAAATAAAACTTATTGAACAGTTGAGGGTATTTCCGTCATTTCGATCACTCCCAATTCTTATATCAACTCGCCTTTACGGATGCTTCCGTCGTCCATCCTTTGGGTTTCGCAGCAAGAATTTCACGCCCTTTGGATCGCAACACGAACACCTGAAAGAAAAAAAAAAAAGAAAAAACATCGAAGATATTTTCGAAAATAAAAAACTTGAAAAAATTATTTGAATTCTGGGCGGAAATTATATCCGAGCAAAATTTTTTTTAAGCAAAGACTCAGCAACTTCCCAACTAACTTTTTGTTTCGTTTGATTCTTGTGCCGAATCAAGCAAAGGAGGTTATGTTATTGCTGTTGTTGTAATCGGACGGTGGGGGAGAGAGGCTGGGGAATTGGCGAGGATCAGACGGCGTCGGATTGGCGATGGAATTGCTGCGTCCTACGAGGACCACGGCCGACCTTTGGGCTCGGGGAATCGGAGGAGGTTTCAGCCACGAGGGCGAACATGATTTAGCTCTCATGGTCAGCGATTTTCTCGAAAATGGAAGCGGCGGCACAGATTCTCGCTGTAGCAGTGATTCTGATTCTGGTTTCTCCGATCTCGCTCACCTCGCAGATAAAATCTCCGTAAGTTAAATTTTGTTCACGAAATTTAAATTTCGAAAACGGACATTTAAAAATTCTAATTTGCAGATTTTAATTTTATTTTTGTTTATCTTTATTCAACCGTTTGAAATTAGGATTTTTAGAAAATTGAATTGATGTTGAACAAACTTCTTGTTCATGAAATTACAGTTTTATAAGCATTCTGCGCTTTGGTATGAGATGGACCTGATGTCGGTGGTTAATTCTCTCATATTGTCCATTAAAGAGACACAGCTTAACTTTGTTAAGTCGGGCCAATGTAACGGTAGTTGCATAAGGTTTTCGCTGGTAAAGCTCTTGAGACTTTCCGGTTATGATGCTGCTGTGTGCTCGACGAGATGGCAGGGTAGTGGCAAGGTACCAGGAGGTATGCTTATGGATTCCGAGTAATAAATTTGTTTGGCGAACCATATATGTAAATGAATTGATAAAATATGGATTGTTTCCTAACTTGTGAGTTTATGGTTTCTGTAGGGGATCATGAATATATTGATGTGCTAAATTACAATAACAACGGGAGTTCTGAGCGTTTGATCATTGATATTGACTTTCGAAGCCACTTTGAAATTGCTAGAGCTGTTGATTCTTATGATAGAATATTGAAATCGCTCCCAGTTGTTTTTGTGGGGTCTTTGGTAAGGTTGAAACAATTTCTTCAGGTTATGGCTGAGGCTGCAAGATCTTCTTTGAATCAAAATTCAATGCCTCTTCCTCCATGGAGATCTCTTGCTTATTTGCAAGCAAAGTGGCAGTCGCCCCACGTGAGACTATTTGTACCAGGTGAGCAGAATATCAATGGCACCTGCTCTTTTGATCATAGACAGTGTATAGGACACTTGAAAAGGCTGCAGTCTTCTCTGCATACCGAAATTGAATTAGAGCGGTTATTGAAGCCTATAAACAATGACAATAATCGGAGGTTGAAAGTTGATAGGCATCGGCATTCCTTATTGAGACCTCTTTGAGAGGTGCAAGTTTTGACCTTGGAAATGCAAGTTCCTTCTAAGAGTGTAATTCTGTTGCGGCTTCCTTTTCACTGATTTGTTTTCCACATATCAAATAAGTGACAATCAGCTCAAATTGAATGTTCATCTTCATTCTTTACTTCTCGAGTTGACAAGTGATACAATTGTCTTTTTGTTTTCTTTCAAGTCCGTATCAAGTTTTCAGAGCTGCGTATGCTGTTTCTTTATGCTTTGATTGAACCTGCATTATACCAGTTGGGTTGGTACCACTTGTAGCGAATTGATCATTAGAATTTTTCTGGGTTTTGCGTTTTTAGTATCATCTTGAATGTATTTTTCGTCCTTTGCTATATGGGTTTTGGAAAGTTTTGCATTTTTGATTTTTTTTCCTTATATTTTTAGAGTGTTTCTGCTTTTATGGATGAACTGCATTCTGTATTTCTTCCCCGTGTATTAAATAGGCAAATTGATGTCTGTTACATTTGACCATATGGAACCCAAAGGACGAGTCGATTTTAAGTAGTTTATGATTTATTCTTCTGATCTGTCTTTACTTTCTGAAGAATATATTTCTCCAGGTTAACCATCAGATAAACAGATCACTTTCAAATTAATCTATCAAACATGCGACATGCCATTTTAAGATGCAAGTTTGTCCAATTATTTGGCACAAAATTATTAGAAGAAAAATAAAGGTTGTTCAAGATGCAGTTTATTCGGGCTAAAAACAGTCTGTCAGCTGATTTTTATTACATTCGAGACTAAAACACCTAAATCCCAACTTGTTCTCTTCCCCAGATCCAGTTCTTCGTTATTTATAATCAGCCTGGGTCCTAGTATTCCTTGGCCACAGCCTTCAACCTGCAAGTGAACAGAAGAATATGGATTTTTCTGCACTTGACACATCCAAAAGATAGATAAAAGCACAAGATACCAAATAATATACCTTAAGTAAATGGAAATATGCAAGAAATTTTTACTTTAATTTTGATTACTTGTCCAGAACCACCATGCCAGACTGTTCCCATGCATGAATGACCTCATGTTGGCTGCGGTACATACGGCCTTCGGGATCATAGTAGTACTGTAACACAAAGGAGGTTTATTTATAGTTTTCATTGTTTAAGTTTTGAATATTTAGTATAAATATATGATATAACTAAATGAATTAATGCTTACTATGAAATGATGTTATCTCATCCTAAATATTCAAAGAAAATTCTTGCATATATGAAGCTGCCCTTTTCTTGTTTGATGACTTTGATATTTTAGTAAGACTATTGCAAAATTCGACTTAACGTTCTAGGGAAAAAAAAAAAGATACCATTGCATTATTTGCTTCTCCTTGGTTGAATTTAAGTTGCTAGTTATGAACTGATTTCTCTTACAACCTTCCGCCACATGCTCAAGTGGCTGACTTTCTAGCAACAAAAACACATTGATTGTATTAAAATCTTTGATACAAAGTACAAACCCTGAAATTCTTCGCGCCTTTGCCGACACTAACATTTCTGTGACGGTAACCGCTGGCAACGGTGATATTCCTACTCTTAGTAAGCTTGATGCTGCTCGCAAATGAGTTGCTGCAAACATATCTCCTTATTATCCACAAGGAAATTATTCGTTTGCTGCTGGTAATGAAATCCGGCAAAGTGCTGTTAAGGATTGGATTTATAAATCTTCTTCCTGCAGCGAAAACTCTTGTAATGCGGTTAAATTAAGCAACTCCGAAGTAGATACTTGAATTTGGGTATATCGATGTGGATCCCTCAAAGCACAATGAGAAAAAATGGATAATGGATAGCCACTATTTGATTTCCCGGCCAAAAACTCATAGCGAATTCAAGATTAGGATACCTCATTACAACTCTTTGAAACAAATGTCCTTTTGCGGCTATTATGAAACGGTCTGTAGCTGGATCTTACGTCAATATATATATATATATATATATATATGTACACACACACATACACTTGCTTACATATAAATAAAATCCCATCAATCTAAACATGACTCTATCCTTTTATAAAATATCATCAATATAAGCCATTTAAATTGAAATCTTGGGTCAAGACCTTAAGAGAAAAAAGGACTCCAATATACTACTTCCAAAATACTTGTACAAGAAGAAAAGGAGGAAGAGAAGACTAAAGATATTGTAAATATTCTAGATATAGACATTTTGATCATTGAGCCAAATCATGTTTAAACTTTAGTACCACATATTTTTTATAACTTGTCTAAGTTCATATCCATAATCAATTTGCAAACCCATAACAAAGTTACTAGAGTTTATATAGAATCTAATCCTTGCTATCGTAGTTTATTTTGCATAAAATTATAACTTTTACGTTAATTAAAGATGAAAAATCACGTTAATAATTTTATGTTAGAGAAAAGGGCCCAAAAACAAATTATTCTTTTAAAATTTCAATAATGATTCACAAAAATTAACATTGAAAGACATTAGACAAACTATCTTTAAACAGTTCCAAGAGTGAGTCAAAGTTTGTCTCTCAAGGCTAATTCATTTTCAAGGCTAGTCACTATAGCTTGAGCTAGGAACTACTCTAAAAGCTCAAATTGATCTCCTTGCAGATGCTCAACCAGTGCAAAATATTGTAATATGCTATATATTACAATAAAAGATCTTAGTTCTAGAACATCTAAACCATGAAGAAGACTCTATTCCTTATGATTATGGCGAGAGTGTCAAAACACTGGCCCTATAGGCTCTTAACAAAGACCCTTACTAGGCATTAGTGAATAGGATTCTAAAGCATAAAAAATTTTGTCAAACTCTATCAAGATGACATTGTAAGAATAGTATTTCGATATTGGTTGATAATAGGATAAACAATCAAGGTTTTCCTTCCTTAAGACCATTAGTGTATGACCACCTATATGCCTGTCAAACATCTTAATGGAAGGTGGCCAAATATGCCAAATTGCTTGGAAGTTCTTATCAATGAGATAAGCTCCTTGCTTCTTTAGTCTAATCTATAATTTATATATCAAAACAACTCAATTTTTAGTTACAACAGGTAAGATGATCGAAGCCATCCATCTTGAGGTTTGGAATGATGATTAGTTGATAATGCCTACAAATGACATGAGCTAGCCTTTTGTATACAATATAACATTCACTTAGTTTCTAAGACATCGGTGTTATAAATAACCCAAACTCCTTAGGTGGAACAACTCATCAAACTTGTAAACAAGATGAATAAGACCATTTGAAGACTAGTCAAACCTTTTAAGAGAAGGTGACCAAATTTACCCTGACTAAGATTATGTTGGGAAGCTTTGTTGTATTTCCTGATATCTTGATAGCAAGGACAAGAGAGTTAAGTGTCAAAGGGGAAGATATCCCTCTAATTGCTTCAAACGATAGTATTTATTACTTTGCATACAACTAATCTTGGTTTGTAAACAATCAATAGAGTTAGTTCAAAAAGAAAAGCCAATGGAAAATAATAAGAAGATTAACAAAGACTCCATGTCAAGAAGTTAAAGAACAATCCCACTTTGTATTAAAAACATTCTGACCACCCCTATTGCTTAGATATATGTGACCAATAAGTATAAAAAAAACTATTTTTATAACCATTCAAACTCTAAGATATGTATCTAATTCTCTATACTTTTCCAATATATAGGCATTGTGCATATTCACCATCTCATGGTAAATTATCAAAAAAACCCCTAATCGGACTAAAACAATAACAAAACTCATATAGAGTTTAAGGTTTAGAGTTAGGGTTTTAGGGTTTAGGTGTCAATTTACCCTCATAGTAAAATATCAATTTACCTTACTTGATAAATTATCAATTTACCTTTGTCGATCTTTCCTATATATTTCATAACTAAATTAAAAAAAAAAATTCATAACTAAATGTACAAATATAAACTTAACACAAATGTTGAAAAATATCAATTTACCCCTGCATCGTAAAATATCCAAAAAAAAAAAAAAACCTTAGCATTTTTCTATTGGGAAAAAATATCATTTTAATCATTTCTATCATTCCTGATATTGAATTACACTTATCAAATAAATTCAATGCATAAAAAATAATATATAATCATCAAATAAATAAAATTTTGAGTTAATGTTCACATAAATACTTGGATGTAAAGAACTTTCTTGAATCTGAAATCACGATATTGAAATTTGGTGAAAGTGTTGAAATGAGAATTTTTAAAATTTGTGGGGTTTAGTTGTGGTATTGGTTTGTATAAAGCACTAGGATTTATGTAAAAGGGATGTATTTTGGTATTTAAAATTAGGTTTTGGTTATATCTATATAACCCCTCTAAGGTTGATCACTTTCGCATTAAACTCCGCTAATTTTGGTCATTTTAATTACTAACCCTTTAATGAATCTACTAATTAATTATAAAAAGCATAACTTGCATCATAAAATTTGAATATGGGAAATTTTTTTTAATCACAAATTTTAAATGGAAGCAACACTCACAAAGGACATGAAGGCAGGCAGAGATTTATTGAAGGCCCATGGTGGTCCCAATGGGAACTTTGCTTTTAGTTGGTGTCCTAAAGACCTCAGGATTTTCTTTCTCATGGAATGATTGAAGGCAGTGGTGCCTTCAGAAGGAAATAACACTTCAATGAGAAGACTTATTGGTTGCAAAATGAAGTGAACAAACCGTATCTCTTTCAAACAAAAGAGAAACCAAAGGCAACTGCTCGTTCTTCTTTCTTCTTCTTTTCCTGAATTTTTCTCCGAGCAATTCCACTAACCCCGTGACAACAATGGGCGAATTCCAGTCAAGACTCATTAAACTTTGTTGACAAAAAAGTAGTGTCCTTAAGCAAATAGACTCCTTGTGAAAGTATATGTGGTTTTTGCAGCCTTGGCCTGAGACTGGATCGGAATGATCAGATGGGTTGTTGTTAGATGCATTACTTTTGCCAAAAATCTGTCATTCTTATCTCTTGATTATGATCTGCTACTGTGATGGAATCATGAATCTTAATTGTCACTCAATTCTTTGTAATGAATTAACACCTAATCACAACTCTGCATGGACATCATTAGGTAAAATTGTTCCCCATGTCTGTCCTTGAATACATATTTTAATACATAAATGGTACATTCTATGGCATCATAAACAGGAAAAGGACGAACAAAAGAAAAGAAAGTGGGAGCATCATGTGATATTACATAAAAATATTAAGATTACTACTCAATAACTCCAACTACTTTGATCTCAAGAAACCCCTTTAAATTGGCTTGCATAATATAGATGATAATTGAAGTTTTATTAAATTAAAAAAGAATTATTTGATATTGAATATTATTGTAAAGAAAAGTGGCCTTATTCAATCTCTGAGATCACTTTTAATAATAGAAGAGTGGCATATACATTTGTAAGATAGAGAATAAATTTAATGTGAAGTGATAACTCTCTTTTTGACTGCAATATCCCAAACAAAATAAAGCCGACGCATCATTAAAAGCTTTAGATTGGTTTGTTATCATACACAGCCACCACCATCACCACCAGAAAAACCCTCAAAACCATGGGAGAAAAAGAGAAGAAGAAGAAGAAGAACAATAAGAAGCAAAAGCACCAACATCCAAATGACCAAACCACAAAACCAGCATCAGATATATCTTTCAAGCCTTGTTCCGAGGTAAAAGGCCTTAAATTTGGTGGCCAATTCATAGTAAAATCATTTACAATCCGAAGAGCAAAACCTCCTGAGCTTCTGAAACTTCTTTCTTATCCACCAACAAACAAATCCAACAACAACAACAAAGTCCCTTTTCCTTCAACAACAGGCTTCTTGCCTACAAACTTCACAATCTTGGCTCACCACGCTTGGCACACACTAACACTTGGGCTTGGCACCAAAAAGTCTAAAGTAGTTCTATTTGTTTTTGAATCTGAAAAAATGAAGTTAGCAGTGGACAGAATATGGCCGCCGGAGATACCTCTCGGAGAAGTGAATAAGAAGCTTATAAGAGGGCTAAGTGGGTGTGAAATGGCTCGGTTCAAGTTCAGAAAAGGCTGCATCACTTTCTATGTATACGCAGTGAAGCGAGTAGGGCACATTGGCTTCTCATGTGCCGAAGATTTAAGAACAATATTGCAGTCGGTTGTTGCACTCAACGATTTCTTGGATCACACAGCGATGCTCGCGATGCCTAACCAGAGAAGCATCAATTACTGTATTCCTCCGGTCGCTATGGCTCATTAGACATCTCTATTAACTTCAAAACATTCATCTTTTTCTTCTTTACATCATTATCATCAACATCATCGCCAATATATATTCTCGCGGACTTTATTTTATTTTTTTACAATTTTGTTGACTTTCTCTTTTTCTTCTGGGTACGGGGAATTGGTTATTTGCTGGGGATCTTGTTTATGTTTCTTTTTGGTATGAATAAATCAAACTATTCAAGCTCTTTTTACATGTGATGCCACACTTCATTTCCAGTTTCTGGTTGATTCTGAAGATCAGGTTAGCGACATAACCTTGCAGACATGTGAATATCTTCTAATCTATATTATTATTATTATTATTTTCAGTAAATCTTTTCCAGTTTTATTATAGTATGTTTTACCACTTTATCAAGCAAACATTTAGTTAAAATGTAAACTTCTTTCTAAGCTAGAACTATGAACTGACCCATCTGCAAAATATTGGTGAGCTTTTAGGGAAAAGAGTTAACATCCGAAGTTCCACAGCGTCATTAATGGTATACTATCACTATCATTATAAATACAAATATTTGAAGCAAAGGGAAGTTGCAGAGTCAGTTTTATATCTATTTCACGGATAAATACACTGTTTTGTCGTAAATTGTGCTGATATCTTACCCGTGAATGCCGCTTACAAATCGGTTCGCAGAAACTTGTCGCTGGCAGCATTAAACTATTTTTATATTTTGGCGCACATTATACAATATTATCGTAGGTTAAAAAGGCTACAAGCCTTGAGAAATATTTCTAAGTATCATTCACTTTTGCTGTGAAAGTATCAAATGTACCTATCAAGTTCATCTTCATTCTATTGAAGATAATATCGATTTTAAAAATAAAAAAGAAAATATGATGTGTGGTACAAAAATACATTGAAAATTTCAAAAAAATATTTAAGTAAAAGTGGTGTCGCATAGTGAAAAGGAGAAGTGGGTAGGGTGAAGAGCCAGCCTCTGCACTGATAACAAAAGCTTTACGGTCGACTAAAGTGGAGAAAAAGGAAAAAAGAAACACTTTATTTCTCTTTTTCTTCTAGTGCTTTTAATCAAACCATGGGAAGGAGAAGGTCACATTGCAATTAACCTTTTTTCCCATATACATATACAAGTATATATATGTACGTATATTATTTTCTACATACTCTGGGACAATAAAACATAATTGCAGTTGGAGGTTATTAATAGTACAGCATACACAATGATAACTTTGAGCTTGCATTATAGGAATTATGTCCTGTCTCCAAGCCAAAAACTCGTCCTGCGCCACAATATCCTCACACTGACACTAATCAAAACGCCACTAAGTCGTTGAGGATCGTAATCTACCACAATGGTGTTGGGAAAATAGCTTAATCTGCATAGCATTTTTTTTAGTCATTCCGTCGTCTTTATTTTCGGGAAAACATAATCTTTTTTTTTTTTTTCTAAAAATAGTTGCTGTATTTTTTTATTTCGAGTGTCTTGGCTATAGCTTTACGTGCCAACTTTGGTAGTAGATAAGGCACCAGGAAAATATATAAAAGGCTGAATGACTATTTTCTCCCAAAACTGTTGGTGTGAAAATGGGTATTAACAAGAAGCACATTAAATTTGAGAAATTCAAATGTAAGAATATGAATAGATGTAGTAAAATACATAGAAAATATAAGTTTTATTACTATATTCAATCGTCTAGACAGAATTAAATATAATGCTTATTTCGATACTTATTTACGTAATCTTATGGATTTAAAAATTTTAATATTTTCACTTTATTACTTGAGATTAATACATTTGTTAAAAAAAGGGTTTTAACTATACCCATTATAGATGTCAGTCCATAAATATAGAGGATTCTTTGAGGTAAATACCAATTTTATATTTTAATCTTTAAAAGATATTATATAGTGAAAAGATCAAATTGTACAGTAATCATATTATTGACAAGTGAAAATCAATCAGTAACACTTTATTAATTGAGTGGTTATGTGTTTTATTAGAGATTAATCTTGGTATGTATATGAATGACTATTAGATTATAAATTTAATATGAATTTGTACACTTCAAATGCGAAAAAGAGTCTATGCGTCACACACAATAATGGTATATCAAGTTTTAAAGGCATTGAGTTGTTTGGGATGAATCAAGTCCAATAGTCAAATTGTCAATTTTAAGTCTCGTAGGATTGTTGGACTCAAAACATAAGTTTTATACTTTAAGGGCTAAAATGAAATAATCTAGATGTGAATGAGTTTAGTTAAATTTGTATATAGTTGACTTTATCCAATTCAGATAAAGAAAATAGATAAAGGTCGGGTCATATGCACAACTCTGTATAGTCAATACATGCTTATATGTTATCGTAGGTTCACCTTATCTTTCGATTTTATTATATATTCCAAAATTTAGATAATCACAAATTTAAAGAGATATAATAAATGTTAGGTATACGATCGTGCATGATAATGAAATGTCATGCATTGTCTCCTATAAAAAAGAGACAAATTTCAAACTTTTAAGCCTATACACTCATGTCCATCCTTATATAATCACGATTGTGCATAGTCATTTTAGCAAACCAAGTTATGCACATTTTGCCTCCATTTGCTCGTGCCTTATGTGGGTACCAAAGTGTCATATTTTTCATAGATAAGAGATCAAAAGCGATTCAAATCATCATTCTGACATAGTTAAAGATAAAAAAGTTGCTAATATTGGCATGAATATCTTCAAGCACCCTGTGCCTGTCTTTATATGCATGTTTGTATGGTAATTGACTACAAATGGATCCAAAGGGTGTTTATGGAAAATTTGCATGTATTTGTAATTTTTAAAATATAGCTTTTGTTCCTTTTATATGTATTTAACTTGTGCCATAAACATCAACAGACTTCATTTTCACTCTCAATGACAAAATTCAAAAAGACTACAGTAAAAGAGAGGCTACATAGCCTATAAGAATGGACTCAAAAAAGAATGATAAGTATAAAGCCAAATTTAGCCTTTAACGAGATTAAGAAGTCATATTTAATCTCACCAACGTCAATGTAAGATATGTCCTATTGATAATGGTAGAGGTTATATTTTATTTTGTCATTTGTCGAGAGTCCTTTGTGGTATATATTAATACAATCAAAAGATTCTTAAGCCATTTATAAAGATGAACGTGGTCAAGAGTGACCCCATGTAAGGGTGGCCCCCCTAATTGTATTTTTAATTTTAAATTATATGATAAATGTTTTAATTTCTTTTTTAATTCTGGATCTATAAATTTTTTTGAAAAAGCCTTTGAGTTAACATTGTTTTTATAAAATTTAAACCCAAATCTTAATCTTATATCTTTATAAAAAAATAAATATCTAATTTTAGTAGCAAAGAAGATGAAGTAAAAACTTTCTAAATAGAAAAACATTAACTTTTTTTGTCATAAAAGAATACATTTTTAATTTCAACAAAAGTTTTTAGTTTTATATAATAGAGATTGATTCAAACTTTATTTACTATATTTTAATGTTGAAGTTTAAGTCATTTTTTATACAAATTAATTTTTATTTTTAATAAAATATTTATTTAATATTTAGGGTTTCTATTTATATTGTATCCATAAAACTAATTTTTTCTAATCCTACAAATAAAAATGATAATGTTTGATAGTTATTTATTTGTTTTAATAAACAATTAAATATTAATATTATATTCGCTAAAATTAATTATATATTAGTATTGTATTTATTATTATTTTACTTTCAATTAAAATTTATTTTATAACTTATAAGTTTGTTTTAAAAGAAAAGTTTGAATTTGTTTTATTATTATAATAATATTATTGTATTTAATTTTAATTAAAGTTTATTTTATAAATATAAATTTAATTTATTATCTATATATTTAAATTTAATTAAAAATTTATATAATTTAATTGAATTCTCCTAACAAAAATTCTTACGACCATCACTGAACGTGGTGGTGATGGAAGGCTTGTTGGTGGATTAGCAGTTAGTGGTGGGGAAATTCAATATAAAATAGATACTAGCGGTGGTGGTCTAATCTTCTTGGTTGATTGGATACTCGTGACAGTGAAGGAAATAGGCATAACAAGAATGTATGGCCAATTGAACAAGTGAGTTTTTAAATATTAAAATATAAAAATCAGGTGGGAAAAATGCTATTGTGGCTACATTTTTAAAACGCCCACCGTGGGGCTCGAACCCACGACCACAAGGTTAAGAGCCTTGCGCTCTACCGACTGAGCTAGACGGGCTTCGTTGACTAAACGGTATAATTTTCATATAACAGGTACAGTAAAGTTTGATGACCTTGTTATCTGCTGGTCTACGGGGGCGAAAAACCAAACACAAGCTCAGCGGCAAAACGATGGCGTTGGTATGGACAATCGTGCAGGTCATGGTGACTCTAATCCTGCTTTTGCTGTTTGGATTAGTTTCTCTGATTATTTTCGAAGCATTTAGAAGAAGGCAAAACAACGCGTATGTTTATTCGTCAATAGAAAACCTAATTTGGAATTTTTATTAATCTTCTTCTGTCTTCATTTACTACGTTTTTGTTTTTCGGTTTTCTAATTTTATCTGAAATTCAATTTTCATTTGAAAAGCCACATTGAAGCTCCTGCAATCTTCGAAGATCCTAATTCGTTGAAAAAGGTTAGATAGTTAAATTGTTTTATATTTTCATAATTAGGTTCAGCCTTTATTTATATGTTTGTTTTCAGATTCCCTGTCCTTCTCTTACTGATCCAGCGGAGAAATATATCTCTTTGATAATTCCTGCATTCAATGAAGAACACAGGCTTCCTGGAGCTCTTGATGAAACTTTGAAGTACGTTGAATCTCAAAATTAATGTTATTTACTTATTTTATGAGGGCAATGCAACTTGGCGTGGGCTTGTTTAATGATCCATGATTCATTGATTGTTGTTGCAGAAAGTGTAACAATGTTAAAGAATAATGACTTGGTTTTTACTTTGTAGTTATCTTCAACACCGTGCATCAAAGGATAAATCATTTTCTTATGAGGTAATTTTTGTTTTCATTGTTTTTTGGATCTTCTGAACTAGGATTCGCAACAGTGAGAGCTGATTGTATTATAATTGCTAGTTTAAAATTGTAGTTTGTGTTTCTTCTCGAAGTCACCAAAAGTTTGTTGATAGGCTGAATATTGAATGTTTCATATTGATGGCAATTTGAAATGTGGCTTTCAATGTTGTTTAACTTGGTATATTAAATGATGTACTAATCTTTGTATGAACACACAATGTGAATTGACTTCCCAATAGATTTTAGGGAACCCCATGCACACGTTATTTGAGGTTAGGCCTTACAGTGGCATATTCTGCAATGCAATTACAATTATTTACTGCTGAGTACTGGATAGGTATTGATTGTTGATGATGGAAGTGTTGATGGGACAAAGAGAGTAGCATTTGATTTTGTAAAGAAATACACAGTGGACAATGTGAGGAGCATTCTCCTTGGAAAAAATCATGGCAAGGGAGAAGCTATAAGAAAAGTGAGTCTGAGCTGTACAATTCATCTCATCTGTTGTGAGTCATTATATTAGTTTGAAAAGATTCCTTTTCTGCTACTTGTGACAACAATTGATTGAAGCTCTTTACTTCTGTGAAAGCATTGTAAAACAGGGAATGCTTCATTCACGTGGTGAATTACTTTTGATGCTAGATGCTGATGGTGCGACTAAGGTTAATGACTTAAAAAAGCTTGAAAATCAGGTTAGTATTAGCTCTGATTTATACCATAAATATATTACTGTAGTTTATGTTAGTTGTTTGATTATCATATAAAATTGTATTTGAAGTTATGTGGAAATATCAAATATTAGCCATGTACTGCAGAATATCTGATGTTATCCATGTAGATCTATGCAGTTGCTAAAAAGGAGTATTGTCATGGAGATTCAGCAGCTCAAGATTCAAGTTTTAGAATATCTGATGTCCCAGTGGCTGCATTTGGCTCTCGTGCTCATCTTGAAGAGAAAGCTTTGGCTACTGTTAAGTTTTGTTAATTCTACTTACTATTTTATACATGTTTAGTCTCTCTGCATTTCATTGGTGTTCTAAGCTTCTTTTAGTTGAACTAGTATACCTCATTTCAGAGGAAGTGGTACCGCAATTTTTTGATGAAGGGTTTCCACATAGTGGTTCTCTTGACTGCTGGTCCTGGTATTCATGATACACAGGTGAGTTTTATCTTATAAGTTTCTTTACTTTTCGCACCTCAGTTTTCTCCATTATTGATTTAATAATGTATACTGAAATTGGAGTAACTTTGTTGCTGATTATCTAATGTGTAATTCTTGGTTCATCAGTGTGGTTTCAAGATGTTTACAAGGGCCGCAGCAAGGAAGCTTTTCACAAATATCCGTTTGAAAAGGTGATTTCGACTTTCTTACGTATTGATACCCCCTCTAAAATTAAAATTAATTTTCAAAATTTGAAGAGAAAAAATTTGACAATAGCTTCATGTTCACGTTGTGTTGATGCAATGGCATATAATGCCTTTAATCTGCTTTCATCTTGTCTACATAAGCAGTGATTTATTCCATATTTGACCTTCTGTTTCCTGTTTGCATAAATTTTGAAATTTATTATCTCAGGAGCAAATTGGATTGTGCAGGTGGTGCTTTGATGTGGAGATAGTTTTTCTATGCAAAAGGTTTAACATCCCAATGGCTGAGATATCTGTGAATTGGTCTGAGATTCCTGGGTCCAAGGTGAATCCCCTTAGCATCCCCAACATGCTTTGGGAGCTTGCACTTATGTCAGCTGGATACAGGACTGGTATGTGGAAGGTTGCCAATTGAGCCTTCAAGCCTGACTGGATTCATAACGTTATCTCTATCTGGTTTTAGGATTCAATGCAATAGAGGAATCAGACACTGATTAGGCAACCTTAGGTTATACAAATCTTTAAAATTATAGTTGAGCCAGCATAAGCTCGGCTTTTGATGTTCTTATTAATGTCAACCATGAGGTCCAATTGTATTGTTACTTGTTCTCATAGTTGTTTTCTTCATACTTACTGACCAATAAATTAAAAAGCCTAGAATCTTCTCCATATGATTATATATTCATGATAATTAATTATAATTTTCAATCATGTAATTAGGTGCATTTTTCATGTTGTCATTCGGTGATCACAAATATTACCAGTCAAACTGTGACTAAATTGAAAATTTATTTGGCTCAATCACATTCTCGTCTGGTCGAAATGTCAAGAGATATAGTTCCACTCCCAGGTCAAAATTTACAGTAATTTGACCTTAGAGAAGTTGGTGTTTCTTCACTTTTAAAGAGTGGTTGGTGAATGCTCATGCCGTAATGGAGTTGTTGCATTTCTTACGTACATAAAGCTCTGTTTTATAAGGCTTTGAAAATTGTGAAAAACTATACCTACCTTACCATAGAAAGTATTTTAGACTCAACTCCAACATGAGCAATCCTGTTTTTCATAATCTGAGAGCACAAGCATGTTTCTACCTCAAGGAAAAGATCAGAGATTATACGCCAGAGGTGATTTGATTAAGATGTGTCCTCATGTATAATTAGTCTGACTATTATAAACTTTGTTTGATAGGAAGAACTGGCTAGGCTCTTATAATACGACGCTCTAATTTTATTAGAACACCTTCTAACTCATGGACCCAGAAGAATTGCCAAGGAAGGAGTTCCAAAGCGATGAGGATGTCATAATTGGCGTGGGAAAGTATCAATATATTGAATATAAGGGCTTCACCTTAACTGCCTTTAGTTTTATTATGTGTTGATGCTTGTTAAGCTACTCGAGAAATCAAAGGGGTTTGGGAGTTTCACCCATATAGATGGAAGTAAAAACATACAGGAGGTGTAATTCTTATTATAATATGATTATATGGATGAACATGACAAACTGAGGGACTTGAGATAAAGTTTCCTGAACGAGGAAGCACTTGAAAGGCCACGAAATCAGAGAATCAAATCACCCACGAAATAAGAGAATCAAATCACCCACGAAATAAGAGAAGACGAGCTTGAATCTACAGCATCATTGCTTTCTTCTACAAAACGAAGCTTTTAGCAAATAGGTAGTTGGTCATAGAGTCATTTCTGCTATGTTGTTTGGTGATTGACATGACATACGACTAATGCTATATGCAGTAAGCACCAATTTAGGCTAGAACTAGAGGACTCTCTCTTACAGATTCGTGGCTTTCGCCTTCCAAATTCTTTCTTTTTATCACTGAATGAGTCCTCAAGGAAAGTGAGTTTGTTCAACTTTTCCATTTTCAGAAGTCCTTTACGAGGATTCAGAGTATTTAATTTTATTATAATGTTGGGATAAAACTCGACTGGAACCAAGATTGTGATTACGCCTAACCTAACTCAAATTCAAATTGAAATTAGAAACAGTCTAAGATTACCAAGTGCATCTGTCACAGCAAAATTTGATGGCCCGTTTCAGATCCTCAAGACAAATAATAATATTTTAACGAGTACTCCTTTCTTCACTCCAACATGAAAATAAATATAGAAGCATAACAAAGGTAGAATGAAAAGGGGTTGCAAAAACAAAAATAGTACTTCTTTCTTCAACAAACCTATTGGTGAACTCTTAGAAGCACTTTCTATGCACGATTGATGGCCCAGATTCATCATACTCTGCCTTCGAGATCCACATCTAAACTCAAAAAACGAGAAAATGAGAAATGAGAAACAATCAAGCAGATGATAGGACACTTAACCAGAGCATGTATTCATTGTGTATGAGGGTGGAAAACAACGTACCTGCTGGAAGGTGCTCAGGGAAGCCAAGATAGACCCTCCAATCCAGACGCTGTATTTCCTCTCAGGTGGTGCCACCACCTTAATCTTCATACTGCTTGGGGCAAGGGCAGAAATTTCCTTGCTCATTCTGTCAGCAATACCAGGGAACATGGTTGAACCACCACTGAGGACAATGTTGCTATACAAGTCTTTTCTGATATCAACATCGCACTTCATGATTGAGTTATATGTGGTCTCGTGGATTCCTGCTGTTTCCATACCGATCATGGATGGTTGGAAAAGGACCTCAGGACAACGAAAACGCTCAGCACCAATGGTGATAACCTGTCCATCTGGCAATTCATAGCTCTTCTCTACTGAAGTGCTTTTCTTGGCGGTCTCAAGCTCCTGCTCATAGTCAAGGGCAATGTAGGCCAGTTTTTCCTTCATATCCCTGACAATTTCACGCTCAGCTGTTGTGGTGAAAGAATACCCACGCTCAGTGAGGATTTTCATCAAAGCATCAGTGAGGTCACGGCCAGCAAGGTCAAGACGGAGGATTGCATGTGGTAGGGCATAACCCTCGTAGATTGGGACTGTATGACTGACACCATCACCGGAGTCCAACACAATACCTACAGGCAAAGGCACAATATACATATTTTAAATTAAGGAAAACATCTGTCTACATGATCTAAATAAACATAATTGTAATTCGACGAAAAACAACAGGAATTGGACATCTCCAACAATCAATAAGATGATTGACCACTGGATGCTTAGGGAAGAATCACTAGAACAAAAGGCATTCAATTCAATAACAAAGAGAAAATACTCCTTAGGATTCTAGTTATATATCACAACTACAGTCTTCAAATAAAAAAATCAGCTTTTCTATTAACAAAGAGAAGAACACATTATTTTTCAAAATTTGTGATTCTTACCAGTGGTACGACCACTTGCATACAATGAAAGAACAGCTTGAATGGCGACATACATAGCAGGAGCATTGAAGGTCTCAAACATAATCTGGGTCATCTTCTCACGATTAGCCTTGGGGTTGAGAGGAGCCTCAGTCAAGAGAACTGGGTGCTCTTCTGGTGCAACGCGAAGCTCATTGTAGAAAGTGTGATGCCAAATCTTCTCCATGTCATCCCAGTTGTTCACAATACCATGCTCAATTGGGTATTTCAAAGTTAAAATACCCCTCTTAGATTGAGCCTCATCACCGACATATGCATCTTTCTGGCCCATACCAACCATCACACCAGTGTGACGGGGTCGGCCAACAATACTGGGGAAAACAGCTCGTGGTGCGTCATCACCAGCGAATCCAGCCTAAAGGAAAAAAAAAATATCATTGGAAAAGCTAATGCTTCAAACAAAAAAAAACCAATAATAACTTTCATTCACATTCTTTACCTTAACCATCCCTGTTCCATTATCGCAAACGAGTGGCTGAATATCCTCAGTATCTGCCATCTTCTACTTCTATCTACAATGTTCAAATGCAAGCAGTTAAGACAAAAACATGAATTTCTTAATCAAAACAACCACACCGTGATTGTCAGTGCATTGCCTTATTTTGTTATGTGAATATCAAAATTTGGATCTTGATTAAAATATAACTTTATTCTGTTCGTCCATAAAATTGCGACATTCAATTTTATTTACAAAGTGATATGTGAAGGAAAGAGCATAATTTCTTAAGTAAAAACAAGGACGCAAGCATTGTCCTGGTTTCACCTGATTTCCCATTGAGAATATCAGAATAGAAACTTGATTGGAACACATATATTAAGAATCATTTTCATTAAAAATTAGCATGCCTCAGCTAAAATGCAACGATCAAACAATTTACAAAACCAAACTCTACATTAGGATCCAATCAAAAACACAAACAAGATAAAATTACATCGTAATTCATATAAATCAAAACCTAAATTAAAAAAATCAACAATCGAAAGTATATGCGGATCAATCCATTGTCAAAACAAGCAATTCACCGGATCTATTCTGCGAGCAATTAGTCAAGAGATCGATCAGAAAATTAAAGAAAAAATATAAACAAATTGTTTCAAAAGAAACAATTATAATGGACAGAAAAAAAAAAACCTGTTAAGATGTTGAAAAAGAGATAAAAGCGCAGTAGAAGACACCCTAAAATGGAGGGCACCTTGTACTCAAGGCGAGAAGAGGAGATGACATTAATATAAAAGAAGAGCCAGAAGATATGTGAACGGTTGGATTAATTATTGGGCACAGCTTATAAATAGCCTCTTATGGGGTCATTATCCCTGCCGCATCTGCCTCCATCCGCATTTCCAGTCCTCTTCTTTTACAGTTTTGCCCTTGGATCATCCAAAAAGTTAAAAACACCTGTCACTGTCAAACAGATTTGGCTCCAAGGTTGTTGGAAGAAAACGCTTGTCCAGCCTCCACTCTCATGGCAACTTGTGCATGCCTTCAAACAGCTCAATATTTCCTTTTTTGCTCTCTTTAAAACATAATCAACCCTCACCAAATATACCTTTGAATATTACAGCAGCAAGATAAATGATCATGGCGGATTCTTCGAGTCCTTGAAACTTCAAAAAATTTATATATAAAAAGGAATCAGAGAAAAGCAAAGTATGACGTAACCATTGTATTATTTTTGTACGAACCACGTCGGTTTAAGCATTCCAACTTATAAATGACACAATTTAGTTACCATAAATAGTAAAATTAATTGCATGGGAAGTAGTATTTTTTATATTATCTGACTCAAAATTAGGTCAAACGACATATTCCTAGCTAAAATTTTATTCAAACACAGATTTTTATTTTTTAAATTTTAAAAACTCAAATATTCATTTATTAACCCAAATCAATGATTAAATTTAGTAGTTAGTGGATATATTTTCATAATAAAAAGGGTTTTGATAATTTTATTAATAAAAATTTATAAAATAATAAAATAATTTTTTAGAAAAAATATAAAATATTGAAAAATATACACAATTTTATAAATACATTAAAAATTTTAAAAAATTAAAAATTTTAACAAATTAAAAAAATTAAAAAATAGCCACCGCTGTCGATAATAAAACTAAGTGATTGAAAATAACCATCTAATTATAGGGGTGGCCAACCATTCCATTTGATTGTCTGCCTCTTATTTTTGAGGAGACGACTAGATTTGATCGTCTCTGTCAATCTAAATCCCCTTGAACCAGGTGGTTCTTTTCGACCACTTGGTTCAATTGGTGACAATGATTATTTTTTTATTTTTTAAAATTTAAATATTTATTAAAATTTTTAAAATTTTTATATTTAAATAGTATTTTATAATAATTTTTTTTTTTAATAAGGGTATCTTAATCATTTTATAATGTGTGTTTGTAAAATTGAATAGAAAAAGGTAAAGGATGAGTGTTTGAGTTTTTAAAAATTAAAAAATAGAAATTTGTATGTGAGTGACACCTTGCGTGGAAATAAGTCCTTTTAGCCCTCAAAATTATACCAAGTCAAAAAATCATTAGCCTATTATGTCATTTATAGCAAGAATCTATAAATGAATGTTTAGTGATATTTTTGTTATGATATTTATACTAAAAGCTGCTAAAAATATGAAAAGTTAGAAAATTTTAATTATATTGTGACATTTATAATAATTGTCACCATCAATTTATATTTTATTCAAGTTTTCCTTTTAAGACACTAATCATACATATATATATGTGTGTGTGTGTGTGTGTGTGTATTCTTTTTCATTTTTTGTTTGTTAGTTACATGTTGTTAGGATTCATCTTTGGTTTATTCTTTCTTTGTTTGAGTTTTGACATCTAAATTTATTTATCAAATCAATTCCTCTAATATTTTGTGTAGGCATAAAATATAATAGAATTGATGAATTTGAAACTCTAAATCAATTCATAGGATTTGACTGTAGTCCTTAGCTTTGCTTGAATAAGTGAACCATAACTTGGTTGCCTGTCAGTTAACAAATTATTGGCCAAGTATTTGGAGTAAGCATGTGAATGGTGTTTGTTGTTTAGCTGACTTTGATGTCACAATTTTTTATTTTTTATTTAAATATTGTAAGCTCATCCAATATAGGAATGCAATCATTTTAGATTCATCTCTACTGTAAGCTTCATGTTTATTGACAAACAGTCGTTCGATTTTCCATGAAGTTTCATAAGAGTATATGCGACATGTTGAGGGATGAAAAAAATCAATCATCTTTAATCGACATCTGCAAATATATTATTTATTTGTAATTTTCTGTTGGATATATGATACAAAGTTCTTTTTTTTTTTTCATTTTAATAATTCAATATCAAAATATATTTTCCTAATATAAGGTTAGAAGAAACCATGGAGAAAGGTTTCTATTTTTTTCCTACAGTATGTAGGGCAAGCACAGAAATAGTTTTTGGGTCAATGTCTGGAGAGGGTTTGGTTGAGTTGTTGATATGGTATAAGGATAATATACATATAATTTGTGTACTTTTTTATAAAGTAAAATTTTCAATGAAATAAAAAGATGTAATAGAATTGTTGAATTCAAATCTTGAAATCAGTTTATATATATATCTAAGCCATCGGTTATGGAATTGTTTTGAGATATTAATTAATATGCCAGTAGGTTGCAACCATGGAAAGATCTTGTGTGTGTTTTTAGTCATTATACATTGCTATCAATCAAGTATTGTATATTAAATTAAGAACGTGGTTTATCATTAAGCTCAAAGACAATATATGATGGTTACAATGTTTAATTATTTCAACTCAGTGGGCATAAAAATGTTGAGTCATGTGTATATTCGTGCTTCCTTGTCAGCTTGTCCTATACTTTAATTGTACACTAATGGGTGCTAAAATCTATAGGAAAGAAGTGGAAGTGTTAGACAGATAAACTTAAATCAAAGAACTTTGAGATGCACGTAAATATGAAAAAACTTTTATACAATAGACTTTGGTGTATACCAAGAAATCAATGGATTTCTCTTCTTACACATTAGTATTTAACACCAAGAAACCAATGGACTGCGCTTCTTACACATTAGAATTTAAATAACGTAAAGAAATGATCTTTTAGGATATCTTTAATTATATTTCTATATTAAAAATAGTTGTTTAAAGAGAGTAATTTTTATTTTTCTTGTGCTTGGTGTTTTATTTCTTTTTGTGCTAATATTACATTTTTGCATTTGGTAATTTCATTGCAATTTAGCGGTTGGTATTGGATTTGTCGTGGTGCTTTTTTTTTTTCTGCAATTTTCAACTACTATTTTTTTTTTTGTATTTTGTTATTTTTCTGTGGTTAAAGATTTTTTCGGCGGGTAATATTATTGTTATGTTGCTAATAATATATATATTTTATAATTATCCTATTCTTCATTGATTAGAATTCTATTAACTATTAAAAAAAAAGTTCATAACTAGTTTATTTCATAGTATTGTGATATTATTAAATTTTTTTATACAATAAATAACCATAATGAAACAAATAGGAGAAGTCGTTTAACACAAAAAATATCATATACACAAAAAATTAGGAGTATTGTATACTTAATGAAATGAAATGAAAAGTTGAAATATAGTTATTAAATTATGACCTATCTATTATATGTCAAATGAATTGATAAAGTGTATCTTTTCAATCATGTAATATTAGGTTAAGAATAGAATAACCCTCTCGAGCATAATATAAATAAGGATGAAAGAGACATTGATCAAGAGTCTACTCAAAGAAATATAAGTTTACTCCATTTTGTATGTAAGCTTGAGCAATGTTGTTGTATTTATATTGTTACTGTCACTTACATAATAATATAATGAATAATTGTTTCTTAGAAAATATATTAAATTTTGTAGCAATGAAAAAAATTATTAAATTATAAAAATGCATTATTTAATTTTATTTTTCCTTTAAGATAAATAAACTTAGTTTAAATAATATATTGTTAATTTATATTGAGCTAACGACCCAAGAAGAGTTGAACCAATTTCTGAATTCCATTGAGCAAACTAATGGAAATAGTGCTTGGGAAGGTGATATATATTCACAAGTGTCCTACAAGTTCGTGGTATTTATCATCATCTCATCATTTAGCAAGAACTTCAAAGAATAATACATCATCTAATGAAAGAGAACACCAACTAAAAGAAAAACCAAAATAAATGGAACAATTGAAGGATTAAATTAATCAAAATCAATAGAATAAACAATTAATTCAACAATAAAATAATTTGATAGATTTTATTCACATACGAATAATATAATATTTTAAAAGAGTTTCTAAAGAATTTAGACATACTTGTTTACGCTATATCAAAGAAACTTGACAACAATTGTTTGGAAATTGATTAATTATCGATTTTGAATTTTGCCTTCCTGCTTATGCATACCTAGAAGATGATAACTTTTCAAAATAAAATTTATCGCATAAAAAATGTATGTAAATAGAGACCTAATCTTGGTTTTTATAATAGAGTTTATTGGGCCCGCCCATAAAATGCCCAATGAATTATATGAGTCTATACCAATTTTTCATTTAAATTAATACAACTAGAAGTGTTTTGGGTTATACATAAAAAATGGATCATATTTAAAATATTTATTGGATTACAATTCATCCATGTTTTACAAAAACAAAACAAATATAATTAATATTAGCCCACACATATAAAATAATCTTCCAACAACACCATGCAAATGAAATCAAGGCAATGAAAGAAATAATTAACCTTACACTTGTCATGAGGGTTAATAGTTAAATAATTAACCCTTGATCTTGTATTGAGTTTCTCATGATTTTAATTGAATATTCTGTTGCAATTTTACTGTATTTAATTTTTATTATGCATGAGAAAACCCTACAACTACATCTTGAAAAAATTGTGAAATGTATTTGATTATTATTATTATTGATAAAATGTTGTAAAATTATTACAGTATTACAATATTATCTGAAATGGAATCCTAATATACATCAACTCTTTTTAGTTAATCGCTTGAAGTTTCCGCTAGCTCTTCAGGATTTCGCTCAATCGTTTACATTAGTTATTCGGGATTGTATCATTTATAATAGTTAATTGGGATTTCACCACAATACTAATTATATAGGATTTCATTTAGGTGTTTATAATAAACTTACAAGAAGAAAAAAAAAAAAAAACTTACAAGAAGAAAGAATGCCTCTCAAAGGCAAATATCCAATCTAAGTACGAACTAATTATCGCAAGGATTTGCCATTAATTTTCAAAAGAGAATAGAGTGAGAAATGAGAACAAAAAAGAGTTTGATCCTTAGTACAATATCTCCCACCATCTTATACCACATTAATTTCAATTTATAGTTTTGAAAAGCAAAGAGTCGTTGGAACTGAAAATAGATCCATTGGTGAAGAAATCTTCATTCTTTATTAAAATCTGCACAGATGCATAATTGTATGCTTTGGGTGCACGGTTGTGCTTTCTTTATGAAATGTCTTGAGCAAACTCTCAATAGTTGAATTTATAAGTGTGCCAACCCATACATGATTATATATTCCTTACACACAATCTTGTGCCTTTGTTTCTTGAATTATCGAAGGTCGCAAGGGTTGCAACACAATTCCCACATGAGAGCACACATGATTAGAATTTGTTCTTCACACAAACATGTGCCTCTTTTACACAATTGTGCGTCTATGACTTTGATTCTTTGATTGAGCACATGTGGATTTGCACAGTTGCGTTGGTGGGCATCTTAACTTATGTTGACATACAATCATGTGTTTGTGAATCACACAGTCATGTGTTCTGGCAATTTAGCACACAAAAGACCTGCATGACCTGAAACTTGTGTATGACCTTTTATAGTGTTTACATAGTCGAGTGGCTTAGATACACAGTCGTGTGTCTAGAGAAACTTGCATAAATAAAATTTATGTCCCTTTTAGTCACGAGCTAACTCATGCCATGGACAAATTAAACATTTTAACATATCTTAAATCACATTAAAACACTAAGGGTTAACACCATCAATGGAATTTAAAGCATTTTGACGTGTAGATTGAGACTTCGAATCAATTGTGAGTTTGACCATAGCCTTATACCTTCCTTTTTCTCTCTTACTGTTGACATCAACCAACTTTTCATATTACTGTGAACCTCTACAACCAAATAAATTCTTAGTAAATTAAGCAGTGATTCGTTCTTGCTATCCTTGTTATAGTTCTTTATGAACTTGGTATGACACATCCACAAAGAAAGAACCATTGTGACGAACAACATCATTGCCATATTTAGAGAGGTGAATAATAAGGAGAAGTATAATGGTAGATAGAAATAACCAATCTGTTGAAAAACACAAAATGTTGTTACAAAAACTAATCTTATTATTTTCCTTTACATAATTATTAGACTTCAAACTTCTTTTCTCTATTAGACTCAAGAAAAAATAATTAAGAAATGTTTATCTGGAATGAAAGACTTCCACCTAAACTTTTCCTTTCATATACCAAAAAGCATCCATCTTAACTATTCAAATGACAAAAGGATATGTGTCAGCTATCCCAATATGCAAATAATGCACGTCTAATTATATTTAACAACGAAAAATGATACAAAAAGATTGATACACCACTCAAAACGTATTAGATTATGATAGTGATAACTTGCATTATCTAGAACATATATGATAAGATTTCTAGTTGACAAATAAATCCCCTATAGTTCTTATAGTCTTCTATGAACTCTAAAAACTAGGCGACATATGTGATAAAAAATAAACAATTTGAGATCAATTTTCCAAAAACAACAGTTTGAGATATCAAAGACCAAGATACTAATGACTAACAATTAAGTAATTTCAAATTTGAAAATTTTTTTTAACAACTAAGTAATTTCAAATTTGAAAAAACTTTCGGTAGTAATCAAAGGGAAAATCATAGACCAAATTTTATACCACTGCAATCGTCCAAAAAAGATATTAACCTCTCCCATAAATGTCAATATCATTAATATTAGTGTAATTTGATCCATTTAAATTCAAAATTATGGATTTAGTTACGAGAAAAGAAAAATTTGGGAGAGGCTTTTTCCTCCAAAAATTTGTGGATAAAGGAAAAAGAGAGAAAAAGAAAGGGAAGAGAAAATAATTGTATACTAATGAAAAAATCATGAATGTAGACATTTTAACTATCAAATCAAACCACATAAAAAATTCTAGTGTTTTTTTTCTTTGTTTTGCTAACACATGTCTCCTTACAATTTTTTAAGCACCCACGAGAGATTTATTTAAGTTTTCTCATTGCATCCTAACCTATCTTACGGAAGCCTATAAATTGCACATTATTTAATGATGAGAAATGACTTTAACTAGTACAAGCTTGCGAATTTTGTGTTCAAGGTTTCAAGCAATAGCTTTGTGTAAGAGCCCCAAACCATGATGTACACTTGAGTATAAGAAAGAGAAATCTGAGAGCCAAGAAACCCATGCAAGAAATACTAAACCAACAAGGTTCAGAACAATTCCAAAGTTACGACATATAGATAACAAATTATAAAATTGAAATGAAGTAAACTGTCATAACGAAGGGCTGCATCCAATTACAGAACTTTGTGAACACACGATCTCTAATTTGTATCTCACTAGCATTCTAATAGTCGAATCCAATCGTTGGCCAACATTAGACATGCTTGTTTACTTCTATAGGAACAGGGGCAAAATTACCCATCGGCGTGGATATTGGGGTCTTCCATCCTTCCCATCGAATAGCTGTAGAGATCAAGAATCAGGAGTAAGCAAATTATTCTATTTGATTACATAGAAGACAGGGAAAACAGTAAAAATTAGATGCTCTTATATCTAGAATCATTTACATAAAGGCATAAATAAATACCAAAAGAATCGAATGCCTAAAAAATTGGTTTTCCTCCCTAGCGTTTGTGTGTATATATATATATATATATATATATGTGCGCATGTGTGTGTATAGATAGGTTAATATTACTATATCTTCATTGTCTAAGTAATACCAAAGGTGGAATAGGGTCTCAATGAAACCAAATTGAGTTATAAATCTACTTATAAAACTAATCATAAAATAATTAATCTAAACGAAACGAGATAAAATATTTAATTTCAGTTAAATCCAAGTTCAATCTACCCAAAAAACATATAATATCGACTTATTTTAATATGTCCACTTCTGAACATATATCCATGTTTCTATACTTCAGCATCCAATATGCAAACAAATCAAAGCTCATTGTGCCAGGATCAAATTCTCAGTGCAAGCCTAAATGCATAGTGATAAGAAAACCAAGATATCTCAACCAACATAATTGTAGATCCCAACCTTACGTCCAAATGCAACAGAATAAGAACTGCATGTAATAAGAGTTCAGAATGAACCTTCTTCAAGCGACGATGCTTTGCAAGAGCCCAATTAATCATGATGGCAGCAGCAACAGCAAGAAAGATGTAACCTGCAACAGTCTGTGTTGCAATATTGAAACCCAACAACTGATAAGTTTCTATTGTGTAGTTTGCACAAGTCACAATATTGAAAAGAAACCCACATGGCATTTGATATCCTCCATTGCCATTAGGGTTGCGCAGATTCTTTAGTAAGATATGTGTATAAAAGTTTGAGACTTGGCAAAGCAATCCAAACCCAAAGCCCATCTTTATTTGGAGATCACTAACAGGGGTGTAAAGTGGGTGGTTCACATGGTAAGCAATATAACAACCAAAAGTCCAATAATATGTGCAATTGCGGAAGACATTAGAAAGTGGTGAGGTTGCATGGCTAAAACGGTGCACAAAAGGTTTCCATAATTCGTTTTAAGTAGTGGAAACACCAGTTGTATAAAGCATATGTCTGAACTGGGTGGATGACACGCTCCCCTTTGTAGCCAAAGAATTGGTACACAGGGAAGTGGTAAAAACAGGGTTGAGGATTAAAGGACCCAGGTACTCCCAGAAGAAAAGTGTTCGATAAGACACTTGTGGGCCTAGGTCCTTGAACATCACAGTCAAGTTGCCTGAGTTTCCATCACAATACTCTTTAAGACTCTCCTTGTAATTAAGGACAGTAGGCCTCTCTTTTGATCCCGGTCGGAGAGGGAGGGTTAGCCGCTGTCTAGAAGGGTTAAGCCTTTTAGCTGTCAACAGAAGGCAAACAAATTAGGTTATTAATTCAAATTATACAATGATTTTGATCGCACAGACATGCAGGAAATGAAAAAGTCTAAGGAACATAAATAGTAAGATGAACAAATCGTCTTATCAAAATGAAGGGAAAGTAGGATCATTTCGTAAATACTTAAATCTTCCGATCGTAAAAGCCTAATGAGAAATCAGAACACTTGCCTCTTAAAAATATATATACAAAGCATTTGTGGAGCAAATTTTCTACAAGAAACGGTCTTTAAAAGATTAAATTGCACAAGCAATCGCTGCTGTGCTGCAATTAACTCATTTAATATAAGTTTTAACTGAACTTTCTGCAAAGGCAGTGATCATCAGTTGATAGAATGATATTACCAAGCAAACAAACTTCACATCAATTAAATTCCCCTCTCACAAAATTCATATATGTTAACCTTCCTCAAAAAGCTCACATGATATACGACCAAAAAAGATGCATCTTGATATTTCTATTACTAAAAAACATAAACATATTTGTATAATGAGGCAAAAAACTAGCAGCAGGAGCCAAAGCTTATAAATTGCCTCCTGCAAATCAGCTATAGTAGCCTGCAAAGCAACCCAAAAACAATTAAAACAACCATCGCAATTCAGTGAAAAATATTAGAGGAACGAAACAATGTAAACATACCGAATCGTAAGTTCGAGGCCGCCTTTGATGACTTCTCTGCCAGTGCGTGAAACCACGGAGACCTTCATATTGGGAAAGAAATGAGAGAGCCCAATTGAGAAAATAGTTTAAGCGACAAACCCTTTCCAAAGTAGAGGCTACTGCTAAAGATTTAGAGTGAGGTAGCTGAATAAACATTATGGAAGACAATAAATAAATAACAACGAAGATAGTTTCATGATATTAAAGGAATGTGGTTGGGCTAGGACAGCGAGCTAACTTGTGAAGCGAATCAACGACATCCATTCTTATTGGTAGATTTCTTATCAGAACCTTTCTGAGGTCAACCCTTCAAATATCTCTGATTGGGATCGTCCAATTGATGGCTATCAGGCTATTGCATCTGCACTGATTCTAGACCTGAAACATATTTATTCTTGGTAATGCAAAATTTAAAAGCGAATCTATGTTCTGTAGTGCGAATTCTTTATTATGGGGTAATTATAAAAGCAAATCAGGTAACTTCTAACCAACCATTTTAATTTTTGCATTTATAATGCCATTCACAATCAAAATTGTTGGCAGATTTTTAGGAATTATTAATCTTACATGGTTAGCACATTCTATCAGGAGATTATAAGCTAATAACTTTACGAAACACGACTCTATAAATAATAATGAACAAATACAATCTCAAAAGTATTGAACTTACAAAGTGACAAAAAGAACCCGGATAAACATTTTGACATTCAACTAAGAAATTTGGGGAAAATATGAGCGACAGATATTGTCATGGTTTCTCAGCTTCTTTTTTGTCATCCTTTTCCACCGGAGGTAGTGTCCGCAAGCACGAAATCTAGCCAGGCTTGTACATGTTGTGAAGGAAGGAAGCACCTACATGATGCGAGAGGACAATCACAACACAGGACCATGCCAGTGGCCATTGTGGAGTCCCCGTGGGATGCGCTCCTCCACATTTTTTGTTCATTCTCCCTTTCACCAGGCTACTGCAACAACTGAGTTTTTACGTTGGACTCAATTTTTCGGAGTTTGCATTGATTGCAAATCAATGTGGGCTGAGATGACAGTGGACCAAAACATGCATTGTTCTTTTGGCCCAAAAGATTGCGTCATTAACACACAGAATTCATTTCAAAGGTGAATTGGAAAATCATAACATCGTTCATCCTTTATAATTTTTTTTTCGCTCTATTTCGGACAACTTTGCTGAATATCATATCAAGGCAATATGTCAAGCTTTCGATCAATAGATGCCCAACCCTACAAACAAAATGAACAAAATACTAATTTGTGAAGATTAAATTCTATAATTCCTAAAATATCAAACAAATTCTTGGATGATATTTTGCTTCCGTCTACCATCAGTTAATAATATAATAAACATAGATGAGGAACCACGAACATCTATATATTCTGTTGAGTAGTCAATCAAGTTCATCCACTAGATATATTTTAAACTGAGAGATTAACTTTTCCACCTAATTTTATGAAGTTAAATAATCGAGTTCACGCCCACCCTCTTTTTTTTGGTGGTTTGGTTGACTCCATCACCACAAATGTCATTGTCGCCACCACCATCAATCCAAACATCGCTGCATTACATTCATTCAATAGTAACTCTATCGTGGATGTTGTCCTCCACTTGTTCGTGTATTCATCTTCTCTTTTAGTCACAAAATCCTCTATAACATGGGAGAGACAATAACTCTTACAACTACTGTATTTCCTCAAAATGGTTCATTTCTATTTGTCTTTAAAGTCATCTGCCTCGAAAGGAATTGAAAATAATTTCATGTTTCTATGCATTGATTGGACCAAAAAAGATGCTTGTGATCAATGATAACGCTATACAGATAGTTTCATGCTGATCTAATGCTTTCTTGATCGACCAGTTGTTAAATTCTTTTAGTCTCGTGCCTCTAAGCTTACCCAACTTCTTGAATTGAATTTGTCACTCAATCCAGATGTCAAATCTTTGTCGGTTTTCATGCTTGCCTCTCACTATCAACTCTGCTAGCACTTCACGAAATCTTAGACAAAAACCTCTTCTTCATATTAATCTCACATCACTCAACACCACATCATTATCCTCATCAACAACCATTGCTATAATCTAAAATCCTTAAACTTCTCAACAACTCTCAAATAAATCAACAATCAATTTGCGGCAATATTGCTTAGCTACAGGGTTTTCTAAACTTAAATTGAGTAGGGATTGAATTATAGGGTTTTAAAAAAGTTATTATTATTATTATTTTTAACTAAGCTAGATTTTCGACGATCAATCTATGACAATAGTAAATTCTGACAGTTAAAGTTTTCTAAACTTAAATTATAGGGACTGAATTATAGAGCAAAGTCTTAGTATTTTTTATAAGTAAGTTAATTTTGAACCTAAAAAATGTGATTTATGTATTAATAGATGAAAAAATGTTTTCAAGTCAAACCTTAAATGAAAAAATGTTAATTAACTTTTCTTTATCGCCTAACATTTGAACATCAATTTATAAAATTATAATCTGATTAATAAGGTTGAAACTTATAATTAATTAGTAAAGTCAATCACTTGAAGTATTCAACGTTAACGTGTGCCATGGACATAAATAATGCATTAAACAAAGCTAGATTAGGTTAATTGTTGCCCCATGATGTTGCCTGGAGACACGACTTCTCCTGCTGTAACGGCAACACGACAACATACAACATTTTCTTGGAAAAAACACTCGTTAGATTTTTCAACTAGAGTTCTAGTTTCCACAAGAAAATTACTCAGAAGCTCCCTTATTATTTCCTGCCTTCTTTTTCCGTGTCTATTATATATATATAATTGCTCTGAAAGTGATTTTAAACGTCGTGGGAGTTACTTCAGCGTGAGATGTGTCCACACATACAGAAATTTGCTTTGCTACTTCTTCATAACGCAGACAGATAATATTGTGTTTAATAAAATTGATATGCATAAATAAGTATTATATTTAGTTGATAACAGTAAAAAAATACTGAGACAAAATTTTAATTAAATTTTCTTAAAAGATTATTGATTATAAATTAATATTGTATTTAGTTAAATTAATATGTTTTAGGTTAATTTTTTTTGTATGTTGTAAAATATTCTCCATATTAATAATATACTGTTATTTTTCAAGTTAGTTAATAATAAAATTATTTTTTAACTTATCTTGTTATCAA
Organism: Anacardium occidentale; assembly: GCA_026122585.1. Classification (NCBI taxonomy): domain Eukaryota; kingdom Viridiplantae; phylum Streptophyta; class Magnoliopsida; order Sapindales; family Anacardiaceae; genus Anacardium; species Anacardium occidentale. The sequence goes on from JAJEJH010000055.1 coordinate 73,087, forward strand.
ATAATGAAATTATTTAGACTTGATAGTTGAATTCTTCGATTATTTTATTGTTTGAGGTTTCGTCTGTCCCGTTATTTGTTAGCAAATATGGTCGGCGGCAGACATACCGCGTGTACCTTATAGTTATGTAGACCCTTTCCATTTTGACCAACTGCAGAATAAATGAAAGCAAGACTTGCCGAAATTGCTGCGAACTTTAAAATAAATATATTAGTGCTGTAAATCAATCCTAATTAGCGGACTCCCCGAGAAGTTTCCCTTCCATTGCATTGATTTTCTTAATCGAAAGACTAGAAAACTCAAACGCAGCCGTTATTCTTGTGTGTATATATATATATGTGACTCCTTCCTCACTAAGTGGTGCGGGCTAAAAAACCTAGTCGATCAATCCCGTCATTTGTTGGGTAAATATTCACATTTTGGTCATATCTTTTGTATGTCAAGCTTCTTATTTTGAGTTTAAATGGTTCTCAACATGGACTAATTATTTTTATTTATTGATGTTTTTCCTGAAGCAGGTACTGCCTACCAAGAGTACATTGTTAACTACTCAAGTGCATAACACAAGTATGGGAAGGATTCACCCTAGCCACAGGGACCATGAGCTCGAGCTGAAAAGCTATGAAAAACCCTACATATGTGATGGCTGCAAGGAGCCCGGGTTTGGCTCCCGATACAGATGTGAGCTGTGCAACTTTGATCTTCATAAAGACTGTATGTTCGCTAGCCCCACCGCTCATCATGACTTCTTCAAGAATTCAACCTTCAAATTTTTATTTCAACCTCCTGGGAATTGCTTCTGTGAAAAGTGTCGAAGATACTGTGACGCCTGTGGAAAACATATAAAAGGTTTTGTCTATCACGATGAAAAAAAGGGATGGGATTTGCATCCATGCTGCCGTAACTTACCCGGCAAGTTACGTGTTGATGGTGTTAACTTTGATCTCTGTGATAAGGTGTTATCAACTTGCCTTTGGTGCAACAAGAAAAGGCGTGAAGGTACTGTTTCCGGCATCAGGGGCTGGAGTTATGTGTCGAAGACCAAGAACCACCATTTTCATGTGAATTGTGCGACAGAGATGGCGCTGGAGGGATGGGAAAAAGGGGCTAATTATGATGATGATTATAGTTTGGCTTTGGAGAAGGTGGAGCTGCCTATTCAACGTTACAATAGGAACCAAAGGAGAGGCAACAACTTTATCAAGATGGTGAAGGTATTCTTCAAAACCATTGCAGCTATTCTTTTAGGCGATCCAACCATAACTCTTACTTGTCTCCTCGTGGAGTCGTTCGCAAACTGACGATGGCTTTGTGTACTTTCGATCAAAGAAAACCCTCTTCTTCATTGCGTTACGGCCGGGTACGCTAACCAGATGTTGTGTATCCTATAATTTTCACGGGCAATGCATCCAGATATAGATCGACTTTCTTCTCTACTTATCAAGTTTGATCGGAAAACGATACTTCGTTGTATTATTAGGAATACTTTTTGATGATGTGTGCAGTGTGATCACTAGCTAAAACGTAAATCTTTATCATGAACGTCCAAGTGCATTTTACTGTTTAAAATTAAGCAAGAGCTGAACCTTCCATGAGATTCAACCTTTAACGACAATGCCTTTTTGGATACTGTTGGAAAATGGAAATCATTAATTAATACATGATTTGATGATCAAACAGAGACGGCGAAGACATCTAAAATCATATTTTAATTTCGTAGAAATCTAATTAATTACATGAAAGGAAAAATAATCAATTTAACCATCGTTTGACGTAATTTGAAGATTTGATTCGTGTTCAGCCTTGAACGACTCTCTGCGTTTTACTGAAGAAAATTTGATACACACAGAATTTCAGCAGATAACAGAAATAGATATGATTTAAAACATGATAATAATTGATAATGTGTGTCTTATGATCTTCTGTCTTGCTTTTTATCAACTTAGGATTTATTCTAATAATCACAAAATTTTCTTATGAAGTATTACAATGCTTTAATTTTATGTTACTTTGGGTTAACTGCGAGACCCAAAGTCTCCAAATTGACGGGGGGCCACCAGGAAGTGAAATGAATTGATTTTTTTAAAAAGTATGTTCACTTTAACATAGCTTAAGTGTATCTAATTGTTTTTGAAAACCCGATAATCGACTTGAATTAATGGGCTAAATTTATAAATTCAATAATAGTAATAAATTATACATGATAATAAAACCTTATAGTATTTTACATGTCCCACTAATAATAGAAAATTATGTCATGCATTCAAACCGCTATTATAACTCAGATTTGTATTCCGCTTTTACCCTTAATTTAACTTTTTTTTCATGTCTTAATTCGTATGTGCACTCTCTTGGCATGACTTGTTACTATTTCATATCATGTTTGTCCTTATAAACTATTGGAACATCATTGCAAATGGATGAACATGGGACATGAATGCCCATTCTACTTTGTTTAGATACATGATAGTATACCTTGTTTGAATGAATGTACATCCCTTTCTTTTAATGCACAACTTCCTCGTTCACAAGGATGTCTAGTTATGACCTCATGCATGATTGCACATATCCTCTACACGATCGTTCTTCCTCTTACACATTCATATTTGTCTGTTGACTTAGGGGTATAACCACATTTCCAGTCTCATGAATGAACATACTTATTTTATATGGTTGTTCAATGCGCCACATCTTGTGTGCAACAAATGATCGTATATGTTCCCTATACAATTTTCCATTAGTCATTAGTGTCCTTATCTAGTCAATGAATAATCATGCATATTTTTATACATTGTAACATCTTGAGGTTAGAATGGTCTTTTTAGACCCTGATCATGGTTAAAAGAGAGATTTTATAACTCAAGATTAGACTCAAGAGAGGTTTCAGGGGTCGAATAGTCTTTTTGTAATGCAATTTTAGTGTGTAAGAGGCAAACACGATCATGTGTCCAATAGACACACACCTATGTGTCCTTGCCATCTTACAAGCCCGTGCATGCTTGGTAATATATATATATATATATATATATATATATATAACAGTTTTCGTTTTCCATTTCAGATTAGATTTCCCCAATTCTTCTTCTTCTTCCTTTTTTTTTTCTCTTTAGCTAATCATGACCAATTTATTAAAGAGAAATTCAGTCAGAGTTAGAGAGACTGAGACCTTTAGAAGCTTCAGGTAATTATTTCCTTACCTCTTTCATGTTTCCATAGCATATATCTTTTTAGATGAGACTAATCAGTGATAGAACCATGTTTTTGATTTCATAAGCATGATATTGAGATAAATGATGATGAAATAAAGAAAGATTTTGAGTTAGAAACATGCTTAGATTTCCTAATACCAAAGGAGTGTGTATTAGGGATTAGAAGCATGTTAGATTATAGATTGACCATTATTGATGGGGAAAATATGTTTATAGGGATGTAGTTTGCATGCATATATGTTAAAATAAGTTTAATTTAAGATTGATAGATATTTGGATTGAGTTTAGTCGGATTATGTGAATTTTAATTGTGGTTTGTTGAAGCAAAGTAAGACGTATGACCATGTGCCCAATAGACGCATGGCCATGCAGTCGTGCCTTTAGAGGGATCACAATCATATGTCTAAAGTGTGTATGATTGAAGTTGTGAAGACTCATGATTGTGCAAGGATATGCCATGGTCATGTACATGTTAAAATCAAAAAATAAGTCAGAAATCACAGAAGCTTGCATGTTTAGACATAAAACCAAGCACGCGACTGTGTATCTCATGCACGACCGTATGTCTGAGGGTGCATGTCCATGCACGTAGCAGAAATTAGAGAATTTTCTCAAGATAAGTAACAAATCACTGATAAGAGAATAAACAATGTAAAATAAGAGCAAAATTAAGAGAATGAAAAACAGAAAAACAACAAAATAACGGAACTAAGAAAAGAAAGGAATTCCTTTCTAGAATCATATATTTAAACTCATATGAGTATGAGAAACTTCACAACAGTCTAATAATAATATTAGTAATCGTTAGATTACAATAAAAAAAAAATGGAAATAGAAAATAGCAATAGAAACCGTTATGGAAACATTTTAAACAAAAAGCTTGTAGAAACAAAGTAAAATACAGAATAGTGCATATAGAACTTATTAACAATTTTAATAATTTACAGAACCAGAAACTTTAATAAGAAGTAACACTGAACAAAATTATAATGGCTATTCAGTTTACAGAATGTAAGTAGAAGATAAGAAATAATAAGATTACATACATGATATGCATTACATAACATGACATGTCAAAGTAGTGTTTTCAGAAAAAAAAAGAAAAAAAAAAAGGGATCAAGTGATCCATATGTATCAATTTTCAGCATAAAACCTAATATCTGAGTTAATTATTAAAGATGAATACGAAGAGGTATATGTGAGATTTCAGCTTTCTAACTACAATTAAATTAGTTAGATTTCAGTTTACTTGTCTAAAGACTAGTATGGTAGGATTTTTCAACTTACTAACACTTCACTGATTTGGTTTAGTCCACATAACTAAAATATCGAATCTTTATGTTTATCAGTCTGATCAACACAAAAGGTATTTTTAAATACATAAAGAGTTCAAAAATAGTTTTTATTTAGTTTTTTAGTAGTTTAAGATATTCAAATCCTAACAATATTATTTTTAGAAAAAATTTTCAGTAAATAAGCTTGAGGGCAAACAACATGATTTCAGCATACTTCATACTATGATATATTTAGCATGACATTAAATAATACTTATACAGTAAGATAAGAAATAGCTAAGAAAAAAATATAAAGATATATAACTACACGATATATATTATTTACAGAGATATAAAAGAATTTAGTTATGACTTAAGAGAACTCAAAAGTACTTTAGATTTTAGAAATTAGTTAAGGAAAAAATTAAAATAATGAATATCAGGAAGAGAATTCAGTAGTTAGTCTTAGTATCCACATCCCTTTTCATATCGAATTGTACACGTATGCTCATATACATACTCATAATGAGGTGTGAAGCATAATGTGAGCAGTCAAATAAGTCAAATTAGAAGAAGCTATTAGGCTAGTTAGAATTTGGCTAAGTTCTTTAATTTAGTACTAAAATGCTTAGAGTCTTGTGATTTGTCACAAGTTAGTATCAATTAGATTAGAGTCTATCCGACGGTAGAGATAAAAGATATTTACTAAGTGACTTGTTACTTATCTCTCTCAGTTTTTTTTTTTTTTTTTTTGTAGGTTAATATCTTGGGAAGTTGAGCTTGGAACTTGAGATGACTGGAGAGTGAGATATGACTTAGGCGGGTCTCCCCTTGTATTTTTAGTATCAGTATGTGTGTGTATATATATATATATATATATATATATATATATATATATATATATATATATATATATATATATATATATCAACATATAACATGTTGACTCGTATACTTTGTATTACTTATGTATTTGAGGTACAGTATCATGTATACGTTATTATTTATTAATACATTTAGTAATAAAATATGAGTTCCCTTATAAGATAATGTATTGTGGGTTTAAGCCTTTTATCACATATTTCATTTATAGTTTCCTAATGTATGTTTTTAGTTAGTTAGTCAAAGTAGTACTCCTGCTATATATTAAAAATATATTAGAATTGCAAAAAAAAAAAAAAAAAAAAAAATTCTTTATATTTATAGTATATAGTAATAGATAACAGTGAGTGCCATATGCACGGTCATTCATAGTATAAGGAAACTAAAATATAACTTTTACTAAGTATGTTGTAAGGATAATTGTGCATTGAGTTTGAATTATCTACTTTAGGTTGTTTTTTTTTTACCAATTTTAGTCTCAAAATGTAACTACACGATTTGCTCTAGTCCTTAATATCATCAAAGCCCTAACAAACTCTTTAATACATAATCAGGTAGCAAATCAATGTTATATATATAATTCAGAGCCTTATTCAAAGTGCACTACCATAATAACATGTTATAAACCACATTTAAACACATTTCAGCTTCATATCAAGAGATCCTATGACTTGTCTAACAATTTTTTATTGCCATTATTTTCATATGAATTCAGCCTTCTAACCTCAAATCACAAGTCACCCTAGAACACATCAGCATTAAAAAAAAGAAAAAAAATACATGTCCTTTTTCATCAACAAATTAACATATAATCAATTATGGGTGCACAAAAAATTAATCAAATCAGCCGAACCAAATTGATCCATTTTAGCCCAAACAAAAACCTATGATTTAAGTTGTTTTATAGATGATTACGGTTTTAAAATTTTTATAAACTTAATATATAGTTTGATTTTGGTTTTAAAAAATAAAATCTAATAAAACTGAACTAAACTAGTAAATATAATAAAATTGTCTTTTTTAAAAAAATATAGTTTACTAATGTTTTTTTTTAATACAAATTCTTTAAGATTTAGAATACTTCTTTTTTTATTTTGGAGGATTTTTTATACTGTCATTTTAACCTTTATTGACTTTTTTGTCATTATAATTTTATTATTATCATGTTATATTATTTTAATATTTGTTGAAATTCTATGATTTTTTTAAATTTCTTTCCTTTATTTATTTTTACTTTTGTCAAATCGACTATTCAAACCAAATTCAAATAATTTTTGTTTGAATATTTTTTAGTATTCTTTAGTTTAGTTCAGAGTTCAAATATTTAAAAATCGACTTTATTAGTTTAGTTAAAAATATTTACTCTAGACTCCAAAGATTTAGTCTAGTGGTAAAGATAGGGTCATCCAAGGTGGTGATCTGAGCTTAAGCTGTGGTTAAATTAATAACCATTGACTTACCTAATTTGTGGTTATGGGGTCTAGGTGGTTACGAGGTCTAAGTGGTCACAGGCCCCAAGTTTATCCTTTTTAACCATTTAAAATTAACTAACTGGTGTGAATAGAAGTTCTTAGGTCATAAAAAAAAAAAATTCGAAGCAAAAAGATTTGATGTCGAAATACAACTTTAAGTTACCTTTCTCTCTTGTTAAAAAACCACATCAAGTGCCAAAATTCTCCTTTGACAATGGAACTCCCTCACTTGGATGTTGGATAAGAATTTGAAATGAGGAAAGTGGGGGATAATGATCTTATCCCATTGGAACATATTTTGTATAATTTTTTTCAAACTAAAACTATGTAAGCAGTTGTGCATTTGACACACACGGTCATGCACTATTAAAATTTTCATATGTATGGTACATTATTCACTTATCAAATGTGACAATATATGAACTAGCGTGTATCTTTTATGCATAGTCGTTTATTAATTTAAAATTTCATTTTAACACTTAGCCACTTTTATATTTTTTTTCCATTAATCCCAAATAAGTCAAATTACTTATAAAAATTAAAAATTACCTTCATACGTGTGGGTGTTACATGTTAGAAATAATTTAAGTTACTTGCTTTATGCTAATAAAGTTATAAAACAACTATATAACTAGCTACTTGTATAACTTATTACTTTAATGGTATTTATATGGAGTTAGTACTAGACATTTTAAAATGTAAATATTAGTATATAATCAAAATTGTCTAATTGGTGTTATATTTTTCTTGAATTTTTACAATAGATAATTTTTTAAATTTATTTCCTTTTTTTATAATTAATGTGTATCCAATGTGACTAAGTGCAAAAAAAATAATAATAATAAAATAAATAATTAGATTGAAAAAGAAAAATACTATGTATGATTATAATTTATTAAAATTTAGTTTGTAATGTTAAAAAAATAATCTACACTTTGAATTTAGTTTAGAAATTTAAGTATAATGGTGTATTAGTAAATAGAGTTAAAATATTAAACATATTATATATTTTAATATAAATAATCAACTTTTTAAATTATTTGTCTAATATCACAAATCAGATTATGATTATTCATAATCAAATAGTCATTAATTATACTAAATATTCTAGAATTTATCATCACATAATCATTCTTATAAAGATAATTCATAATCATAATATAATAATCATAAATTATGTTAAGTAGATATTAAGTATAACGAATTTTAGTTATTTAAATAAATGTATTAAATAAAAAAATTAAAAATTGAGAGATATTTTAACAAATTAATATTTTACTTAATTAATAGATTTATTTTACTCTAAGCTATTAATTTATAAAAATTTTACTAATACATGTTGTCGGTTTGATATAGTTATATTAGCTATATATAAAATAATAAGATAAACTAAATAATTAATAAGAATGATAGTTTATATATACACAATAATATATTTCCGTGTTATTTATTAAAATTCACCCAAGTATATGGTCACATGTCATGTTATTTATTTTCTTACTTACTTTAATTAAAATTGTTTATGAAAATATTAATTTCCTTATATTGACTAAGACAACAATTTCTCATCACTTTCCCTCCCACAGCCTCCCGATCCAGAAAACTTCTCTGCAACTGCCTTCAAAGAGCCATGTCCAGCCTGAGTAGCTGGCATAACGTGATGAAATGGATCACTATCAACTTCCACAACGAAACTTAAACACGTTTCCAGACAAAGCTTAAGACGAACTTGACTGGCTCAATATGTAAACAGTTACCGTTTTAACCAGGCGTGTTATAAGAAATGCGTAGCAAGTGCTATGAGGAATTGCTGAGTAATTTCTCAAATATAGTTTGTCTTGTATTCTGATTAAGAAGAAGTATAATTAAGCATCTTCCTCGCTATGGTCTCGCCGACCAAAACGAGTGATTGAGAATCCATGACTGAGTCCACGAAAACAGGTGTCCGGTTGAGCCATTTCTGGGCACTTCAATTTAGTATCAGGGTTTAATTTAATCAAGGCACCATTCTGAAATATTCTTCCAACAATCAGGGTTTAAACGTAATTAAATAAGTTGGTTCCAATAATATTTAATCATATTATTTATAGAAAATAAGATAATATTCATACAGAAGATAAATCCATTACGCTTATATGTCGACATTTTCTCGTATGGTTTATACAACCCTAGACGTAACTGTATCTTCACGAATTATACAGGTAATTTCCAGTAGATGGTTTGGCCTGTAATCTGATATTTAGACTTTCTTAACGAAGAAGAAATATAACATTTTAATCTTGATTCTCAATTAAAAAAAAAAAAATTGAACCATAACAGCTTAAGGCGGTTAGGTTGGAGCCTATATAAATATGGAACTAGAGCTCATTCGGCCTTCTCTTCTTCATAAGAAAAGTGGTGTACGTTAATCTGCCATTTCTTCATATCTCTGAAACGCTGCAACTTCAGTTCCTTGTGGAATCTAGCAAACAGGTGCATGCTTTATTCTTCCATTAATCTATGCGTTTTTCATGAACATAGTATAATATAATTCAAACACTCATCATCATCATCATCATCATCATCTTTTTTGGTCTACCATGTTTTTATCTTAAATATATAATAGTTATGCTTATGATGATTCTGATTCGTTAGTTCGCATACTACACAAATGTCCTCAAATGGCTTCATCTCCAGTTCTTCGTGCTAATAGTTTAGGCCTTAAAGAGTGAATATGGCATCGTATCTAAGTATCTATTTTAGATGTAATTAAAATAAGAAACATAAGATTCAAGCCCATTTCCCTTTTTACTTTTTGCCTGATTTTGTTTTATATCATTTTCAATCATTTTCTTTCCTACGTTGAATAATGTAAAATATATCCTTAGCATGATTTTCTAGTTTGTTTGTTGTGATGAGTATTTTTTTTTTTCAAGGTTTAATTTTTATAGAAGATTTCTTATTTATAATGACGATGTTTTCTTTTCAGGTTGAATATAATAGGAAATAAAGATAATCTTCTCACCTTTTATGTGGTGATGATTTAATTTTATAATATTTAGTAGTTTAATTTGACCAACTGATTCTTTGAATATTTATTGAAATATGAAACAAATTGAGGATGTTCTCCTGCTTTCTATCTGCATTCCTCAGCGTGTATTTATTTCTACTTTAACCTTTTATTAAACAACAACAATTATAGTCAATTGGATCTGCAACTTATCTCTTGTTTGTGCGTTGACTGTTTAGGACCATTAAAGCCGTCTGGAAAACCTAGAAGGGGAACAACAGTACATCTTGGGCAAAATCTTATTTCTTCGAATAATGTTTCTCACTGAGATGGATCATTTTAGCCACCCACACAGGATCAAACTAATGCCTGTTGAAGCCCCATACCAATGTGCTGGATGCAAAGAGCTTGGATTTGCCCCATGTTACCAGTGTACAATTTGCAACTTTCATCTTCACGAGGAATGCGCAAGAGCAGAACCAAACATCTCTCACAAATATTTCAAGAAATGCAACTTCAAATTCCACGAGGAAAATCGTCGAGGTGGAATAAGAATTTGTGATGCATGTGGAAAGCAGATACAAGGGTTCTTGTACCAATGCTCACATCAGAAAGCATTTGATTTGCACCCATGCTGCGCAAAGCTCAAAGAAACTCTAACCGGACCGGGAGGAATCAAGCTTTACCTTAGTTACAAGGTGAAATCAAAGTGCTTAAAATGCAAAAGCAGGGAAGTTTCTAACGGGGTGAAAGGTTTTTCATATGTTTCTTCTTGTGGTGACTACTGCTATCATGTGGGCTGTGTGAAAGATATGATCGTGGACAATTGGAAGAGGGGTTACTTTGCTGAGTTTACGGGGTGTAATGGTGATCTGCTATCATTGCAGAATGTTGCAGTCCCAAGTCGAGAAATGGTACAACTAAGTGAGGGAACCTCAATGATAAGGAGGGCTAAAAGATTCTGCAGGAAGGCATGGTTTTTTATCAGGCTTGTCGTTTCTGCTATATTTGGTAATCCGACGGATTTGATTTTTGCCATGATTGAACCTTTACTCTCAGATAATTAAATTACTTCTTGATTAATCATTGTATCTTTAATCAATTACTTTGTATGATAGGCAGTGATACTCTCGTAAAATTTGCGATTTTATCCTTAGCTTACTGCTTAAATTTGTGTATATATTCTCTTTCTTGAGATGGAAAAATTGCTATAGTTTTTTAAGTATACAGCTTGAAGTTCTTATTTGCCGCTTAAATTTGATTTTTTTTTTTTTTAATTTGTAAGTAAAGGAAATATATCTGACCCCAGTAGACTAATATACCCAAGCCACGCGGACCATGAGCTCAGACAATCAGAGAAAACTTATATATCTAGCTCAGGATCTAGAACCTAACATTCAAGAACAGGTTATGATTTTATGTCGACAAATATTTTAAGTAAACCGTAGATCTAGATTCTGAAACAAACAGGAAAAAAAGGAGAGAACATGAGAAAATTTCAGAATGTACATCAATCATTTCATTAGCTTCAAGTAGTACAATAAGCAATCGTTTTATACAAACCTCTCGACGGCTTGGCAATCCAAGTAATTTGCAATCAAAACTGTTCAATCTATTTCTGGAAAACATAAAAAGAAGAAACTATAACCATTGGATCAATCACTGTGCAAAACGATTTCTCCAGCAGTGATATCTTTCTGAACACAAACGACTGCTTGCCAGTGATTGTTTGTTGTGAAGAAGCTGAATAAATTAAAAGGACTACTTGTTCTGTATTCACCAAAACATCATCAGCAATTTGCCACACCAATTCAACACATCAAGTAATCAACTACCATTAATTTCCCCTACATCTAGTTATCACTGTCAATTTAATACATTCTTTAGCTGCAAAAACACAACACAACCAATTCTTGAAAGAAACGCAGTAGCACTTAACCAATAACCTCAGCCTCAACAACTGTTATTATTCCCATCATAATAATCATTATTCTCCTTTAGTTCCGCCTTAAGTTCTTATGATAGGAAACAATCAAAACAGTTGAATCAGAAAAAAAAAAATATATCCGCCCTTCAACTAAACATATTGTTTCCATTGACTCCAATACAACAATTGTGCTATAACGACACTCACAACAGAATTAGTCTCCAGCTACTACAGCTATTGTAATATCACCTGATTACTTCTACTTCTTTTAGTCACAATCAACAACACATAAATACTCATAAAAAAACAATTCCCAATCTATTAAACCGCCAGGATTCAAACTCCCTTTCTTGTCGCCCACAAGATGAGATGGTGCGTTTTGTTCAAACATTGTCCAAAACGCACCGTATCATTAATATGTCTAACAAGCCACATTTATAACTTTCACATTTATCAAAAGCAATGACACCAATATGCAGTGTAACCACAAGAAGAAAGAATCAACCATATCTATGTAAGTACGGTTGGATTCGAGTCAAGTTAACTCAGGAATAAGCTTGAGTTCAATTCGAACGAATCCAAAATGAGTTTGCCTTTTGTGAGCTTTAGTTTATAATAAACTCGAACTCAAGCTTTTTATAAGTTCAATTCGTATACCGACAAAAATCATTTAAAGTAATTAAAACGATATTGTTTTAACCAATATACATCAAAATATCGTTGTTTTAAGCATTTTAAATACTTAATGAGTCAATCCAAACTAAGTTCGAGCTTAACTTATTTTAAACAAGTTGAGTTTGAGTTGGAGGAGTTAAGCTAGCTTAAGCTTGGCAACTTAGCTCAATTCGAATCCAACCCTAGCCACATATCCATGCAATTACATAACCAAAACAAAAAAGGACTATTTTGCAATCAACAAGCCATTTTGAGCATGCATAATACTATTTTCTTCATCTTAACTTCATTAATTCATCTATTTAAGGACATTTGTAGTAGCATTCAATCTTTACCTAAAGCACTCAAATTTTGCTCTTAATAATGGCTTAATAAAAATATTTGTCATTTGATGCTTAGTGGGTACATATTGACTAACAAGTGTTTTAGCTTGAACTTGTTATGTAATAAAGTGCACACCAAATTCTATATGCTTTGTTTTGCCATGAAAGACAAAATTTGATGCTAAAAGCCTGAAAATCTGATTATCACACCAAATAACTGTCCATTGGACACAATTAATTAGTAATTCATATAATAAACTATTAAGCCAAGTAATTTTAGTTGCAATCCAACTTAGTGCCCAATATTTTTAATTACTCCTTGGAGAATAAGGCAACTACTCTTTGTTTTCTAAAGCTTCATTGTATCAAATTCTCCCCAATATAATCATAGCAACTTGTAGATCTTTTTTCCCTAATATTACTAGCCCAATCAGGATAAGTAAAACCCTTTAATATGAAATAGATTATTGGTTTACTTTGATATATCTTGAAACTTTCTAATAGGCTTATTACTAAAATTGAGTGGGAGCTTTAAGTAATTGTCTCAATTTGTTTACCACAAATGACAAATTTGGTTTGGTTATTATTAGGTATTATAGAGCTTCTATAGTACTTTTATATTTAGTAGGATCTTCAAATAAGACATTGTCTTCTATAAACAATTTGGTTCATACAACCATTAGAGTTGAACTAAAATAAGTTTCACTTCTTGTAGATTTATAAAAAGATTTGAAGCCTGCTTAACTTGGTCCCCCAATTTCTTCAAAACAAACTAATCGTTAACTTGGTCACCAAAATTTCAATGTAGCAAGAATCAGTCCCAATAAGTAGAATATTGTCCACAAAGATGAGGATGTATACAATAAGTTCCTCCTCTTCGGTATAAATAAGCTAGAACCAACAAGGAAGTTCAAAAATCCCCATCCCATAATGAAGTTCTTAGCCTATTATGTGGAAAATAATTAATCATTTAGTAACTAAAGTATTTTAATAATTAATGAAACACAATTATCTTAGAAAGAGATAATAATGAATAGAAAAGTCTTATTTCAATATAGTCAATGTAGGAAAGGGTTTTATTGGAAGCATGAAAACTAATGTTAAATACTATTTAACCATATGTCAATGTTTTGTATCGTTTACTAAAGTGTCTTAGGTATAAATGTATACCTCATCTAAGGAAACTTCTTGAATCTAAATTCTTTGTCTAACAAACAAGATGATGTTGCAACACAACTTTTCTTTTATCACAACATCAACCTTCTATCCAACTTGAGCATGTTGCCTCTTCTAGTCATGTCAGGACATATGTTTTCTTGTGTCACATTGTTTGTATTTTGTATTGTTCTATTTTATATAAATCATTTTTTCTTATCAAAATGAGGTTTCCAACTAAAAAGTTCATCCAATTTACAAAGAATGGTGGCTTTGGAAATGTATCCTCCTTCTAGAGTATATAGCTATAATCCCTTGGAGTATATATAGGCGAGTCCTTTTGTGCCTAGCCTTTGATTGAAAACAAGACATTTTTGTTAGAGGTTCCTGATAAAGAAGGGTCAAATTTTGTAAAGGGTGATGACCATGGGCAAAAGATTAACTTGCTAAAAGATTAGCCTTTGACTTTGATAAGAGATCTCTATATGTTGGAATATAAGGTAGAGGTCAAGAAGCAATGTTTAGGAGCCAAGGACAAGGTTTTTAGGGTTAAACTTGTTGCTTATAGTGTTAGTCTTAGTGTCATAAAGTATTAGGGTTGGTATTCTAAAATCTAAAGTCAATCCTTATAATAATACAAGTTCATTGTTGAGTCATATATATACAACTTCTTATGACATTCTTTGTTTGTAAGAACATAAATGTCAAGATAAATATTCTCATAATAGTAAAATCATGATGAAGGGTTCAATACATGATAATTGATCATGAGAACCTTATGTAGGTGACCAATCTAGAAACATTTGTAATTTTGATATATTTTAACCAAATGCAAAAATAATATAGTTAAGACTATGACAATGTTGAATGATCTCATCGAAAGATGATGATAGATCTCACATGTCAAAGCTATTTATAGACAATTTAGTATAATTCATAAGACTATGATAATGTTAAATCATGCCATCGAAAGATGATGACAAATCTCATATATTAAAATTATTTACAAACAACTTAGTATTACACATAAGTATATGTTATCTCGATATGTCTATTAAACAAACCCATTAAGAGAATTTCATATGAATGGTTGCTTTTGGATCTATGAAACATATCATTTTAATAAATGGGGTACATGTAATCTTTCGATTTAAGGTTACTAAACTATGAAGATTAATATGGTTTGACAATAGTTCAATGTAGTTCTTGAAAAAGGGTTATAAAAAAAATGGTAATTTGTCATATCGAAAGATATATGAATGGTATGATTGACCACTAGAGAATTCATCACTTTTGAACATAAGAGAGATATCTTTGATAGGTTAATTAATGAATATCAACCACTTGAATTCGTGGCTATAGTGAGACTAAAGAATTACCTAATCAAATATTATCCGATTGTTAATGGAAATGTTGGTCTATGATATAGATAACTCTTTAAGGTAGACATTATACCTATGCCTCAACCTTAAAGAGACATTAGATAATGAAAAGATTGGATTGTATAAGTAACTATATTATTGACAAGTTATCAAGTAAACACTAACACTTCATTATTTGAATGGTTATGATGTCTTATTAAAGGTTTATCTTGGTATATGCATAGATGATTGTTAAGCAAGAGATTTGACACCAATTCATGTGTTATCAAATTCTCAAAAAACATATAGGTCATATGAAAACAAGATTGATTAAACTTGGAGGCATAGGATTGTTTAAGATAAATCAAATCTTATATTCAAATTGATGATTTCAAATCTTGAGAAGTGTTTGACCTTAAAGTATAGTTTTCATATTTTAAAGACCAAGTAATATTGAGGTAAATGGTCACGATTGTACATTATTATAAGTGGATAATATCCAATATCTTATTGGATTAACATGTTATCCATGTAGGATAGAGATAAGGATAAATATCCAATGCAAGTTCAGTTAATTGGGAATAGTAGGATGAGATGGTCCCAAACTAGTATTAGATTAATCAGATATTTGGTTATCTAAGGCATTCCTTTGTCACATTTTGCAAGCCATCATAGAAGACTAGTGCATCAAGTATACAATAGTGTAATACAAAAAAGGCCCTTTATCTAGAACCAAATTATTAATGAGATTACTCTTGACCAATTAATGTACACAATTTAGAGATTTACGCAAGGTAAGCTACAATATTGATGTTAAGAATCCAATAATAAATCATGATCTCTAATACAATATAAAATGAATAAAATATAAGAAAAATAAAAAAACACAAGGAAGTTTTAACATGGTGCATTTCTTTTTTTTTTTTTTTTTTTTTTTGTGTTCTTGAACTCATGAGAGGCTGAATAGGCATTTCAGTTCTAGGGAAGCTTAAGACTAGTGACTTTTCAACAGTTTGAACATTTTAGTATGTTTAATTGATTATCTTTGATTCTAGTTAAGTTTTTTTCATATTATAAATGTTTGATTGTTGATTTCAATAGTCACATATTTCTTGAATAATTGAATTTCACTATGATTAAAGTTTGTAGTTTGTATTTATCCTTATTCTAATCAACAAAGTAGCAATTAACAATAGGAATTCACATAAATTTATTAAAAAGTTAAATGATCCGAACTTGTGAGATTGTTGTTTGTATAAACTTTTACCTTCCTAAAATTTAAGGCGGTTACTTAATTAAATCTATAGAGCTTGTTATAAATTGTTAAATAATTAGATTCTAAATAACGAACCGATGTTATTTAGTGAATTAGAAGGAAAAATCGAGTGACAAAACTTGTTGTCATTTAGGGTTCATAGTTTCAATAGAATCAAACCAATTAGATGAGAGGTTGAAATTTCTTGAAAGTCATAGTTACGAATGATCTTAGAACTGAATTTCATTAGTATATTGTTTTTTCAATTAATTATTAAATTGTTGCATTTTTACTATTCATTTGAATCATAATTCAACCCCTATACATGTGTGTGTGTGTGTGCGTGTGTGTGTGTGTGTGTATATATATATATATATATATATATATATTAATTTGTGCATTAGTTGTCGCATTTTGGTTACATTTTAGTTGAATTGCTCGTGATTAAATCAAAGTATAATTGCTTATAAAAATCATTTTCTGTAGGATTGACTCTTGCTCATCCTAACTATCATTTAATGTTAGAGTAAAACTCAAATCATTATTTATAAGATCAACCCTTGTTCATAAAATCTTATAATTTATTTTGAGTTTAATAAGGTAAGACTTAAATATTGGGTGTTCATAAAATTGTTCAAACCGTAAAATGAGAAAAAATAATTTGAACTTTGTAATTTAATTTGATTTACGTTAAAAAAAAAGAGTTTGGTTTAAGTTAAAAATGTTTAAACAATTTGGTTTGAATTACAATTTAGGCATTTTCAAATCCAATCAAATCATAAACAATTTTTTAATATATATATGTGTTTGCGTGTGTACGTATGCATGTGCATGCACAAAAAGTTTTTGTATAAATTATATTGAAAAGCATAATTATACACAACATTTTTAAGAACAATTTAAATGATTGCATAGTATAATACAAAATTTATAAGTATAATCTAACAATCATAAGTTACGTTAAATAGGCATTAAATATAAACAAAACATGGATATGTATAAACTATATTAAAAAATATAATAATCCATTTCAACCTTTTAAATTGCTTTCAATATATGAAATTTATATATTAAAAAAATTAATAAAAAAATAACAAATAGGCGCACCAGGATTTCCATTCCCACATGCCTCTAATTTTAATAAATAAGCATGATAATAAAATACAATATAAGGTATTTATTATCAAAGAAAAAAAAAAGAAAATGTGGTTTTTCAATTAATAACAATATATTAACCAAAAGTAAATACAAAAACTATGTCGTTGCTAATAAAAAATTAAAATTTTTCCATCACATACATTAACGAATGCTTCACTTTGCATATTCACAATTAGTTATACATTTAATTATGTGAACAATAATATGTATCCATAATTCTTAAAACAGTAAACTTAGATATTATTGGCATTAAACATAATTAAAATTCAAGAAATTTTATAGATATATAGAAGAATAAAATGTTGAAAATGTAATCAACAATACATCTTTTATTGATCATATTGTATTTTATTTTTAGAGGCCGAAATTATAAACTAAATTGAATTAACCCATAAATTTTTAGTGCGGTTTGATTTGGTTTGAAATACAAAATGATTTAATTTACTTTGACATTTTATCCAGCTATTTGTTTTATTTGGTTAAAAATTTTTATAAACTAAATTAAACCAGGCCATACACCCCCTGCTTAAATAGCACCGATAATCCGCTGCCGGAGGCCCTGGCAATGTTAAAAATTTGAGCCGGGGAGGTTTCCTTTGTATTATTGACGAGTGATGATTACAACTTTAAAATCCAAAGTGTATTTTCCATTGGGCTCTATGTTTCATATCCAAGGTGTACTTAAGAAAGCTCAAGTTTTTTTCCAGTCAGCCTTTTGTGTTGGGATTTCAGCTATTTTCTTATGGGCTCAGTTTTTCGCACTCATCTATTCACTTTCAGGGTTTAATGGAGAATGGCATCTGGCCCCAAAAACAAGCACAACTATAAGATACAGAAAATCATAATCCAAATTCAGGACACGCATCAAACAATAAGGGCATAGTTTATGTAAATTAAGGGACAATTAAACTAGCTTAGGGGGAGCATAGGATGAGTAAATTGATAATGCAGCTGTACAGACAAGCCCAAAGAGGACGAGACTAGCACATCCATAACCTTTATCAAAAAACTTGTCAATGTTACCTGATTCTGCAAATACGCCCTTCGTATCTTTCGTCACACCAAATACTGCAGACGCACCACTGTCTAACACATACGAAATAGCTTGACCAATATTCAACTAAATGTCAGATCATGTTTAATTAAAATGGCATATAAATAGTTTGTTGTGTAGGCATATAAATATTCAACTCCTATGCCTTGTCGCTGTAAACATTTAAGTTGAACCTCCTATCTCCACTGATTACATGATTTCCAGTAGTAAAATGGTACAATGAGAAAGCAATTTACAGGAGTGTGTAGGCATTGCTGATGACAGTTGAAGCAAGCATCTGCAATTCATGTGTATGAATTCAAGTAATAAGCAAAATAAAAACCAATATCTAGAATTAAGGTTAAGTAAGATTAAAATGAAGTGGGACACACCAGTAGGCGTAAATATCCTGGAAGCGAATTTTCAAAGTTAAATCAAATACGGAAAAGAAAAGCAAATGTCAGAATTGTTAGAAAGAGAGCACCCTCTCGTAGCCATGCTGGGTGGTGGTGCTGGTGCCACATTTCTGTAGCTAAACCAATTAAGCAGATATGGGTCAACGTGACCAAGTGTATCGTCAAAGATAGTTGGGCGGCTGATAACGTGCGGATTCCACACATTGACTGTTTAATTTCTTCTATCAACTGTGGACATTTCCACCACTAATAATCAGACTCTTGACTTAATCTTTGGGCTTATGAAACTTCCAGTTGGGTTCCTTGATTTTCTTATATCAAATAATTAAATTTTATTCATTATAATCACCAAATGGATAATTAATATAACACTGTCAATTCATTGAAAATTTGCTTGTGTAATGAGTTTTGATCAAGACTTTCTCCTTAAGTACTAGAAAAAAAATCATTAAGATCATGGTGTATATGACCCATATATCTCGTTGTGAGATTTCTAGAAGATAGAAAATCATTCTCAAGACCTGATTCTTCAAGTATTTGGCTAATCGCTATCTGTTGGTCATCATATATTGGTAATTATTTGCTAATTATCTATCAAAAGTTATTATATGTGGTAATCTTTAAGAGTTAATCTTAGGAAGGATTTTTTACTATATAACAATTACTCCCTTCAGCTTCTGAAATACAAATAGTGTTATGAAAAATTTCTCTTTTAAAGATAATTCCATGTGGACAATCAAGATTTTAGTTGGCTTGATGATTGAGATGTCATTGAAATGGAGATGAGATGAGCGACAAGTAAGATAAATTATATTGGAAAACAAGAGAGTTTATGTCAAGAGCCCTCCTTTTTAGTGTTAAATTGTTGGTGTGTAAATTTTCAACAATCAAAAATACACCAAATTAATTAGATCCAGATATAAAAATATAAAATTTCAAGTCGTAAATAAAAGAAACATTCTATTTCTAAATTGTTTGGCCAAAAAGTTTTGAGGGACTACACTTATAATACTATTGAATTGATCGAAGTGTATTATAAGATAATGTGCTAGTGAGACTAGTTGACTTATTTTTTTTTGATATATTCTTCTCTTGTGACCTTTTTTTTTGATATATTCTTCTCTTGTGACCTTGACTTGATGTTTTGTAATGAAAGAATTATATTTGAGTAAATGTAATAAACAAGAATAATAATGTGGTTATGAACTTGTGACTTTCCAAATGGTGAGTAAAAAATAGTATTTTATCGCTTGTTGCAAATTGTTAGGAAGTTGATTTCTTAATTATAGACAATATAATACCAAATTATTATTAAGATTGTAATGTACATGTTCTGGATATATCACTGTAAGACTGTTAGAAAATAGTTCTTTCTCGAGCTTTGATTCTTAAAATACTTGCTTAATTGCTTTTAAGTTAATTGCAATCTGTTGGTCGTCATTCATTTATTATTATCAACTAATTGTTTGTTTCCGAAAATTGACTTCGAGAAGGATTTTTTAAAGTGTATAACACGATGAAATGCTTTGCCTTTCGCATTTTTCACACAAATTAAGATATGTAAGAAGCGGCTGTGTTCGGAATTATACTGCCGTAACGTGAAGGCTTTATAATTTATAGTTGCGACGTAGAGTATATTTTTGTAGCTTAATATATCCTCCTAAAATGCAAGTAAATACGTAGGCAAGTGTACTTAGTCAGCCTATTTGTCCTATCGTCCAGCTAAGTAAATTAATTGATTTACTGCAACAAAAAGAAATTTTAAATCTTAATAGAAAGCC
Source organism: Anacardium occidentale (assembly GCA_026122585.1). Classification (NCBI taxonomy): domain Eukaryota; kingdom Viridiplantae; phylum Streptophyta; class Magnoliopsida; order Sapindales; family Anacardiaceae; genus Anacardium; species Anacardium occidentale. The sequence goes on from JAJEJH010000055.1 coordinate 93,997, forward strand.
GGGCGGTGGCACATCCAATCAACTTTAAAGTGAAAATTAGATTCGACAGACATTGAAAAAGCTTCATCAACACCCTCGGATACCCCTCCATATATATTAAGCTACAACTATTATTGCAGTGAAAGGAGTTCTGAAGTGGCTAGCTAGTATCTCTCTTATCACAACACCTGTCATACCAATTCTTCAATTAGTGATGTACTTTTAGAGACCTCATAATCCATTCAACACCGATTTTGAGTTGTCTATCAAACTCCACTTAAGGAGATGAAAAGAGAGGATAAAATTAATGAGCCACATACTTGGCATTCTATTGGTGTTAACTTATCTTCTTGGTCAAAGGTCGTGAAGTGAAGGAATAATTATTCATTATATATCATAATATATGCCAAATTAGCAACTATAATTAATATTCTAATGTGTTTGCATTGTGGCATCATCAGTTTCTACACGAATTAGCACTAAGGTCCACATCCAGCACCATCAACTAGCAGGACTGAGAGGTTTCTTTGTCGTAATGTCAAGACCAATTTACTTAAGAAGTAAGTTAAAAATTACTTGTAGTTGAATATATATTCTCATAGGAATTCCAGCACTCAGTGGAGTCGTGGTCCATAAAGGTTGGCTTATGCACATAGGTAAACTGAAATATTTAATCGAAATTTAATATTAATGGCTCCCAGTCAAACATAAAAAGCAAGAGTTTCTACACAAAATAACTGGACACTATTTGCCTTCTATATGACATCATTGACCAGTCCCTGGCTTCATTAGTGTCATTAATACTTAGCTTAACAAAATCAATTAAGAGTATTTCGTAGAATTGAAAACATTTTAGCTTGTTCAAAAAAATACTTACTATTTGTTTCCCGATATGTATTTTACTTAAATAGAGTAAAAAACTTACCGTAAAAATTGGATACTTCCATGCTTCTAACATAGATAACGTACACGTTCCTTAAAATTTTGAAAAAAGAAACTATTCCAAAAAAAAATTTGTTTAGCTCTTGAACTTCAATCGTGAAAAGTAAAGGCATTAAAAAAGTACGAGGGAGACATCAAAAAGAGGGAGACTTTAAAAAGCCACTAAATTTCGTCGCCCAAATGATATTGAATGAAATATTAATTATTTGGCACCCATGAGTAAGTTGTATAAATGCCTTTTTTTGTTATTATTCGGTCAAATGAAGACAATCTCCTTAATTATGAAGGTAACCTCTAAAGGTGTCTGTGCAGTGTATAATATTTGAAATTTAATATATATAATGAAGACAAATCTATGAGATTAGTGCTTCATTACGCATGCATCCATTGATGATTAATTGAATACTTAGATGATTGCAATAAACAAAATTGCATGGAGTAATCAATCAGTCACTCAATCAACAAAAGTTACAACAATGCTGATAGTGCAGCCACTTTATTTGTACAAGTTTTTACAAAAGACCCTCAAAGAGCAGGTTAGGGTAATTAACCCATATCTTTCAACTAATGACTTGTTTCTTTCACAAATTTGAAAGCAATATTTTAATGGGCAACCCTAATTTTAGTCTTTGGAAAAAAGTTTCATGTTGTCTTTCTGACTAGTTGATGTAAGAAGGGAGAGTACTGGGGCGTTGATGATAACTAAATTTCTGTTTGGATTCTTTTCGTACAACCATATTTTGCTACTCGAGTTTCTAGAAATGGCGAAAGTATCTAACATGGAAGTATCATATTGAGCACATGTAGGAGAACGTGACGATTGAGAAGAGAAGAGAAGAAATTGATCTCGCATAGATTGGGATCTAAAGAGAGAGGAAGCAGTGACGCCTCAGAAAAGTGAAAGCTGCAATGGAAACAGAGAGATCATCTCACGCCTCCACATAAACATGTGGGCATCAACCACTAGTAATTTGCTTGGATTTCCGAGCTCTTTCTTCGTCTTCTTCTTCAATTATATCTCTCTTTCTTTTTCTTTTCTTTTTTGTGAGCTACCCCATTTTTATCAACAATTTCAGGGTCTCACTCTTTTGTGAGCTACCCCATTTTTGTGAGAACCAATCGACCAAATAACCCCCCTACGACTAGTACTGTTGCATTCTTTGAGAGAGAGAAAGAAAGAGTTCGCTTTTTTGACGGTATTGATAACTTTATTCCTTGTTAAAATTCAACCTTGGTTACTGCAAAAGCACATCCAAAAACTCAGATTCCAATTCGTCATTTAAATATGCGATTAACCAAATAAGAAGTATTATAGTGACATCGTGATCATAAATTCGAAGAAACGGGTTGAAATTTTCGCGATTATTTATGCAGTTATAAATATGTAAAGGAGGGAACCGAAATCAAACAAAAGGTTCTGAGAATTTTGTTCTTCCAGTGATCCAACTTTGACTCTTGTGTTGATGTGGTCTTACGTTTGAAACCTGCGAACAAAAATATTTGGAGAATCCAACGACATGGCTTCTCTTGCATAGTTTTTAGTGGAGTTTTGGCATTTCTTTAGCTTCGTCTTCTTGTCCATCTCAATACACACACACGGTCTGATTTTATGTTGCACAAACAACAAATAAGTACGTCTGATTTGGTCAAATATCCTATGATTACACAATCATTTTCGTCACTCAAAGCAGGGCAAAGCAACAAATAAGTACATCTCTTAAGTAGATATTCACGTAATTGAAAAATCATATTCATCATTAAGTCTTTTGTTTCTCTCTCTTGATTCAAAGTCTATAGCTCTCAAGAATAGGCACAAACTTAGATGTGTTCATCAATTTTCTGGCAGAGTGAAAAATAACTAACCTCAGGTAAATTGTCCTAAAACAATGCGAGACCAAGAATTACATTGGAAACTGAAATTGCCGATCGGATGATTAAAGGAACTGAGCGTATGTTGATGAAGAAACAAGACATGCAGAAACCACGAAGTATTGACAACCCATCAGAAAAGGATGCTGCTGAATATATTGGCCTAAAGAAGCAAGGCGTGCCACTAATTATTAAAGCGTACGTGGATGAGGTCTATCTTATCAGGGCCATCTGCAAAACGTCTGTGTGTGTGCAGAGAGAAAGTGTTGCAGGAGATGGGAGAGGTCTTACATTTCATGAAACTAGTTATAATGCTAATTAATCTTGTATATAGCTACTCCACTTACCAAGGATGAAGATTGAACTCTCTTTTGTTGTTTTGCAGAGGCTTTGTTATGAAATGACATGAGCTCTTCTCTGAAAATGCTGCTACTAAACCAAATTAAGGAGAGAAACTCTTCAACCATGTGATCCATGATCCAAGACTCTTCTTGCTCACTTTATTTCCCTCTTGACTAATATATAATCTGAATCGATTTATCAACAAGAATTATAGCTCATTGTTATCCCAATTTGGCAAAGATTAGTTCATCCCATCTGAAGAGACAGCAACGTGAAAAAAAAAAATTAAAAACACAGAAGAAAAATAAATGGTGGACAAATTTCACATATCATGTCAAGGCCAAAATTCACTAAATATTTTAACATACCCATTCAATACAAGGGGGAAAAATGAATAGACAGAGAAAAAAAAAAGTTAAAAGACTAAAAATCCTACCGTTCTAAATTTCTTTCAGCGATATCCATAATTTCCATGTCAACTTTTTATGATCTTCAGTGGTTTGATCTTGAGAGTTACGGCCTTAAATTGGTTTCCGAATGCTGTGATCGGGACTGAGTTTTCGTTTTCGAAACCTCTTTGTTGGCCGATGGAAAAGAAGAAATATAACAAATAACCACGAAAAAAGAGCGGGGTTTCTTTTTGAGAGGGGACTATTGAGATTAAAGAATATCATAAAAGATGGCTGGTGGAAGATGAAGTGAATCCAGAGAGATCTGTCCATGCATTGCTAGTATTCCAATATTGATCATTTCCCGATATACCCAAAAAATTTCGTGATAAATTTAGTCCTTGATTTTGTTCCATTTTCACATTTGCCGACTGAGTAACCCCAGAATCCATCGGCTTAGACCGAAGCTGACCAACATAACTACTCGGCGCCCCGGCGCCTTCACTCTCGAACTGATACAAACCAGTCGTTGGTTCCATGCCCGTCAAGAAAGGATATTGTTGCACCTGCTGCAATCTCCACTGCTCAACAAGCCCACTTGAAATTAAAGAACCACCAGCACAGCCACTAACACCTCCTGAAGCAGCACCAACCTGAATTTCAATATTATTATTGCCACTATTACCACCACCAGTAGTATTTGCCACCCCGGGAGCTTGAATTCCCCCAAAATTTAAACCAATATTCCCCGAATTGTAGCCATTAAGATGATGTAAAGGGGGGAAAATTGGTAACTGTGTGGGTGGAGGTGGCATATGGCCGATGATATCAGTCGGGGAACGAGTAGAAGCAACTGTATTAGATGAGGTAGACCCAGTTGGACACTCGGTTACAGCCGGAGACTTGGATCTGTTGATTCCTTTGCTTCGTTTGTTTCTTCTACAGCCACCTCCGACTGGTACGTTTCTAAGTGCGCCACCTCTAGTCCAGTATCGCCGACAGGTCTTGCAGAAGTGGCGAGGCTGCGAAAGGCTGTAGTTATTGAAGTAACAAAATTTAGTGTTTGTAGAATCACATCTTGGACATTTTAGGGCTGCTTCAGGTTGAGGAATCTTTGCCAGTCGAGCTCGGTCCGCCATCGAACCAGGTCTGATAGAGCCCGTGCCACCGCCGCCGCCACCTAAACTAGGTAGCGGCGGTAATTGAAGCTGCGAATGCTCAGTGTTGCCTCCTGCAGGTTGCTGATTTGATTGCTGTAAAATTGAAAGCAAAAAAATGAAAAAAAAAAAAAAAAAAAAAGTGCGAAAAATAATCAAAATAAACACATCTATGTGATTTTGGTATATTCAAGACGAGATTTTAAAAGGATAAGAATATTATTTAACTTTTAATCTGCTTTTTTGGAGAAGAAGCTAGATAGCTATAAAGATTGAAAATAAGAGGGAAAAAAAAAAACACTACCTGTTGCCAGTTGGGTGGATCTAGATAGACAGGAATAGATGAGAAAACCATGGTGGTTATTGAGATTTCTGTATTTTTTTTGTAAAGGACGATGGGTTCTTAGAGATATGGTGGAGAATCACATCAAACGAGAGAATTGCAGAGAAAGAGAAAGAGGGAAGGAGTTGGAAAAGATAAAGGAGAGTGGGTTTATTTATTTGTTCTTTGTTCTCTTTTTGTTTTACTAAATCCTTAGGGTTTCAAAGGGAAAACAATATTTCTGGTTTCTTATCATGTAAGCTTTTCTCTTTTAACACAGTTTTAGAGTACTCAAAAAAGATATTAGTCACCAATCCATGCAAGTAGGCATACAATAGAAAGAGGGAAGGGACCCTAAGATCATATTAAAAGCTGAGTTTATAGTTTAATTATTATAATAATTATGTAATTAAGAAAGAATAGGGTGAGTTTCTTGGTTTATGTATGTGTAATCGAATGTACCTTTGTTTATTAGGGCTTTTCTAAAGAATTTTGATTTTTGCATGCATGAAAAGATAATATAAATATACACATTTTTTTTCTAAGGTAGATCATCATTCTCTACAGTGAACATCTATAAACATGACCTTTCTACACTGATTTTACTCTTTAGCCAGCAAGAAATTACATAAATCATGAAACTCACCAACCCTTAGGGACCAAGCAGGATGTGAAAGCAGACGGCCAACGGTGGCAAGTGTCGTGCCAAAAATGTGAAAAGAGTTTCATGCATTTTTTTGACGGGTAAGTATATAGATTGCAGAACGTAAATGACTAAATATAAAAAGAGTTTAAATACGTATAAAAGCCACATATATATTAAATACATGTTAAAGCCAAGATTTATAACTATGTATATGTGTATATAATAATGCATAATATTCAAGTTTTTTTCCGTAGCACGAATTATTAATTACTAGTTAGCATATTTCAATCACTTTTACTAGATAGTAATTAATGTCAATTCCGGTCCAATAAATATGTTAAAAATGAAGAAATTTGTCACAATTATATATGACTTATTTAATTTGCTAAAATGGAGAATATTCCACCACTGAGTTTGCTTTTCACGATTCTTCCACTAATCAAGGCGGCACAGAAAGCAAAATAACAATAAAATTTCATAAACATTCGTATCTGATACTTGATCGCGGATAATTCTTATCCATGCACCTCTAACTCGATGGGGACTGTATTAATATACCGAAATTGTACTTGATGTATTGAATATAAGGAATCATTCATCACAAAGCGAAAAGAAGAATTTTTTATATTGTATTTGGGAATCCGAAGAAAAATGCATATGATAATTTCCAATATTTCTATATTTTTATTTTTAGAATTAAAAGGGGAAATAATGCATGCATCTAATTGCTATTATCTTACATAAGCAGAAAAAAAAAGGATATTAGAGAAAAAAATAGAGAGATATAAACTAAAAATATATATTTATATATAGCTAAATGTGATAATCTTGAGTAGGGCTAAGAAAAAAACAGAAGGTGGTGGTGGTGGCCAAGCCGCCCTACATGGAGAGAAGAGAGGAGTCGTCATCAGATGCTTACGGTCGGGGCATTTTTACTTTTCCACATGCCACGTCAGATTCATCAGGTCCCACATCACCTTCTTGTAAGGTCTTTGTCCTTGCCCATGCCCAACCCTAGCTAGCTCTAGATTATGTATATTTTTTATTATATGCTCTTCTCTCTGCCTAAGATTAATATAGATACTAATCAATAAATCATTATATATATATATATATATGTATGTATGTATGTATGTATCTTTCTCATCCATCTGGGTCACTGAAAAAAGTTGGTCTCACCACCACCACACATCAAGACCACCACCACACATCAAGGTCCCCACATGAAACATGAGGCCCAGATTTTTGTTAAAGCCTTGATGCCCTGAGAGACGAAATTTTTCTGATCATTATGATCAAAGTTTTACCATTGATTCTTTGAATTATAACCCACTATGGGGGATATATTTTGGCCGAGACTGGAGATATTATACACAAGAGCTTGTATTTTAGGCTTGTTGAATTGATCATACGAACGAACAATATGTTGTTTTATGAAAAAATTTCACCAATTTTGTATTTTTCCTAGTTTTTCTTGTTTAATGTTTGGATCAGAAGTGAAATGAGAAAAAGATTTATATATATATGGTTGGTTTTAGATTATGATACATGAGATGGGGTCCGGAGGCAGTTGCTCTTTCCCTACATCGTGTATAATTCCCATTTTTATCAATCATGCATGTGCTTTTCGAGATGATACGGTATCGTATTAAAACACTATAATTGCTAGTTTTGTCACACATGATACATGTATGATACATCTAAGCCAAAAGAATATATACAAATTGATATAATGGCAATCTTTCACTGGCTATAATTTGGAGTTTGTTAACACCTAAAGGTGTACAAACAATAAATTATATATTGATGATGAAGGAAATTTCACCAAAATAATTATCTAACTATCAAAGATATTAGTGAGAGATGTAACTAGGATCCTGTGGAGAGTGTCCGTGTAATCAACAAAAACAATAAAAGAAGAAGAAGAAAAATTTATGTTTACTATAGTGTTATTTGCACTTGTTTGCAACATATTTACTAGAAACAATTACAAAGAATAGAATTCAAAAAATATCTTTTATTTTAGCTTAGGAAATTGAAAATGAGAAATCTCATAAAAGTCAAATGATCCAAAAGATCTCTTCCATGTGCTCTTTCCTTATTGTCTTAAAAAAAAAAAAATTTGTTGCTTTATCTTTTTATTTGTTGAATTTCAACAACACACATTCTGAAAGTTCTGATGAAGGCCTAACTATTTCAACAAGCTTGAGATTGTCCTTTTAAGCAGATTAAATTTGTTGTTGGATGAAATTGCAATCTGAATAGAAAATCAAGGGCTTGAGATGTTGGTCATAAATGAGTCTAGTAAAGCTACACCAAGTTGAAAGGAAGATGCAATGGATCCTTCAATTGGAGCCAACCACCCGCTCCTAGAGTTGTGAGCAAGACAAATGTAATCCCACAAGCTTAAGGCAGACAAAGCATCGACACCTTGATCATACAAAGTAAATCACAAATGTGATCCCTCTTTCCATGTATGCATATCAAATAGGATAACTAAAACTTACCATTCTTGAGTGGCCCCAACCATGAACATGTACATGAGATATCTCACTAACCACATGAATAATGTGGCTCTTTAACCATGTACAACTAAAAATTGAAGCCACAAATGTGAATGTGTATGCTAACTATAACCTAGCTATAACCTTTATACTTCGAGTTGGGCTTAAGAGTAAGAGATTACATAGTAATGACTCATATGTAAACCAAAATCACACAACATAACATATATTTATCATGTCTAACCATCTCCATACACAATTTAGCTACAATGAACTATTTCTCACCATTTAGTCATTTTGTGTCATCTTTCAAATAGTTAGGCACTTATTCTTAGGGTTTCACCTCAACTCAACTGTTTAAAGTCATTAAACTTAATCCTTGTCCAAGCATTTAACATAGGAGTATAATCGTCATTTAACAAAACCATGTATCGTTATGCCTTAAGCATGCACACTTACACCTCGTAATGTATAAGCATGGGCGTGACCCTTCCTAAGTCATAGATGTGATTCATCTATTGTGCACAACAGAACCCTTATGCATGGTTGTTACCTATAAAACACTATACATAGGTATGATTGTCCTTGTCACAGCCACACATCAAGTCCCTAAAGAATATTCTCAAAATACCCCTATTATAGTTATTTATGGTCATGCTCATGATAATAGTTGCACGAGCATGGATCCTATACTATGTAAATATTTATGATGTCATGGGCTCATGAAGACTCATATTTAACTTTACAAGTGTATGATTGTGACCTTACTAGTGCACGATCATACATCATCATCTGTATTCTTTGAAATTCATTGTTTTCAGAGTCTATTTTCAATTCCAATGACATTTATCCAATCTCTACACTATAATTTAATATTAAATTAACTACAACATGCATAACTACATCTAGATCCATCATATAGTACTCTTTTTTCCATAAGCAATACATTCCATCACATATTCATATATTCAACATGTGATCAATTAGAGTTTACACATCATATAGTCCTCATTACAACATATAAGCCACATATAAATAACCTAAAAAGGATCAAAGGAAGTCTACCTACTTCACTTCCAAAGACAAAACAAGTTCTTCACTTGGCTTAAGAGAAATTTTGATGATCTCTTACTTTCTCTGGTGATTGACCTCTATTAGATGATGCACAAGTTCTCTTCGCTCTCTCCTTGAACTATTTGTTTGATCTAAAGGTGAGATATGTGTTTTTTGAAAATAAAAATAAGCTCTTCCTACACACACCTATTTACTTTACATAAAAACTAGATTTAGCATAGTGACACTTATTACCTTATCCAAAATCTTCTTTCATAACTGTCAAAAACAAAATCAATTTGAATTCATACAACATGCATGATCATACCCATCCATATGTATAGTCATGCACTCACACAATACTTTAACCGTCCAATCTATCACATGCATGAGCGTGTACTTTCCCAATGCACATATGTGCATTGATCTACATTTAGAAAAATTCTTATTTTTCTCATACAAGAAAAAGACCACTTTACCCCTCTAAGCATGTACAGGTATGCACCACTCATATGCACGATTGTACCATCAAAACAAATCACATATATCACAAAGAATCCAATGTAGTGTCCACTGCTATATATTACTATAAACCAAAAAAAAATTTTTTGAAATATCTCTAATATATAGCAGTAGGTCCTACGCTGACTGCTTACTGAAATTATGAGGAAGTTATATTAGAAATATATGATGGAAAACTAAAATCCACTGTACAGTATCCTGAAATAAAACTCATGTTTACTATATAATAATAATATCTGAAAACATATATGATATTGTACATTCCGAATGCATGAGCAAAACAAAGCATGCGAGCAATAAACATGTTATCTGCTGAAAACTAAACATATATATACATACATATATAATTGAAGACTCAGGTGAAACCCGCTCAAGCTATATCCCACACTTCAGCCATCTCGTGCTCCAAGCTCAGCTCCTCAAAACACTAACCTGTAAGAGAGAAAACTAAGAGAAATGAGTGACAAGTCACTCAGTAAGCATCTCCTACCTCTACCCTCAGGTAGGCTCTAGACTAAGCTGCTACTGACTGGCTAACTGCTATCTAGATAAACTTAACTAAGTTCCTGATAGTCTAATAACTTCTTATAATCCTCTTTTAGCATTTATTATCCTTCTTGCTTTTTTTATTAATTTTAAGACTTAGAGTACTTTTGAGTTTTCCTAGGATTAGTTGTACTATTTTATATCTTTACTTCTGATGTATATCGTGTAACTTAATCTTTCTTTTATTTCTTATCTGACAGGTTTCTGGTTTTACTATCTGTATACATTTTCATGTCATGTAATATGTAACATAGTATGCTGAAATCATTCTATTTGTCATTTGGGTCTATTTACTAAAAACATCTTTTGGAAACTGTTATTATGATCTAAAGATTCAAAATACTGAAAAACTGAATAAAACTTTTTTTAAAATCTCTGTATCTGAAGATATCTGTTATGCTAATCAAACTGATGAATGCAGAAATTCGACATCCTGGCCATGTGGACTGAACCATAATAACGAAGTGTCAGTAAGCTGAAATATCCTACCATACTAGTCCTTAGACCAGTAAGTTGAAATGTCCTACCATACCAGTCTTCAGACCAGTAAGCTGAAATCTAACTAATTTGATCGAAGTCATAAAGCTGAAATCCCACAGATGTCCTCTCGTATTCACCCTTACTAATTAACCCAGACATCAGACCTTAATGTTGAAAACTGATGCAAATGAATCACTTGATCCCTTTTTTGAAAATACTGTTTAGCATGTTATACTGAATGATGCTATTCATGCATATTATTTTATCAATTCTCTTTTCTTTCTGATTACAGTTTATCTTTCTGTTGTACTGTTTCTGTTACTGTATGTGTAAACTATGTTTGTTGTTTTCCTGTTTTCTTCTGTTCTTTTTTTGTTTCTGTTTATGTCTTTATTTATGTTTTCTAATCGTAACCTATCACTAGATTACGTTATTTAAGTCTATTGATGAGTTTCTTATACTGTTGTAAGATTAAAGTATGATTTTGGAAAATAGTTTATCCTTTTTTTTTCTCTATTCTTTTTTTTTTTTCTCTTTTCTTTCTTCTATTACTAAAATTCTATTGAAAAGGGAGGGAGTTCTCATTTTTACTAGGCGCACAAGCATGCACTATTAGACGTACGGGTGTGCATAAGCCTACGTGGGCCGTGTACCAGTCTTGCAACCCAACCGTGCAAGGTTCTGAAATTTTCAGTTAAAATCTCACATTAGACTCACGCACGGTCGTGCCCCTCGGACGTATAGTCATGACCCTCTCTAAAAGCTGGTCGTGCATGACTCACATATATAATCGTGACCTAGCTAAAATCAGAATATACGGGCGTACGTGCACGAACACACGGGCATGTATCCTGCCCTATTTCGACACCCACGGTAGAAACCCGCAAGATCACTACCAAACTCAACTCAAAACTCATCAAACTTCAAATTAAACAAACAAGCATGCAACATACACTTCTAATAGACTAGAAATATGCTTCAATCACTGAAATAATCCAACTAAAAAAACACAAATGGAAACAGGAAAAAGTTAAAGGGACACTTACCTAGAGCTGCTAAGATCTTCTATCTCTCTATCTCTAATTGAATCTTGACTGGATTGACTGCTAAAGCTGGCTAATCTCTTTCTCAAAAGATTAGGGTTAGCAAGAGAGAAAGGAAAGGGAAAAGCTGGCTGAAACTAGTGGAAAGAAAACATTAGTTTATATAATAGTAGGCATGCACGGGCATGCATGGCAAGAAAGGGACGCACGGGGGTGTGTCCAAAGATGCACGGTCGTACTCTGATTTAAGAAATCTCTCTTTTAACCCCGATTTAAGGCCTAGAAAGATCATTCTAACCTCAGAATGTTATATCAAAATAGTAACATAATAAGAAAAACAATTTTGCACCTAGGATGTACTTATAAGTATTACACGCACTCTTTTTGCAAATCAATATAGAAAGCCATGATAAAGATTATCTTCTTTTCTTTCAGAGAGGAATTAGACTCTAAATTTTTCTTTTTTATTGGAAATAAAAGAAAGCCTCACCTCTCACCTACATAAAGAAAAAAGAAAAGTGTTAGACAAAATACTATCACGAAATTATTAGAGATAAACAAGTCACTGTCTCAAAGAACAACATTGATGTTCTTCTGATTGACAAGAAGACACTCAAAAGATGCATGCAAACCTACAAAACTAACTATGAAAGAATACTTTATGCAATCTTAGCAATTGGGTCATTCTCCCTTTCTTTTTATAGATAAAAATGAAGGAGCAAAGGAGAAATCATCCAATCTCATCAGCAAACGCATGTCAATCATTCGAGATGTAAACAGTGCACAATTCGTACTTTATAAAAAAAATGAAATGATAAGATGGATACATTGCCTGAAGGATAAGGAGTCATAATAACGTTAACTTGCACATCCAAATCCAAAAATAATAAATCTCCACACATTGTCCCTTTCATAAAATAAAATTCCTAAAATTTTGAAGTCCTCTTTGTACTCTAAGAACTAGGGAGCAATTGTTATGAGATAATTCTTAGCCATAAGAATTCTTCTTCCGGTCTCTATTTTGAATAAGCTCAAATAGCAAGGCAAGTAATCAAATTTAAACCAAAGACCTATCCTATCCAACTTGAGGCAAAGATTGCACTTCCATCAAAAAAAGAATCCATCTATAATATTCTACAAATATTTACCTATAACAAAAAACCAAAAAAATATTTTTATCTTCCTAATTGAGATATTTCTTATACTTATAACATTCACTTTTTGTTCAACTGAAATAGGAATCTATCAATTAGAATCTCGTAAGAATCTAAAATCCTAATTTCATTAGTTTGAATGTACTTACTCTTCAAAGATTATATGAATACAAAGGATCATATGTGAGAAAAGGTCATGAAAAATCCCATGCAAAAAGACTATACTAGCCACCAAACTATTTTAGAGATTCCACGAAACACACAACTATTAATTACTATATGATAGACATAGACGTTCCATTTATCAAGTATAACCATGTTAAAAATTTTGTATCCTATTTTCTTCTTTATTATTTTTATTTTATTTGTTTTATTTAAATTACACTATCGTATACACTTAAAAATCTTTTTAAATTCAAATTGTTATTATCTTAATTTATCTTATGTAAGGTCAAAATTGCATACCTTAATTGAATCGCATCAACACAAATAAAAAAGAAAATTAGATAGAAGAGTTCAGGGGAAGCATGAGAGTTAGCTGCAAAGAGTGACCTGAGATATTTTAATTACATATAGCTCAATTGATGGAGACACAAAAAATGAGCACGTGTAATGAATGTAACAAGATGTGGACGCGATGATTGGATGCACTCTCTTTCTGATTATTAATATATCTGTTGAAAATGCAAACATGTAACCCAAATATCTAACTCTAATATTAACCATCTATGGATTTCAATATAATTGTACCTTGTACACTACTCTTTATACTAAGCCTTCAATTCGGCTTTGTTGTTTATTGAATAATGAACTTTGGTGAACCAAAAACTAGAAACATGAAGTACATGTTGGCATGTGAGGCAGTTGAAAAATTGAGCCGAGGAATTCGCATAAATGGAGACGTAATTATGAAGGAACAGAAAATTTTATATAAGGGACAAGACGTTGAACCAAAATGCCTAGCTACTCTCCAAAGAACTCAAGCCCTATATGAACTCTTCCACATTTTTTGTGTTTAAATGTGTTAATGTATTTAATAGTACTTTTTGCATTTTTTATAAGTTTGCATATACAACTAAAACGTTTTTTTCAACTATATCTTAATGTTTAGAAATTAAATAATCAAAGAAGATTCTAAGTTTCAACTGCTTCAGTGATGGCTGTACACACGGCGCTCAGCATGAGAAAATCCCATACTCAGATTTAACGTTAAAATCATCTGGATCTTAATATATATATATATTGCTGTTGAAAAAGAAAATAAGATTAAAAAATCTGGTGATGTTTATGGATAAACTGTAAGCATTGTTGTTGATAATCTGAAAGCAATAAGCGTGTTCCATTTTCAAGGAAGCTGTGGTCCAAATGGGTGTGTGTCTTTTAAACAAAGTCATAGTCATCTATTACCCCAGTTGGCCCAATTGTTTTGTCACAAGCACAGTAATATTGCGTTAATCAAATTAATGTTATTTGTGTTTAGACATGAGACCTTTCATTGTATATCTCGATCATGTCTGAGATATAAAGTAATCATCTGTTGTTTACCTTCAGCATATACAAGTTCATATGGAGTCGTCATAGCAAAATAATTGAGTGTAGACACCACCAGGAACAGAATCTTTTGTTTTTCAGGCTTCTTCTCAGTCATGCATGTGCTCCGAAAAGTGAGGCCTTGTAATGCACTATCGCTTTGCTTTTTCATTGTTTTAACAGGTGGAGCCATGAATTCCTAATCATCAATTATCTACAGCTTTTATCTCATTCATAATAACTAAATCAAGGGCTCAGTATATTTTCCAGCAGTTAAGCGAGGGATCAAAACTAGAGTTATTTCGTTTAAATTATGCTTATGGAATTTTAGCAAATTGTTTGTATCAACAGTGAAAGGCTTCAATCTTCATTGAAAATCCTGGCCATATATTTTCTTACCTTACGGTAGACAGACAATTCAACATAATTAATATTTCTAGTAAATCTTAAGGGATGTTAATTAATTGTCACATTTAGACTAAAAAATGGAAATAAATCTGATTCAAGACTAAAATGCAGATAAGATTTGATTTTTGAACCCTTCACTTTCACCATTGCAGATTCTACGTCTCGAATTATACATTTGCTGGGGTCAGTTTCATTTGGTCCACATTAGTCCTCTCATTACCAAACTTTTGATTGCTATTGACTAGACGTTACGCGTTTTAATATCCATTCACATTCAATAATGATGTACTAATTACAATTAACTAGAAGTAAAAATGATATTCACCAACCAAACCAGTACAACCTAAGCTAATTGAAAAAGTTTTTCACCACCTTCTAAGTGTCTTACTCTAACTGCACTTTGGGAACATCTAAAGATCAAGTAAAAGAAATTAAGCATTAAACCTATTCTTATGGCTCTTGTGGGGCTTTTTACACCATTGAAGTAATAAAGCAAAAGAAAGATACGATGAAATTGCAGGAAGGAAGCTAAGAGATCATGCATGCAACTTAGTACAGAGATGAATTGAATCGAATAAAAGAGATGATATGATTTAAGAAAACAGGTGAAGTTTTTTTCAAGGTTGGTGGTGTCCGAATCTAATTCCCTATCTCATGAATGTGTGGAGGAACATGTCTTTTAACTCATTTTCATGAATAAAGTAGGGGCATTCTTGTATATAGTTGGAAAGGAAGCTTCGCTTTGCAGCTTTTGCCGCCCATTAATATTTTGATTTGTTCTCTTGCTGTCACCTCCCCTTCTCTTCCCACATCCCTATTTTCTTTCTTTCTGATATCACACAATGTTCAGAAGACCAAAGATAAAAGTACCACACTTAATTTTTGGAGCTAAAACTTGCTAGTGAAGTCATAATTGAGATTCTCAAAGGAAATTTCATATCTCGTCTATGTTTGATTTAAACAGTATATATATTGTTGAAAATAAAATATTACCACTGAAATAAATTATATAAAAAATTATTGGATATAAGAGTTGATACTAATAAAAAAAAGTACTGAAATGTTATTTTATTTAAATATTTTTAAAAAATTATTAGTTATAAATTAGTAATGTATTAAATTAAAGTCAATAACTTTAATGGTTTGGGTATAATTATTATTTTTAAAACTATAGGAGCTTATATAAAATTTTAAAATTTTCATAAAAACCTACAAACTTTTTTCAAATTTCAAAAACTCTTTTAAAATTTTGTTAATGCCTCTAAAATTTTTTTAATTTATAATACACCTCCAAACATATGATTTATGATATTCACATCTCTAATTTATTATTTTTTTTTTTGTTTTGTTTTTTTAGGTGTAAGGCTAATTTTTTAAATTACTAAAGACATATTAAAATTTTAAAAAGATTAAAAATATCTCCAAATATTTTTCAAATTCTTAAAAACTCCATAAAGAATTTACCAACACTTGTAAAAATTTTTAAATTTATATTTACCTCCAAACACATGATTTATGACATTTACACCCTAATTTAGTTTGGTTGTTTTTTTGGGAATATAATTATCATTTTTTAAACTGCTAGAGACATATAAAAATTTTAAGAACACCCATAAAAATTTTTGAATTATAAAAAACCCCTTAAAATTTTTATTTACACCCTCAAAAATTTTTAAATTTATAATTTACTCTCAAATATATTATTGTATGATATTTACATTCATATTTTTATAGTTAATTGAAATTGGGCCAAATGTGCCCTTTCATTGGCATTGGGTCCTTCAGGGCTTATGATTTGGTCATTATGGGCTTGCAATGCAGAACACTGACCCGGTCAGATTGTGGGAGCTAAAGAACCCAGCTCTAATGAGGTTGAAAGAATTGTAGACATAGATAGCATTTAGTAAGTAAATCATATACCATCAATTAAATTTAGTTAATTTCAGTATAACTAAAATTGAACTTTAATGATATCTATCATGGAGCCATTCAATTACAAGCTTAACAATCTGTTGTTGCCTACAAATTTATAAAGACAGCTTTCTTGCCCATGAAGGAAATAGCCCACAACAATGGTTTAAATTCTAATCCAGAAAATAAGAAGATCATTATAATTAATAATAATTTATACATAAAATAAGTTTCACTGATTTCTCCAGTTTGAAGTTTCAATTTCTGTATGGCCATATTATGCATTGAAATTGTAATTTAATTTGGTTGATGATTTGTATATCAATGTATGTATTATTAGACATCGGGTATCAAAATTTCACAGGTTGATAATGTGTTATTTGTGCATTATTTGAGATCTTTAAAACGTAAACATGTTTATTAAATTATTGAGTTTTATATTTTACATATTTTGTTGAATTTGAATTGTTGTTGTGTACATTTGTTTTAAATTTTGGTAGAATAACTTTGATTTCGCATTATTATACGAAATATCTTTTATTGTGTGTTATCATGCTCTTTGAAAGTAAAAATGGAGATAAGATAAGTGTTCATGCCTTGTCATTTCATTCCAATGACATTTTTGTAGAGAGTTGTTCAGATTTTTGTTTGACAATGAAATTTTAAAAAATACGTTATGAACATGTGCATTATAAGCGAACATCCATTTATATGCACAATTACACAGTGAACAACACGTGAATCCCTCCCATGACTAGTTTTAGAATTTTTTTTGAATTGCATACTTGTGACTACAAACACCTAGACATGTGACGGAAAGCTAGTTCATAAGGTCAAATGACAATTTTAACCATGTTGATTCAAGTAGGGACCAAACTATAATATTTGAAACCTTTTGGGACCCCATAAAGTTCAACAAAAAGTAGGTGCAAAATGTAATTAGAAATTTTGATAAATGATTAAAATTTTAATTAATCGTAAATGTTTGATGTGCCATGAATGATTGATGATGCATGATTTTCAATACATAAGTCTTCGACCTATGATTGTTTTTCCTTATATTATTTTAAGAATAAATGCTTGTAATTTTTTAAAAAAATATAGTTTGTGTGTCTTCCCTCATAATTCTTATGTACATATGTTTCTCATTTTATTCCCTGAGATTTCTGAATTTCTTGGTGTAAAATTATATTAGGATTTTACTTTTAAAATAAAACGTAAGATTGTTGTTTGTAATGTACTAAAAGATCAAGCAAAGAAGATGAAGCTTTCTTAAAGTCTTGAAGACAAGTGGAGTAAAACTCTTAGGTTAACCTATTGACCTCTATGAGCTTGAGGGACTTGACATTGGTGAGGCCATATATTGGCACATAGATTGCCTGCTAGGTTTAATTTTGCTAATTAAATCACCTCACAAACAAAATTAAAATTAGTGGGACCATTATTATAACATATGCATCAAACGAATATTAATTAAAAATTAATCGAAGTCTTCCAACACAACACACTGATTAAGCCTCTATTTATTATAACTTTGTTCATCAAAACAAATAATAATTTTTACCAGATGCAAAATCAAGTTTCTGTTTGTGTTAGGTCTAACTTATCTAAACACGAACGTGTTCATCAAAGCAAATGTGGAATATTTAAAAGACTTGGTAGGGACATGCAATTTTCAATGCATGGTAACATGCAGTATCCACCAATTTAACTTGTTCACCAAAGCCAAGGTTAAAATCAATTTGATAGGATCTCAACTTACTAAAAAGTCTATTGAGATTTCTCGAGTCAAATAGTAAGAGTTGTTGACTTAAAAAAAAAATAGTAAGTGTTTAATTAACAAAAGCTCAAGTTAAATAAACTAATAAAATATGATATAATTATGTGTAATGACCCAAGGGGTAGAACTGTCATTTTAGAGAGTTCAGAGGGGTAGAAGAGTCATTTAGAAGTCCTTTGGGTCTTAGTTTCAGTTTCTGCGCAAAGGTGGGTGAAAATGGCTATTTTCCACTGCACACACGACCATGTGCCTTAGACACACGACCGTGTGTCTTGTCTCAGTTAGATAAATTGTTTTAATTTTCTTTCAGTGCGTGCAGATTTCAGCTTTCCCAGCTTATTCCCCTTATTTCTCTTCTTCTTCCTCAGCTCCAGTGAACCTTAGAGTTCCAGAGAGAGATCCCCCAGCAGCCCAGCTTCATATTAGAGATCCAGAGGCTTCCAGAGATAGAGATAGAGCTTCTATGGCGCGAGGTAAGTGTTTTCCTCACCTTTTTCGCTGAGTTCAGAACTTGTAAGGTTGTTTCCAGCTTATGTGAACTTGATGTGTGCTTGTTTGAGTTATTTCCAGCATGTTTGAGCTGTGAGATGATGCATGATTTGATGATGGAGTGGCTTCCATGATTTGCATGCGTATATGTTTATATGCATGAGTTGTATGCTTTATTTATGATAATTGGCGTGTTTGAGATGATGATATAATGATTATGGGCATGCTAGTAGCAGTATGTAGCTTGTATGTTTGTTGATTTTGGAGTGTAGAAGTGTTGGGTAGAAATTTCTGGATTTCCAGACATATTCTGCAGAAGTTGAGTTGAGCACACGACCGTGCGTCCCTGATGTATGCCCGTGTGGCCTCAAATTCTGCATGGACACGGCCGTGTAGGTTGGCCGTGTGCGTGTAGAAACCCAGACACACGCCCGTGTGCCCGAGTACACACGCCCGTGTGCTTTCCCCCAATTTCACACGCCCGTGTATGTGAGACACGGGGAGGAGAAGAAGAGGCTGCCACACGCCCGTGCAGTGTGATACACGCCCGTGTGCCCCTTGATGCACGCCCGTGTGTTGCACCACACGCCCGTGTGCCCAGTCTATTTTGCATGATTTCATTGTAGAACCTTGCACGCCCAGGGACACAGCCAGCACACGGTCTTGTGTGCCTTGCCGCACGCCCGTGCACATCAGAACACAAGCCCATGCACTTAAGAAAAAGCAGAAAATGAGATTTAAAAGGGAATTAAGCTACTCTAAGCCATTCCTAAGCACACAAAACTCAGAATTAACATCAGAAAACAACATATCATGCATGATTATCAGTATTTAGCACGACATGCCATATCAGAGGTTTTCAGACCGGATCCATAGATCCAACAGTATGATTTTCAGATATACATATATGATTTTTTATATATCCGATAGGGGTGGATACGAGGGGGCACCTGTGAGTTCGCACACTCGCTAGAGAGGGAAACCAGCATCCGCTAGAGAGGACGTGGTCACTGACCAAGCTCGATAGAGAGTGCTAGTTGTGCATCAGTAGATTCAGTGGGACTTTGAACTCACACGGCCTGGGTGCCGAATCTCTGTATTCATCAGTCTGGCCAGCACAGCAGATTTTCAGATACAGTATTTTCTGATACAGATTTCAGTATATACTATATGTATATATTTAGGATCTTCGGATCACAGATTTATTATCAGAAAGAGTTTTTAGAAAAGACAGTTTTTTTTTTTTAGAAAAATAAGCCTGAGGGCGAGTTTTACGGTTTTCAGCATACACATGACATCAGCATATACATTTCATGTCATGTACACTATCAGAACAGTAACAGAACAGTAATAAACAGAATTCAGAACGAATAATTCAGAAAATAGATATATTTCGATATATCAAAAGAATCAGAATAAAAAAACTGTTCAGCAGAAATTTCCCTACGTGACGAGTCACGTAGTCAGTGAATGTTTGATCTGCGAGTGTTGTGTTTGGAAACGCTTGCTGAGTGACTTTGTCACTCACTCCCTTCCCTGTTTCCTTTTTGCAGGTCAGTGATTCGTGCTGAGCTGGAGCGAGACCGCTGCGAGATTTTGGGGATATGGCTCGGCAGCAGCAGATAGCATGTTGGCCGCATGCTTTTCTTTTCTCATGTATATATGTGTGTGTATTATATTTTCATATACACTGTATGACAGTTTATGTTTTATACATGAGCAGCCTAGGTTTTCACGCTTACATTTCAGTATATTTGAATACTGAATTATATTTACAGTTTCTTTTTATAAGAAATTTTTCAGACAGCCGCAGCAGTAAGTTTCCTTACTGTAGAGGT
Source organism: Anacardium occidentale (assembly GCA_026122585.1). Classification (NCBI taxonomy): domain Eukaryota; kingdom Viridiplantae; phylum Streptophyta; class Magnoliopsida; order Sapindales; family Anacardiaceae; genus Anacardium; species Anacardium occidentale. The sequence continues at coordinate 114,901 of JAJEJH010000055.1, forward strand.
CCCCGTCTCAGGTATATTTTATTATTATATACAGTATTTTTCGCAGTGCACAGTAACCTGGGGCGGGGGTCGCTACATTATGGAATTTGCCAATTGTAGATCAAAAGAGCAAAATGTTTGAGAGAGCTCAAGTTGTCATTCATGCGATCAAGATAATTTGCTACATTGAGAGGTTGACATTTTTGGGCTTTATCATGGACAATGACTTAACTATTAACTTGGTCTTGGAGTCTTTGCCTAACTCATATTCATAGTTTATTATGAATTATGATATGAGCAAGATGGATAAATCCCTCGATAAGTTATTGAACATGCTTCAAACTGCAAAGCAAATTGTTAAAGAGATTGTCTTCATGCTTTTGGTTGATTCCAAAACACATAAATGTAAGAGTAAAGGCAAGACCAAGCCCAAGCCCAAGCCCAAGCCCAAACCTTAGTATGACCATTAATAATACGCATATATTTTGTTTGCTTCTTTTGTGTTAAGTATGACCATTAGAGAAAAAATTACAAGGCATTATTAGAAAATAAGAATAAAAAGTTAGTTGTTTCAACTTTAGGTATACACATGATAGAGATTAACTTCTCTCCTTTAACATTTGACACCAGACATGGTTTTCACATTTTGTCTAATGTGCAAAAACTAAAATAAAGTAAATTTTTTACAAGGTAGAAATAGACTTACAAGTAGAAAATGGAGCACATATAGCTACATTGGTGATGAGAACTTATCTTTTTATGTTTTCCCATGGAACTTGAATTAAAGTAAAAACAATTGTTATTATGTATCTTAATTTTCTAAAAATTTAATTTTTATATCAATTTTAGATAATGAGGGTCAACATTTATGTATTCATGTACTTAAATAAGGAATCAATAAAACTATGCATATATACTTTTTAGTGTTCACTTATTGTGGCCCCGGTTTTTACCGCGTCATGCCAGGATAAACTTGTCACTCTTGTTTAACCACCTTAAACGTGGTCAAGAGGAGCACATAACAAGTTTTTGACCCGCTACGGAGTCTATGGAGTCACCACCCAAGAGTAACCCCGAGAAAATACACATCGGTGAGGATAGACGATTTATGGATCTCTTGCAAAGGACCCAACCACACCTCACCTGCCTAATGGGTCGGGTTCGGAGAGTCAGGTACGGCGATGGGAAGGTGTTAGGCACCTATGTCGCCCGGCATGAAAGTCGGCCTCCACTTTTGTGGTTTGTTCGTTAAACGTGTTACCGAGTTTAATTAAGTTTCGTATTATCACACGATGCAATATTAAACACACACATATAATAAATTACATGCATTCATGAAAATAATAAAATATGAAAAAAAATAATTAAAAATTACAACCATTTTCCATACACTCCTATACATTTTCTCTAACCCTAAACAAGTCTATGAAATAAATAAATCCTACCAAACAAATTAGGTTAGTCATAGAATATAAAACCAAATCAACATAAATTAAAAATTAAAAATTACAACCATTTTTCCTTACACCCCTATACATTTCTTCTAACTCTAAACAAGCCTAAAAATAATAAATAAATCCTACAAAAAATAATTTGTTAGTTAATCCAATAAAATAAACAAATATATTAAATAAATCCTGCAAAACAAAATTTAATTAAAACAAATTATATCTATAGAATAAAAATAAGAATGAACAGTTTAAATCAATACTCTAGCCCAAGTAAAAGCAGTCCATCTAAGGAAATATACAGAATGCAGCCCACTTAATAGAAATAAACAAATTCCAACCCGCCCAATGAAAATTGACAGCATGCAGCCCAACCAGGAAGCCCAATAATATATACACACACGTACAGTAGGTAAAATAAATAGATATAAAAAAAACATCTATATACGGAATAAATCAAAAATAAAAGAAACAAATAAAATAAAATAAATAAAAAAAGTACAGAACATAAAAAATATATGTATGCATATATATATAATGTATACAAGATATATAAACTTCAAATACAAGGATAAAAAAATTATAATATACATACAAAATATATATATATACACACACAAAATGCAATACAAAAAATTTTAATACAGAATATTGATATATTTAGATATAGAATAAAAAATTAATACACATTATAAAATAAATATTTAAATTATATAATTTAACATATACATAAAATAAAATGGAATAATATAAAAATTTTATTTATAAAAAATTCTCTTCAGAGACTAATCTGAATTCGATTAAAAATATTTAGATATTGAACTGAGAATGGTCTCTTATCACACAAATTGGCTTTCAAAATGCTTTAATTTTCTAAATATTCTTTTTTCTTTCGTATTTTTGCGATTTTCTCTAAAATTTTTCCCTTCTCAGATTGTTTGCTCTCCTCCGAAATTTTTTCTCTCCTCTACCAAAGTTTCTCTCCTCCAGCCCCCCCATTTCTGTGCCCTGCTTTCCTCTTTTATAGGTAGTTTGGACGAAAAATGCACCAGCCGTCCAGCCACCCAGCGTGCGACACGCAGCCTGGCAGCAGCAGGAGAGAGACAGGGAGGCATGCGCTGAAAAACAGAAAAAAAAACAGAATGCAGGCGGGTTACCCAGCGGGCGCGTGAAATACACGCGCGAGCTGGAGCACAGCCCTGGCCACTTCATCGCTCGTGTGATGCACGGGCACGCTGCAGGGCCATCTTTGGGCCTTCTCCTCCAGCTGGGCCAGTGTGCTGCTGCTGCAGCCTGGGCTGCGCACTGGGCCTTTTTATTCTTTCCTTTTTTTAGCTACTTGGGTCATTTTTTTTTGGTTTTCATGATTTTTTTTTAGTAAAATAAAATAAACATTTTTTTTCTTTTTTTTTAACTCATCCATCCTCGACTCAACATCTCAAAAATTCTAAATCAATATCCATATTTTTTATCATCGAGGGTGACCCTGTTAGGTCCAAAATGAGGTGTCTACACTTATATATTTAAATGATGTATCATCATGTGATTAAATGATTTTAAATTAAAATAAATTAATGTAAAATCACATAATGGCACATCATTTGAGTACACAAATGTATACTTAAAAGATTGTGTACATAACCTTACTCATAATAGATTATGTATGTTTTACTTAAATAAAAGTATTCTCAATTTTGATGTAAAGAAAGTCACAAATGACAATTTAAACACTACATATTTATAGTATTGTAGACTATGTCACGTTAATATGACATGTATATCAAAACTCCAAAAAATGAGGTTTCATATATAGTGAAAGGGTTACTAGACTATTAGGCATCATCCATAGTGATGTATATAGACACCTAACAGTACAAATTAGATAGAGTTATTCTTACTTTATCGCATTTAATGATAATTTTAGTAGATATGATTATGTGTTTCTCAGGAAATATAAGTTTAAATGCTTTAAAAAATTCAATGAATTCAATAACAAAGTATAAAATCAACTTGACAAGAGTATTAAAATCCTTTGGAATGATCGAGGAGGTGAAAATGTGCTAGTACAATGATATTGCATCAGCTAATCAAGAGGTGCATTGTGTTTAACCCTATATAAGGAATTATCAAGCTATATACTTTTGATAAACAAAATAAACACACACATATAGAGACATACAAAAAGAAAATTGTTATAAATGATCATGCATTTGATTAAAATTGGATTAAGTTCCGTACTAGCACACGGAATGTGCTAGTGCAACGATGTTGTAATTGTCCAATGACGTACTTTTCATAAACAAACCAATATTTGAATAATTATACATACAAACGTATATATTTAGATGTACAAAAACATAAATACACAAAATGATGCAAATAATATTCAACGTATAAATCATGCAAAACGTGCACGTAAATCATAAACGTCCAAGAGTATACACATAAACATATATCTTTGTACATGCAACACAAATATATATTGTATAAAACAAACTATTATACAAACATTTCATATAAACAATACGAGTATATCATCGAAATATGCAGAAATTCAACCAAACAAGGGATTACAACTATCAATCTTGTCTAAATATACATAATCCATCCAAAATACAAACACCCAAACTCCATAAAATTAAAAATTTTAACGGTTATTTATATAATCACAAAATCTTCCAAACTCTGAACTATTAATTTAATCCATGCACTAGAAACAATAAATTAAAACTCATACCTTGAACAACATAATCAAAACAATAAAGCAAAAAAAAATAAAAAAATCTATGCATGATTCAATTTTAATGACCCATCTGTGGCATTGATTTGATTTCATTCCTAAGGTGTGTTTTGGATCAATTTTGCTATGCATCTTCTTTATTTTATCCATTGTTATTTGTGGTTTACCTCATGTTATAGGTACAACAACTAATCACAAAACTAAATGAAATCTTAGCACATGACATTGTTGATAAAATTGGGATGTGAAAAAAGAAACTTAAAAGTTAGTCTCGAGCTATTTGAGTTGTTATCTAAATTTATTCATGAGCACTAATGGTAGAAAGAGATCCATACAGGAATGTGTAGGTTGCCATGATAGAAACAAAATAAATTCAAATCAAAATGGTGGAAACTAGATTGGAAAAAAGGAAGCAAGTTAGTGCATATAAATAGGAGTTTCAAGACGTTTTTCTTTGTGCAACCAAAAACCTGTATATTTTATTAACTCTGGAGTTAACTGTTATATGATGTTTACGAAAGCTAACATTGTGTTTTCTCAATACATATAGTTACAAAGGTTGATGTAAATTTCTCTTATGCATTGGGTTATGCTAATGTAAAAACTTGATATATGTAAAATGTTCTTTCTTAAATATAGGGATGATAAAATTACTATTTTTTCTCTATGCTGAGAATATGTGATTACATCAAACCTTTGGTGGGATATAGTCATTTGGCGCCTTAAAAAAATGAAAAAAAAGCAACACGTGAATTATACGACATCGTGTGTGAATTCGGCCCATCAAGGCTGAATTCGCGGAGAGAATGGCCCAGTCACAACAAACCACCTGGCTTCCACGTGTCGGAATTTAAACATAACAGTGTTATCTTAATTCAAAGACGAAACCCTAAACGATTCTAAATCCCGAAGGAGCGTAGTCGGCCTGGTCAAATTCCAAGACATTTTAAGTAAATCTAGAGACGTCTAGTATCATCTAATCAATGGCTGCAAATTCCTCGACGACCACGGAACATTCTAGAATCAATCTCCCATAAGATCTATATAGCTCAACGCCTGACCTACACATAATCATTCAGTTTGTTATTCACCAGATAACTCATTAAATTTTCCTTCGCTTTCTTTAAGAATATAAACTTTTTTGTTTTGATAATTTTGTCTTGAAAATGGCCGGAAAAGGAGAGGGACCGGCGATCGGTATCGATCTAGGTACTACTTACTCGTGTGTCGGTGTATGGCAGCACGACAGAGTGGAGATCATTGCCAATGACCAAGGGAACAGAACTACGCCGTCTTATGTTGCTTTCACCGATACAGAGCGTCTCATTGGCGACGCTGCTAAGAACCAAGTCGCTATGAATCCAATTAACACCGTTTTTGGTATGCATAGATCCACTGTTTTTTTTTTTTTTTTTCTGCTTTTGTTTGCTTGTTTTTGACCCGGCGAGGGCGGGTTTGGTCTACCGGGCGGTCAGACTTTGATCGGTACTGTTTGAAAATAAAGTTCAAAATTAAATGTCAAATTGATTGGGTTAAATTCGGTTGTTTATCCGGTTCAATGGTTTCAATCGTTCGATTTCTATCTGAACCGATTTGATTTAATTCTCAAAACGTTTTTTCTACCAATCGGAATCCTTTCTTTTATGGATGACAATTTAACCAGTTGGACCTGCTCTGATTTTTAGAACCAGTATTTGTTGTCTTTAGCCTTATGTTAATATCTTTTTATATGTATCTGAAGTGTCGCCTTAAATCTAAATATTATTGTTTTTAGATTTATGTTATCATACTGTTTTATTTTTTTAAATATATTTTATAATGTGTCTTTCTCCAATGATGTGAAAGCCTTACAGTCATAAATTTTACGTTCTTCTAGATTTTTTTGTTTATGAAAATGTTTTCCTCATTTGAATATTGGTTATTGGTTTATCTGTTGTAGATGCAAAGAGGTTGATTGGTAGGAGATTCAGTGACTCGTCAGTTCAGAGTGACGTCAAGCTTTGGCCATTCAAGGTCATTGCTGGACCAGGAGACAAGCCCATGATTGTGGTTAACTATAAGGGTGAAGAGAAGCAGTTTGCCGCTGAGGAAATTTCTTCTATGGTTCTTATTAAGATGCGTGAGATTGCTGAGGCTTACCTTGGCTCAACTGTGAAGAACGCAGTTGTCACTGTCCCAGCATACTTCAATGACTCCCAGCGTCAAGCTACAAAGGATGCTGGTGTCATTGCTGGGCTTAATGTCATGCGTATTATCAATGAACCGACCGCTGCTGCTATTGCTTATGGTCTTGACAAGAAGGCCACCAGCGTTGGTGAGAAGAACGTTTTGATTTTTGATTTGGGTGGTGGCACTTTTGATGTATCTTTGCTTACCATTGAAGAGGGTATCTTTGAGGTCAAGGCCACTGCTGGAGACACTCATCTTGGTGGTGAGGATTTCGATAACAGAATGGTTAATCACTTTGTCCAGGAGTTCAAACGAAAGAACAAGAAGGATATCAGTGGAAATCCCAGAGCTCTTAGGAGATTGAGGACAGCATGTGAGAGAGCAAAGAGAACTCTTTCATCTACTGCTCAGACAACAATCGAGATTGATTCTTTATATGAAGGTATTGATTTTTATTCAACCATCACTCGTGCCAGATTTGAGGAGCTTAACATGGATCTTTTTAGAAAGTGTATGGAGCCCGTTGAGAAGTGTCTGAGAGATGCTAAGATGGACAAGAGCACTGTCCATGATGTTGTGCTTGTTGGTGGTTCAACTAGGATTCCCAAGGTGCAACAGCTTTTGCAAGACTTCTTCAATGGAAAGGAACTTTGCAAGAGTATTAATCCAGATGAGGCTGTTGCATATGGTGCAGCTGTACAGGCTGCCATCTTGAGTGGCGAGGGCAATGAGAAGGTACAGGACTTGTTGCTTTTGGATGTTACCCCTCTGTCCCTCGGATTAGAAACTGCAGGAGGTGTCATGACTGTTTTGATTCCAAGAAACACAACAATTCCCACAAAGAAGGAACAAGTATTCTCAACCTACTCAGACAACCAACCTGGTGTCTTAATTCAGGTCTATGAGGGTGAGAGAACAAGAACCAGGGATAACAACTTGTTGGGAAAATTTGAGCTCTCTGGCATTCCTCCGGCCCCAAGGGGTGTTCCTCAGATCAATGTCTGCTTTGATATTGATGCAAATGGTATTTTAAATGTCTCGGCTGAGGACAAGACAACCGGCCAGAAGAACAAAATCACAATAACCAATGACAAGGGTAGGCTGTCCAAGGACGAAATAGAGAAGATGGTTCAGGAGGCTGAAAAGTACAAGTCAGAAGATGAAGAGCACAAAAAGAAGGTTGAGGCCAAGAACGCCCTGGAGAACTATGCTTACAACATGAGGAACACGGTCAAGGATGAGAAGATTAGTTCCAAGCTTGCCGCAGCTGACAAGAAAAAGATTGAGGATGCAATAGACCAGGCCATTCAGTGGCTAGACAGCAACCAGCTTGCTGAGGCAGATGAGTTCGAGGATAAGATGAAGGAGCTAGAAGGCATCTGTAATCCAATTATTGCTAAGATGTATCAAGGTGCCGGTGCTGACATGGGTGGAGGCATGGATGATGGAGTTCCTCCAGCTGGTGGAAGTGGTGCAGGTCCAAAAATTGAGGAAGTCGATTAAGCTATGGTTTTTCAACGTCTATAGGGATTTTAAAGCTTTTTAAGCTTTAAATAAGTACTGCAGAAACATTTATGTTGCTCGAATTTTTTTTTGCTTGTCAGTTGTTGTCCTACTCGCTTTATCCAAACGAAAAACATACAAGCGTTACTATTATCATTCTTCAACGAAACTCAAAAGGCCAAAGGACTTTTTCCCACTCATAGATTGAGGTTAGGACAAATTCCCACCCGCATAAGTTTAAAAATCCGAATTTCCACTTATTACTAATTTTTTTATTATTTTTTATTAAAATTACTAAATTATTTTTTAAAAAATTAAAAATTTATAATAAAAATATAAAATATTATAAAATATTAAAAATTAAAAATTTTTTTTTAAAAATTTGGAAAATTCAAAAAACCTAGCAGCCACCGCCACCAGCACCGGCGGCGGTGGCTGCCCATAATAGAACTAGGTGGTTATTTCTGGTCATTTGGTTCTAGAGGAGGTCAGATCTGGCCTCCCCGTTCGGTGGAGGTCAAATCGATCGCCTCTAGTTTCGGAGAAGGCGGTCAGATCTGGCTGTCTCCGTCCGAAATAAAGGTCGAAAACGGTCAGTGAGGCCAAGGCCGACCCTTTACGGTCGTTTTCGATCTTTATTTCGATCGGAGGAGGCCAGATCTGGCCGCCTCCTCCGAAACTGGAGGCGGTTGATTTGGCCTCCTCCACCGAACGGGGAGGTCAGATCTGGTCTCTCCTGGAACCAGGTGGTCGGAAATGGCCACCTGATTCTATTATGGGCAGCCACCGTCGCCGGTGCCGACGGTGGTGGCTGTTAGGTTTTTTGAATTTTCAAATTTTAAAAAAAAAAATTTAATTTTTTTAATATTTTATATTATTTTAAAATTATTTTATATTTTTATTATAAATTTTTAATTTTTAAAAGGATAATTTAATAATTTTAATAAAAAAATAATAATAAAATTGATGATGGGTGAGAGTTCGGCCTTTTAAACTTAAGCGGATGGGAATTTGTCCCAACCTCAAACTATGGGGTGGGAAAATGCCCTTTGGCCAACTCAAAATGCAAAATTTAAGAACAATAACCCAAAGCGAAAACTAAAATGGCACCTTCCCTTGGCACCAGCATCGATGGCACCGAGATGGCCCTGGTAATTTGTCGTCAGTATATTCTTAAAAATATACATATTTTAAACTTGAGAAATCAGGAAAACACAAGTATAAATTAGCTAAGAAAAAGAACATTTAAAGGGATAAAGAAAGGCCCTGCATTGCATCTATCAGTTAGTGTTACTCAAGGCAGATGCTTTTGCTCGCTTTCATACTCCTTCACGACCCACGCCAATTGCTCGACGAAGTTACTCGTCCAAGTTGTTTCTTTTAAACAAAGTTTTTTTATTTTTGTAAAATTAACCACTTTTCAAAGTACTCGTTTAAACCATCATAACTAGCCAAAATATAACCCACCAAGACCAAAATGTCCCAGCGAATGCCACCTCAAAATAAATAGATTTAAGTAACTCGACTCAACTCGCCGTGTCACTTTTCAACTCAGAAGGAACAAAATAGATCGGGATCCAATTGACGGTCTCATCATCATCAAGTCTAAGAAACCCTACTCTCTTCAGCTCCGTGCATGGAACCATCAACAGGAAGAGAGGAGGACCAAATTTTATCATCAGACGATGAATACCAGCCTGTTTTTTCACGTCCGTTGTCATACTTCGATAGAGAGCGACACTTGACATACCTGGAGATGATGTATCAGATGTTGCCGCATTATTACCAGTCACAGGAGATCAACCGCATCACTCTAGCTCATTTCGCCATCTCTGGTCTCCACCTTCTCGGTGCCTTAGATCGCGTACGTTTGTTTTACTTCTTCCCGTTTGTTTCCGAGAAAAAGAAAAAAACGAAATGAATTTTTGACCTTATTTTATTCATATCCAACGGTATATCTAACAAATGATGCTATGTAGGATAACGATTCTGTGAAAGAAATTGCATTTAGCTTCGTAGAGTAGAGAGTTTTTTTATTGCAAACAGTATTTTATGGTAGAACTTTATTTTTAACAGCGTGATTTTTTAGCTGGTTATCTGATGACAGATTAAAGAATAATTAAACACTACATTTTTTTTTTCAATTTTATATTTTGGTGATGGTAAGTCAGAATTTTCATATCTCTAAATCTAAAGAGAATTGAGGGACACTTGATTAGCTTTCTGGTAACAGGATGAAAAATCGTAAAAAGGTGGATTCTTTGGATATCAATTGCAGTTTATGGAAACCAACGAAAACATATTATATTTGAATTTTACAATAAGTTTTTTGCCAAAGTATTCTTTAGAGATCTCTCTAATTGTTTCCGGAACAAAGAAATTTATCTGTATTTTGTGTAAATCAGGCTCAGTTTTTTTTCTTTCTTTGGAGCAGCTATGTTATGGCCTGTTATGAATTTATTTCTGAATATTTTTTAATTGGGACCATGCTTATTTAAAGAGAATAATTTGAACCGAAGTTTGATATGTATACATTTACATACTAGGTTGACAAGGAAGCAGTTTCAAATTGGGTTCTATCATTGCAAGCTCACCCAAGAAATGAAGCTGACCTGAACAGCGGTGTTGCTTTTATTGCTAAGAAGCTTTAATTTTTATTGCCTTGAGTTGGGAGCTATTTTTGTGGTTATGCTGAATTTATATATGTTCATGAATTAAATCTTTCCATTTCTGAAGTGGAAATAGGATTTTCTTCTAGCCTAAGCACCACTAGCATATTCATTTAGCTGTCAAAGGAACATGTATGATGGAGTGTTTGTTTTTCTGCAGGAGAATTATATGGATTCCATGGTTCACGAAGCTCTCAGTTTCCTCCAGATGATAATGGGGTACAAGGATTTTTGTTATGTGCTATCCATTTATTACTTGTCTTAATGCTTACTTTTGCAAGTTTCTAGTTTATTTTTTCCAAATAGTTTATTTCTTTAAGCTTTCTTATATCAGTTATTCTGTTTAATCTGCATGTAGGTTTTAACTCACAATGGTAGTCACTTGGCTAGCACATATTGTGCCCTAGCCATTCTAAGGGCTGTTGGATACAGTTTTGCAAATATTGATCATGTTTCAATATTGACATCAATGAAAAATCTTCAACAGCCTGATGGGAGGTACGCATTCCTGTTCTCTGTATTTGTTCACAATTACACTGGAAATAAATTTTTGTAGGTTCTTCTTATATTATGCCACTGCTTTCTCCACTTTATTAAATATTCTCTCCAGAAAGCAAACTGCTTTAGGTTATTGTAAAATATTTTATGTGATTGTTTTGTCCTTTTATTTTACTTTTACATTTTATCTTTCTAGTAACTCCTGATATTCACATAATAACTTTTAGTTGTGATTAATCTTTACTTGAAGCTAAAATAATACCAAATTTCTATTTCACAGTTTTATGCCTATCCATTGTGGAGCAGAGATGGACCTTCGCTTTGTATTCTGTGCTGGTAAGAAATGAAACTTTAATGGATTTACGGTCTAGCATTTTAACTCAATATTCAGCTAAGTGAAATGTGAGTGTAGAAAATTTATGTATCAGCTGCCATCTGTCATATGTTGGAGGATTGGAGTGGTATGAACAAGCAGAAAGCTAAGGATTATATATTAAATTGCCAGGTCTGCCAATTCTTGTAGCTTTTTTTTTTTTTCCCTGATTTGTCCCCCAATGATTGTATTCTGCATTCAATCAGTATTTATTCCGAATATTATCAATGTACATACTTACAAGTGATGCTCTTCATACAGTCATATGATGGTGGGTTTGGCTTGATTCCTGGTTCAGAATCACATGGTGAGTTGAAATAAGTTCCTGTGATTGTAATATTTCTCGTTTCAGCATACTTTGCAATTTTATTAGTACTGCTATTTTCCTTTATAGCCGCATCAAAATGTCAAGTGAGTGTTAAGCCTAGATGTAGTTTTCTAATACTGAGGAGAATTGTTATCATTTTTCTTTATAACTGTTAAACATTTTGATAAATCAGTTCTGACTTCTATGCTATAGAGTTTTAATTCTCAGAATTCAGTTCATTTCGATTATATTTACCAATGGTATTCATCTTAGTGGCACAGGTGGTGGTACCTACTGTGCAGTTGCATCTCTCCGATTAATGGGGTTCATAGAAGATGATGTTCTTTCTAAGTCTGTGTCTTCTTCCATCATCGACTTGCCTTTGCTGCTGAATTGGTGTTTGCAGGTTTGTTTGCCTCATAATCTCTAGAAATTTTTATTACTGTTCTATGAAGTTGTGCTTTCAGACTTCAGAGTTTAGTCGAAGAGAATTGATAGACATAAAGGCCATGAAAACGAAAGAACTGCCAAGAAAGTAAATGCTTCTTAAATAATGGCACTGTCAATGTTTATCATGCTCATTTCATTCATGTGCAATCTGAGGTTACTTTGACATGGGAAAGGATCACGGATTTTTAAATATAAACAGAACCATGTAGTTCCAAAATTCATTGTAAGCCTCTCTATGGGTGAGGCTTCTGACAAAATTTAGAAATTCATGGCAGGTCTCTTATGCCCCATTTTGTTTGTATTTAACCCAGAAGTCAGTAGAGGTTTCTCTTATAAGAAATGTAATCCTTAACCATTACCTTTATCCTAACGTGTAATAATGTTGTCTCTTCTTTTGTTCTTTGGATAGAGGCAAGTGGTTGATGGTGGATTTGAAGGTAGAGCTAACAAGCCTAGTGATACATGTTATGCATTTTGGTAAGAATAATGACAGTTCAAAAAACCAATTCCCCGAATAAGTCGGCTTTTCTCCTTGACAGTTGCAGTTTGTTTTTGTAGGATCGGGGCAGTTTTGAGGATCTTGGGCGGCTATAAGTTCATCGATAAAGAAGCTTTACGCAGATTTTTGCTAACTTGTCAGTCTGAGGTGCTGCCTCTTTTCCTTGCACTTCATAAATGTTTTGATGAAAATCTTTCTACTAAAAAAGTCTCTGGAAATATTTTGATTGCTAATTCTTTATTTCTCCATTCATGTTTGGTCCTGCACCAGTATGGTGGTTTCAGTAAGAACCCAGGGCAGATGCCTGATCTATACCACTCATATTATGGATATACTGCATTTAGTCTTCTGGAAGAGCCTGGCCTCAACCCACTTTGTCCAGAACTGGGAATGACAGATTTTTCAACTTTGGGAATATAACTGGATCATAATTCTTTGTGCAATAGACTATTTGCCCCTCTCTCCTACATTTTTCACTCATGTTGTTCCTGCGCACCATGCTGTGATCAGAGGGATGTGGACATTCACAAGCTAAACTCCACAATTAGCATTCCGATTTTTTTTTTTTTTTTTTTACTGTGTCATCTCGGACCACAATATAGAATTTGTGCAGATAATATTGTACAAATTTTGACCTTCGTCGTATTGTCTCTTTATAAGATTGTTGCTACTGAATTCTTTTGCCTGTAAATTTCCAAATCTTTCAGCATCAGTTTCCTTGTAGCACATTTGGTCTGCAAATCTAAATGTTTCACACTGCGACTTCCTCTCATCTTCCAATTCTTGGCTTTTGGCAATGAAGCTTATACAGCTTCATTTTTTAGGGATATTAATTCACTCTGGTGTCCATGACATCGGAAGATTGTTATTAATCAAATTCAGATTAATTTCAAAAAGGATATCAATTTAATCACTTCCAATAATTTTTTGGTTTGTGTTTTTAAGTTATTTGCTCAACTTGTAAATTACGACCATATTTTATCCTTTAACCGAAATATATTCAAACTTAAAAATAGAGCTTTGGCTAACATTGGATTCGATTTAAATTAGTTGGAGTTTGTTGTTTGGCTTGAATGACCTTGAAACAAGTTCAGTTTATGGGAGCTCAAACTCAAGGTTAAGTTGTCAACCTTGAGTTTACGGAATGTTCAACTTATCAAGTTTGTTAATATAAAAAAACTCAATTTGAATCAATTACAACAATATTATTCTAATAAATAAACATAAAAATAACGTTATTTTAATTGATTTTTACTTAACTACAGCATCACAATACCAAACTGAATTCAGTACTTCTAAATTAAACTAAACTTGAACCGGTTTAAGGGGTGTTCATCAAACTCAAACTAGATTTAAGCTTAACTTTTCAAATCGAATTATATTTAAATTAATTCAATCTTAAACTCAATTTAATTAGAATCTAACCTTAGTTTCAGCTCATTCAATAATAATAATAATAATTATTAATCTAAATAAAATCTCGCTGGGGTCATTTTAAGCAGTTGGTTACATTTACATGAGAAACCGTGATTATAAGGTAGGGTCACCTCAAGATTTTCAACTTGACAAAAGAGCTGAAAAAAGCAAGCAAATGCCTGTAATGATTCATGAAGGTGGGCACCTTTCGACTCAACTCTATCCCCACGAGGCATTTTCACGGGCAAATTAACATCTCTTGTTGTTTAGGAAAAACCCAAAACCCCAACACCTTTTTCCCAGTTTTGCCACTTTCTCCAATGGTATCCATCTCCCTTACCGACATTCACACAGAAAAAACTCTCATCTTCACTATCTTTCACCTTTGTCAGATGTGGATCAGACGGTCCGAAACATCTTTTCTTTTTTTTATACATGAAGTGTAGAGGGGAATACAAATATGATCACCCTCCAAGGGAAGGTGGGTCATGGGAAAAAATTTGTTTATGTATGTATTTGTTTGTGTGATAAGCATGGAGAGAAAGAAAAGAAAGGAAAAAGAGAAAGTGTTGAAAGGATTTTAACAGTGGAGTATGGACAAGAAATCAGTGGTACCATCACTCACAAGAATGATTACAGGTATCATACAGGTCAGGAGACATGGAGATTGAATAAAACAAATAACCCCACAAGTCCACCACTTCCCACTTTCACTCGACCATTCACCTTCAAAACCATGTTTCAGAGAAAGGTGTCTCCCCTGCTTCAAATAAAAGCTAAAAACAAATATTACAAGATAGATTTTGTAGATGATTTGGATTAATCCTTAATTGCATCCCCAAACACTCCCTAAAAAAAATAAGTAAAACTCAAATGGAATTAAGTCTTCTTGGCTGGTGATTATCTAAGTGTTGAAGGTGAAGATGCTAGTGGAAGTACCTGTGAAGAGCTTGAATGAAACTGAGGTAGTTGATTATGGTGATAAAAATTAAGTTCTCTTTCTTTGTTTCCATCAACAATGATTGTGATGAAGGATCCATCTTCCTCATCTTTGAGAAAATTTGAATTAAGAGATTTGGTTCCATTTTCTTGAACTGACCCTTCAGTCCTATGAACCTTGTTCTCAGCTTCTAATAATTTTCTCCTGTAAAGTTTCTCCTCAGCATCTTGCAAAAACTTGAACTTTGGAGGAGGTGATGACCTTATCTTATTGAACTCAAAATCTGTTGAAGATTCAAAGAGAGGGTTGAATCCATGTTGGTGGTAGGAAGAGTTCATAGGAGTAAGAGGTGGAGTGAAAAGTGATGGAGAAGCAACAGGGGTTAAATATGGAGTCTCCATTGTGATAAGTAGATCACTCAAGCTTCTATTTCTTGAACCTTTTCTGCTCTTGTTATCACTTTTAGACTTGCCATCTTCAGACTCAAGATCCTCCTTTGTTTCTTCGATAATTGTGAAAAGAAATCTTGGCGGCACTGAAAGATTATGCAACCTCATAAGCTCTGTCTCTGTAGTATCATCACCAAAGGGCTTGAGCAAGAAATCCTTGTTATTTGAGTGAGGTTCTCGAACAAGGGTATCATTTATTCTCAGAGAAGAACATATTTCTTGGGGATTCAAAGCCGAGTGTCTCAGAGAATTAGAGGGATTTCTCCAACAAAACATGCATAAAAATTCTCTTGCTGGGTTGCTATAATCATTCTCAATCTCTCTACTAGTGAACCTCTTCTTCCACCACAACAGATAGTAAAGCTCAAAAACTAAAGCCAACAAAAGGCAACCAAAAACAACACTCAACCCAAGTCCTACACCACTCAAAGATTTCATATTTACCAAAAATCTCACCACAAGACTGCTTAAAACTAGTTGAATGAATCAAACTTAGCTAAAAACAACCAAACTTACCTGTAAATAGCAACTTTTCCACTAAACAGAAGCCCAGACCAAGAACCAAAGTGATGAACTTTCACTAGAACTGCAAGAGAACATCAAAACTTGATGCGCTTTAGCATATTCATTCCAACTTTATCTGCAAAAAATCAAAGAAAAACAAAACCTTTTTCTTCCTCGCAAGATCACATTATCAGACGACGAAGCGTGATTAGTCAGCTTTTAACGATAAACCCACATGAGTTACGGTCTAAACCACTCACTTTGATGAACTGGACTGGCTATATGTACATGTAACACTTCACATATTTTGCCTTAAATAATAATGAATCCCCATTCTAAGCTACAAACCGAAAGATTCACTAGATTGGTTTCTGAAAAAATAATAATAATAATAATAATAATATTACGAAGGAAACTTGAAACATGGCACAGGAAATATGTGAAAAGAGAGAGCCAATATAAACAAAAGGCCAAAGGGTCCCACACATAGTTTGAGGCTGCGACAAACTATCATCCCAAAGTTTCAAAAACTCATCTCCCACCCTTGGATGCTTTTTTTTATAATTTTATACTAAAATGACTAAAATACCCTTTTAGAAATTAAAAATTTGTAATAAAATTATAAAATAATTTTTAAATACAAATATTTTCAAAAAATATTTAAAATTTTAAAAAAATTTAAAAATTTAAAAAAAATCAGGCAGTAGTGGCGGCCACTAACGAAGCCAGGTGGCCGTTCCTGACCATCTGGTTCTAGGGGAAGCCAGATCCGTCCTCCATTTCAGTGGAGGTGGCCAGATCTGGCCACCTCTACCAAAAAAAAAATGTCGAAAACGGCCAATGAGACCAAGGTCGGCCCTTTATGACCGTTTTCAACCTTTGTTTCTGGTGGAGGCCAGATCTGGTCATCTCCATCGAACGGGGAGGCCAGATATCCAGGTAGCCAAAAATAGTCACCTGGCTTCCTTAGTGGCTGCCACTGTCGTCGACACCGACGATCGTGACTGCTTGATTTTTTTTAATTTTTAATTTTTGTTTAATTTTAAATATTTTATATTTATATAAAATTTATTTTATTATTTTATAAAATTTTAATCATAAAAAAATAAAAATGTCCATAAATTATTACTGATTACTAATATATTTAATATTAAATCTGATTAGAGGGTGAGAGATAGATCTTTGAAAACTGGGTTAACAGTGTCGCCACCTCAAACTATGGGTGGGAACATGTCCTTTGGCCTAAACAAAAAGCAAGCAGAGGTTGGGCGGGGGCAGGGCAATAGTCGGCAGCAGGCAAATGTCTGACTTTGAGCAGTGTATGGTTACCAGGTCTCGTCCTTCGAGAGATGCTCGCATCACATGGGATCACATATTAAAGAAAAGTGATGTGTCATTTCATTGATGCTCCATTTCTTTGACCCAATTTACTACAAAATGGTCGGCCCGCCCGCTCCCCGGCCTATACCCCTTTCCTTGAGGCCCATATCAGAGCCTTAAAGCTGGATTAGCATAGCTCAATATGATACTACATTAAAAAAACAAATAAAAAATTAAATTTATTAAATATTAAAATTAAAAATTTATATTTTTAATGAAAATAAAAAAATTATAATATATACATATTTATAACAGATTAATAGAATTATTAGAATCACTTTAATCTATATAATATAGTTACAAATTTTAGATTTAATGAAAACTTAAAGAAAATAGTTAGAAATTCTCACACATAAGTGAGATTAATTTTAATAATTAACTTCACTTATTATAAATAATATATTTGTTTTGTAAACAAAATTCAAAATTTTTCACATATTTTTTTATATTATAAGATATAATTTTTTTAAATTTTAAAATTATTAAATTATTAAAACGTTAGCAATAAACATAACCCACAAAACTTTAGACCTCACCTTTCAAATAGGTAGACATAATTTGATACAAAAATATGATAAATCACACGGATGTTAGTTTGACATGATATAAAATTGCCCACTGATGCCTCTTTTAGTGATAATATTATTAGGCCAAAGGACTATTTCCCACCTATAGTTTGAGGCGGGAACAAAATCTCACCATTCAAGTTTCAAAAGCCTAATCTCCTATCTATGGAAACATTTTTTATAATTTTTATTCTTAAATGACTAAACTATCCTTTTAAAAATAAATATTTATAATAAAATTATAAAATAATTTTTAAATATAAATAATTTTAAAAAACATTAAAAATTTTTAAAAAATTAAAAAATATATTAAAAAATTTGCAGCAGCCACCACTGCTGAAACGGCCACCTGATTTCAGGGGAGGCCAGATCTGGCTACCTCCGCCAATAATAAATGTTGGAAACGACTGCTAGGACCAAGGTCGGTCATTTCCAACCTTTTTCGATAGCTTCTTCTGATAGAGGTGATCAGATCTGGTCGTCTCCGTCAAAACTGAGCCGCCTCCACCGAACGGGAAGGCCAGACCAGGTGGTCGGTAACGGCCACCTGACCCCTTCAGTGGCGGCCACCGCCGCGGCACTAACGACAGTGGCTGTTGCAAATTTTTTAAAATTTTCAAAAAATTTTAATATTTTTTAATTTGTTTTAAATTTTAAACTTTTTATAAAATTTTAATACTAAAATGACAATATAATCCTAAGTGTTACTATTTTTTATTTTATTTAATATTAAATTATTTTCAGAGGTGAGAGACTGGATTTTTGAAACTTGGATGGTGGGGCTTTATCGCCGCCTCAAACTATGGGTGGGAAATAATCCTTTGGCCATATTATTATTATCTTTTTCTTCGGAGAGGTGAATAGGAAGAGAAGAAGAGTGTGCGAAGCTGGATTCCAAAATTCTGAATCAAGTTGCCCTAGTCCCACTCCCAAATTTAGCCTGTGTAAAGATTGTCTTGAAAATTTCGTCACTTGATCATCAGGCCTTCTGTCATTTAATGTCAATAATAATATTTCACATTTCGTTCTTCCTTTTCAATATTAACTTAATAACTTTTAGAATCGGACAATGGACTTAAATCCACCTAAAGTTTTTTTTTTAATAATAAAATATTATTTATTAATTTTTTAAAATTTAAATATATATATTTATAAAATATTTTTATTCAATTTTTTCAATAATTTTTTTAAAAAAATTAAAATACGTTTGACAAAAAATTATAATAAAATTAAAAATAATAATAATAAAATAAAATTTAAAGATTAATATAAATATAAAAAAATAAAAATTTTAAAAAATAACCACTGCCGTCTAGAAAACTAAACCAAATGATCACAAAAAATTATTTGATTTTAGTCATTTTGTTTGTAAAATACGACTCTACTAGTTATTTTTTATTATTATTGACAGTAAAAATAGTTAAATATGATCGTTTCTGTTAAAAAAAATTGTTTGACTATTAAATTTAGTCATCTCATAAATAAAATGAATTTTTTAATTATTCAATTCAATTTTTGACAATTATTATCACTGATAATTTTTTAAATTTTAATTTTCTTACACATTTATATTTTTAATTTTTAAAATTTATTTTAATATTTTTAAATATTTTATTATTTTTATAAAATTTATTTTATTATATTTATATTTTAAAAAATTGATGAATAAAACTACTGTGAGTGGGACGAAGTGTTTGAACTTATTATTACAACAAAACGAAAGGGTAAAAACAACACTAAGATCAACACAACAGACGTCCAAGAATAATTTACCTCTGCTTTTTTCTTTTAAATAAAAATAAAATCAAAGTTTGATTTCAAGGGCCCTGATGAGCCAAGGCCAACAATTTAAAAAATAAACATACAATTTGTTCACCCGCCTATGATGTTTCCCATGCCACTATTTGCGGGCAACCCCTCGACAACGTGACGAACCGGCGTATCAGCTCGGCAGAGCGGGCAATTTGAGTGAGAGTAGAGCCACGCATCAACGCAATGAACGTGAAACGAGTGCAAGCATTCGGGCAAAAACCTAATGGCCTCCCCATCGTTGAACTCGCATAAACATATTGCACAGGTAACGTCTTCTGATTTTGACACCACCCCTGTATCTTTGGAGAATTTATAAGTGGGAATGAGCTCGGTGATCGAATCTTCCAGGCCGCTCAGTGGCAAGTCTCGGTCCAAATGGTCAGCAAGAGACAGTGAATTTTGCGGCATTTGTTGATGGGTATTGATGGTTTGCCTTCTAGGGCAGCAACAGTTGATAATGAAATGGTAGATAACTAGCAGTGCACCGGCTGAGGCAATGACAATAACGGCCATGGATACTGCATTGAAGCCGGGAAAATGTGAGGAGTTATTGGCCATTGTTGAAGGAGAATGATCAGAGTCAAAGGCATTGGTACCTTAAGGACCGTCCAGAATTATATAATAAGTCTAAAGTTTTAGACTTGCATGATTGTTTATCGTGTACATTCGGTTGTACAGAAGAAGAGGACCGGCCACTAAAGTTAAATTTTAGACTTAGAAATTTCATCCCAAATAAATAAGAAAATGTTTGTTGCATTACACAAGAGTAACGTAACATTATCAAATACTTAACCTCATAAGGTAAACATTTATTTCTCCGTCAAACCAACACTCTGGTTCTTGATTGTACAACAATCTGTAACATCCCAGATTCCAAGTCGACGGGACCGAGTTCCGGCGGTGGAAAAATTTGCAGTGAAGGCACGGCTTTGGCACGACAGATAGGGCAATTTAAATGAGAATAAAGCCACATATCAATACAAGGTGCATGAAAAGAGTGTAAACATTCGGGCAAAGTACGCAACTCCTCGCCCTCCTCAAATTCACACAAGCACACTGAACAAAGGCCGTCGTCTGCCACTGCGCCCAGGCCCTTATGGTATTTATGGGCTGGGATGAGGTGGGCGGCTGAGTTCTCAATGCTGCTCCCCATCTCAATGTTTTGGGGCGTAAAAGCTCTGGGTTCTGGTGGGCTCGGGTTGGGCACGTGACGGCTGCACCAACTCACGATGATGCAATGGTAGATTGCAAATACAAATGCGGCTGATCCAAGGCCAACAAGAATTATTGAAACTCTGGGGTTATCCAAAAGGTCGCCACCGTCATCTCCCATTGTTGAAAGTGATCAACAATAGTGGTTAATTAAGTCCTTAATGAAGAAGTTAAAACAAATTGCAGAGATGATAATTACAAGAAAGCATTGTCTAATAAGTGATTATTATATTGCTAGAGAAAGATACATAGTAAAATGTATATATGCATCAACTCCAATAATGGGATATATATATATATTCAAAGTACATTCATGTACATTGAATTTTGGGGGCACTTTATACGTTAGAAAAATGTGCCATGTTGCGGGTGATATCTGGGACCTCCGCTTTTTCGATCAGATAATATATAAGTGAGAACAGCAATTCAATGTTTTTGTGGCGAAAAAGACATAAGATTGTTGCTAAGGTGGACAAATTTGAGCCATATAAAGCCAATACCATCCTCAAACCTCTTTAAAAAAATGTAAAACGTCTCCCACAAAACCTGTGATGTCACTGCAATATGAAGAGCAATGGCTAATAGAGATGTGAGCTACTTAAGCTCTCATAATTGTCCATACTTTAAGAGTTTGAATATTAATTACATTATGTAATTGCCTTGATTAATAATTTATTCTGAAAATCTAACCCAGTTCTTTCTGAGAAAAGGGCATGCAGCAGCGGTGCCACCCAGTGCAGAGATAACTGAGCTTAAAGAAGCATGACATGAGCTTCCTCTAACCAATGGCTGACATTTGACAAACAAACATGAGGAAGAAACAAGATGACGATTTCGACAAGGCAACACCTACAACCTTGATTTTGCAGTTCACTGACTATAAAGTAAAAGAAGGAATCTTGAAATATAAAAAATTATTGGTCTGTGCTTTAAATTATTGTCGCATAGTTGTTCACAAATAACCAATCACTTATCACCTATATGGGAGTATAAAAAAAGCAACACAACGAGCAGAAAAGACCTGAATCCAAGCAAGCAATAGTTACCATGTATTATTAATTATTGATAAGCGAATCAGACTAAAAAATGCTTACTTTTCTCAGAAGTTGTTCACAATTTTCAACCTGTTTCCTCTGTAATGTATTATAACTGTCTTTTAAGCGATTCCAAAGGCTGCTTCTTCTTCTTCTTCTTCTTCTTCTTCTTCTTCTTCCATTCTTTAATATGAATAAACGGCCCTTGGAAGTTTTCTTATGATAAAAAATTATGATGCTCTTTTGTTATGTGTTCCTAATAAGACTGCATAATTTCCGAACATTGTTTGTCTCTTCTTTCTTTCCACTAATTGGTAAACACGTTTCTAATTGAAGATGTGATGTAACCCTAGATAATTCTATTGCCCATGATCTCATCTTCACTACATCACACTATTTGACCATCCCCCTCACACACACACACACACAAAATTGTGCTGAAATTAATATTAATTGTAACCTTTTTTTGACTCACATAACACTACAAAAGACCCCATTTTGAAATTTGTTTATTTCTGTCTATTTTATTGTTGTTTGGATGAAAATATGGCATATGACTCATATAATTGGGTTTTTGATTTGTCTCTCTAAACGGAAAAGAAAGAAGACATTTTTTATGAAAATAATTAGGCCAAAGCACATTTTCCCACCCATAGTTTGAGGCGGGGACAAAGTCCTACCCGCTTAAGTTTAAAAGCCTGTTTTTCCACCCCTCACCTATTTTTCTATTATTATTTTATTAAAATTACTAAATTACCCTTTTAAAAATTAAAAATTTATAATAAAAATATAAAATAATATTTAAATATAAAAAATTTTAAAAAAATTTTGAAATTCAAAAAGGGCAGCAGCCACCACCGCCGGTGGCCACCCATAATAGAACCAGATGGCCATTTCCGGCCACCTGGTTCCAGGGGGGGCCAGATCTGGTCTTCCCGTTCGATGGAGGCGGCCAGTTTTGGAGGAGGCGATCAGATCTGGCCGGAAACAGTTGGATTCTATTATGGGCGGCGGTGGCTGCTGTCTTTTTTGAATTTCAAAATTTTTTTTAATTTTTTTAAAATTTTTTATATTTAAATATTATTTTATATTTTTATTATAAATTTTTAATTTTTAAGAGGGTAATTTAATAATTTTAATAAAATAATAATAAAAAATTGGGTGATAGGTGGGAAAACAGGCTTTTAAATTTAAGCGGGTGGGACTTTGTCCCCGCCTCAAACTATGGGTGAGAAAATGTCCTTTGGCCAAATAATTATGAAAATATGGACAATTAGAATCTTCGATAATGAGAGATAAAGTAAAAATAATCATACCTTTAAAAGTTTTAAATTATCTTCTATCCATTTTTGTTCTGATTTTTTTAACACATTTTTAAATATTTAAATATTAAATTATCTTCAAAAAAAATTTTACCTAACAAAAAAAGAAAAGGTTTTCGCGATAATAGCAAAGGAAAGGAAATTTCCCACCATTCCCAAAATAGACATTTTTTTGTAAAGATAAATACAAAAATTAGGGCATTTAACCTCTACCCATCCTTTCTCTTTCTGTAGAGTTTGAGGTAGAAGTAAAGATTGTGGGTTTGTTTAACCTTGTAATTAGTTTGAGAAAGAGACGGCATTTTAGACTATTGCCTTATTACTTTCACCGTTACTTAACGACATCCACGTCCATCCATTCCACCACCAACGTCGTCGTTTACTGGTGTAGGTGTTTTCTACACAACACCGTCTCTTTAAACAGACTCCGTTACTCACCATCCTTCTCTCTCTAATTGGGGATCGGCTGTCAAGTCTCTGTGTTTCGCTTGATTCAGAAGCCTCTCTTTTAAGGTAATTTTTGAATCTCTCTTTGATTTTTTTATATTCTTCATACATATTTTGGTTTTTAATTTTTGGTTGTTGATTTGATTGATTAGAATCTGTACTTTATTCGTTAGATTCCAATGGTTTAATGAGATTCTGTAGATTGTGGAATATTGTGAGTGATTTTTTTTTCCTCTTCTCTTTATATGCTGTTTGGTTGCTGAAAAAGTGGAGGAGAAGAAAGGGAGTGTGAAGTTTTGAATCGTAAAATCTTTAAAATGGAAACCCTGAATTAGATAAATAAATAAATGCTTTTGATTATCTTAGCTGAATCCGAATTATAAAGCTGATTATAGTTTTTATTTTCTATATGAAAAAATTTACGAAAAAAAAAGACCCTAGAAGTAGATGCAATTTAACTTTCCCTTTTTTCTCTGTCAGCAACCAAACTGAAGGATTAGGTTCCTTGGAAATTCAATATATTTGTAAAGATGTTGTGTTAATTAAAATTAAACGTTTGATTTTGATGAGACAATCTTTTTGTTTTGATCTTGCAGGTTGGAATTGACCTTCCAATGTTAATTTATTGTTGTTTGGTGTTCTTTGGATTGCTTGATGAATCTTTCTGAGTTATTCTTGTGGGGATCTGTATGTAAATGGATCATGAAGATTTATGTGAGCTCTGTTTGTGGTTTTGTGGATTGATTGATGAATCCGCATAATTTATGGGTTTCCTTTGACATATTAAGATGTTTGTGAGGTGAAATTTTTTTTCTTTTTACTTTATTTTAATCAAAATTACACCCCAGAAGCCAGTGAAGAAAAAACAAATATGGGGGAAGCTTTACTTACAACCTTGTCAATTGAGAATTACCATCCATCCACACTTTTGTCGATGGATTCTGGTTTTTTGTCGCATGATGAATTGGAGAGGGAGATGAATAGATCTGCAGTACTTTCACGGCCACCAGATATCAATCTTCCATTGTCATCTGAGCCTAGCCTGCCTCTCCTAGCTTGGAATGATCCATGTGATATCCTAGATGTTGGTCTTGGGCCTCAAATTTATGAGGCTGAAACAATTGTTCATGTCCCAAAAGCTACAAAAAAGTTCACTAAGCGGCTTGATAGTGTGTGGGGTGCTTGGTTTTTCTTCAGTTTCTACTTCAAGCCTGTTTTAAATGAGAAATCAAAGTGTAAGATTGTTTGGGATGCTAAAGGTGTTTCTGGGTATGAGAAATCGGACTTGCAGCTAGATGCTTTTTTGGTTCAGCATGATATGGAGAATATGTATATGTGGGTTTTTAAGGAAAGGCCTGAAAATGCCCTTGGGAAGATGCAGCTGAGGAGTTATATGAATGGGCACTCTCGACAAGGAGAGCGCCCTTTTCCTTTCAGTGTAGATAAGGGTTTTGTCAGATCTCACAAAATGCAGAGAAAGCATTACAGGGGCCTGTCTAATCCTCAATGTGTTCATGGGATTGAAGTTGTTCGGACTCCTAACTTCATGAATCTTGACGAGGAAGAGAAGAAGAGGTGGAAGGAGCTCACAGGCCGTGATATAAACTTCTCTATCCCTCTTGAAGCAAGTGAATTTGGTTCATGGAGGAATCACTCAGAATTCGAGCTTGAACGCCCTCCTCCTCCATTGAAGACTGGCATAAACCCCCACCCAAGAAAATTGCTGAATGGGACTGGCTTGAATTTGTCAACCCAGCAATCAGATCACAGCAATGGTGACAGAATGGATGTTTCACTCTCTTGTCACAAGCGAAAGAAAGATTATTTCCAGCGTGGGAGTGATGATGATTCTTGCTTAACTAATGGTTCACATTCTGAAAGGGTACTGGATACAAAAAGCCAGTTGGTTGAATCTCCATGGATCAATGAATTTAGTGGAGTAATGAAGAATGTTTTTGGGCCTGTCACAGCTGCGAAAACAATTTACGAAGATAATGAAGGGTTCTTGATCATTGTCAGTTTGCCTTTTGCTGATCTTGAAAGGGTGAAAGTTACTTGGAGAAATACCCCTTCCCATGGGATCGTGAAGATATCTTGTGTGAGTACAGCCTGCGTGCCATTCATTAAAAGGCATGACAGAACATTTAAGCTAACTGATCCAACACCAGAGCACTGCCCTCCAGGTGAGTTTATTAGGGAAATTTCCCTTCCAAAACGCATTCCAGAAGATGCTAAATTAGAAGCATATCGGGATGAGACCGGAACAATGCTTGAAATTATTGTGCCCAAAAGTTGTGAAGGACCAGAAGAACACGAGGTCCGTGTCTGCCTTCGCCCCTCTCCTTGGAGTGAGCGACCATTTGTTGACCTTAAAGAAGCATTTGTGTGAGATGCGGGGTTGGTTGGTGCTTCACTGTTTACTAACCTCTTTCCATTAAGAAAATCTGGGAAATGAAATCTGCATTTTTTCAGATTGTTATATCGGTCCATTTCTTTTTGTTTTCCTTTCTTTCGTTTTTTACAAGTAGGTGTGCAATTGGTTATAATAGATTTTAGTTTAGTTTATTTTTGTTATTGACCGAAGCTCGCATAACCGTTCTCCAGTTTCTCATTACATGAAGCGAAAGTGAGGGATGCAATAGTCATTATACTCAAAATTCATAAATCCAATTTTAAAATATTTATAAATAAAAAATATTATTTTATATATTGTGTGTAGCCGAAAATAAATGTTTTTATAAAGAAAAATTAATTTATATAATCAAAAAAAATTAAGTAAAATATAGTTTTATTCATTTTTTAAGTTTTTACAAAATTATTTCAATTTTTGTGTGTACTTTTTTATGTAGTGTACTTGGGGAATCTAAAATCACTAATTTTTTAATCCAAACGCGTGTAAAAGACAAGTATAGACGTTAAAATGTATGTGTATGATTTGAATATACATGTAAAGAAGGATTTCAACACTGTAAGAGATTTTTGGCTATTTGATAGGATATTTTAATAATGTAGACGGTCGAAAAACATGCGCAGATAGGTGCATTTCATGTTTTATACATTATAGCGTAAAAAATTTTGATATTTAATACAAATTTTGAAGTGAAAACAGGTACGTTTTGCGATTAACAATAAAAAGTAGTCATGTTATCTTATTAGAGTCAACTCTTGGATTATGTTTGAATTTACTTGAATTTAAATATCGTCAACACAGTAAAAAGTTTGTAAGTCATATATAATAGGAGTTGATCGAATTTCGAAGGTATATGATTAGTCAATCCTTATGGAAATTGGTGCTAATAAAATCGCAAATCATTTAACATATCTAAATAGATGAAGTTAAAAGTAAAAATGGATTTTTAGCCTGGTCATGATTGTGCATGGTCGAGTGAATTATCATGCATTACCTAGGTGGATAAGATCTATGATATTTATTAGATCATACTGGATTGGATCTAGTTTGATTTGAATGGATAAACTTGGCCAAGTCATGGTCGTGGGTAGTTATCTAGTGTCCTTATTTGATTGCCTAAAAGTTAGGTTACTACAAATAATTTGAGATAGGATAATCATCAAATGTATGGTCGTTCATATGCCATGCACATCTGTGCATCGTCCTCTGTATAAGAGGAATGTGATTTCTAGATTTTACACTTTTTGCCCATATACACTTGCGCACCATCCTCTATATAAAAGAAATGCAATTTTCAAATTAAGCATATTTTTCCTATATAAACCTGTCCACACCTATGCGTCATACAATTCCTTACCTATTCACTATAAAGTCTAATAGCTTGAACATGAATCAAAGCCTCCAAACCTTCATGCTTTGTATAGATATGAAGGCGTTACCTTCCACAAGAATAGAGAGCAACATGTCTTCGTCACATAAAATTGAATGAGTTGTAACACCTACAGGTATGCCTTGAGGGTATAATAGTCATTTCCATGCCTTAAGATTCGAATATACACTTTGAGTTTACTTTAAAATGGTTAAAGGTGATTTTTCATGCCTATGTATAGTTGTACATGTTAAATGTATGGCCAAGACAAGTGGATAGAAGGAAAAGACAAGAAAATTGGTTTTTGCTTAGGTGCAGACATGCTTATACGTGATAATCATCTTTTACTCTATAAAAATGGGCACTCAATTAAGAATTTTCACAAATTGTTTTTATCAAACTTATCTCAAAACTATTCCTGAGAGCTCAAAGAGTTTTCCCAATCATTTTTTGTCGACCATCGTTCTCTAAAGAACATGAAAAGCTAGAAAGAAGTAAAGCCATTCACCAATGCAAGGTAAGTGGAAATTTATTAACCTGTAAGGCTAATTACCATTTGAATTGCATGATTTTCAATCTAAATTGATGAGAAACAATTGCTATTACGTCTATATGATGAGATTACACGATTATAGCATGCTTTTGACAAATTAAGTGGGATAAAGATTGATTTCATGTAAATAAGAATCAAGATTGAAGAATATTATGGTTTACTTGTTAAATTGATGGTCTTGACGAGTTAAGTTTGATATTCGATGTTTATAAACAATTTTTATGATACAATTGATCAATTTGGATAGATCAATGATGAGAAATTAACGAACTTAGTTGAAAAGAATGAGAAATAATGAGGCAACAAACATGTACAATTGTGATGTTGAAAGGTGCACATTCGTGCATTGTCAAATGAAAGTCACATGATCGTGCATACAAGAAAGTAGAAGACCATGTGTCTTGAGTAAAAAAGAGAATAGGGGTTATTGATGTGAAAGATTTACATAAAAGACACATGTAACAATGTGACATGTAGGCAACAAGATTCATATTAATGCACAATTGTGTGTAACAAAGGGTCACGAGTTATTATTATGTTTGACAATGCAAAATCAACAAGCTCATGCATGAGTATAACTCATACCCTTTCAAAATGAAATAAATTCAAGTATGATGTTCATTCTTTATTGTCCAAGTTAGTGTTAAGACATGTGTAAAATATCTTACAATACAAATAAATCTTATTCAATAAAAATTCATAATAATGTAAAACGATATGATAAACACACGATATGAAATGTATATAATATTAACTATATTAATTAAAATATTATTGTTGTAAAAATATCATCAGATATCTTAATATTGTGTGTCGTCTTTTTGTATTGAAAGACAGAGTTTCTAGAATTCTACCAACACCATAAAAATTAGGGGAACAATTATTATATAGTAAAGCATCTACTTAATCAAGCCTCCAAACTTAAATTACAAAATGTTATTAAGCATTTTAGTTTTTATCGATCAACCAAAAAGGGCATTTGGTCTAGTGGTATGATTCTCGCTTAGGGTGCGAGAGGTCCCGAGTTCAATTCTCGGAATGCCCCATGTTTTTCGCGATTTGCCAACGGCCTTTGGGGCCACCTCAATTGTTTTCTTAAAAAGGCCCGCCTTTTGGGCTAGTTTCTTGATGTTCCACCACTTTATTATTAAATAAATAATGCGGAGCTAAAACATTTATTTGACACAATTATCTGCAATTTAAAATGATTACATATGCATCGAACGCTGAATTTCTGTCGTTCCTTTTGTTATTCTCTTTGCCTAAGGCTTTTATTTTAAGCCATTGATATTGCACTCTTGGAATCGGAGTCACATTGCCCAAAATAGTTTTCATGGCATTTGATGATATTGAATATTAGCCAACAAATTAAGTGGAGTTTGGCTTCAATTGCCCCACCCACTTCTCATCCCCCCTCCTAAAAATTCAGCTCTTAGTGCATCTGCCTGTGTCAACCATTATATGAAAATGCAGCCAAACAAATTTTTTTTATATATATATGCATAAAGGCCAAATCAATCTTATCATTCCTTTGCTTCATGTTAAAGTAATAACAATAAATATATAACATAGAACAAATTGATTTTTATTAAAAAAAAAAAGAAGAAGTGGGTGATTAATTAAATCATTTTTTTAACAGGATGAATAGAAAATTATTATGAAATTTTTGTCAAATATTTGCAACCATTGGAATAAGGTTGAATAAATTTGGCATAATATAAAGGCCAAACGACATATTCTTATCCGAACTTTTCATAAATGACAAAGGGTCATCGATAAAGTTTTAAAAAATTAATTATCTATCCTTAATCAAAGTTAGATGAGTATTTTTGTTTTTTGAAATAAAAAATTAAAAAATAAATTTTTAAAAAATAATTTAAATATAAAATAATATTAATAAATTAATAAAAAAAAAGTCACTGTTGACAATGGTGACCACCTTAAAAAATTACTAGGTAACTGAAAACAATCTCCCGATTCCATTGACGACTGGATCTAACTGTAAAAAATATGATAAAAGCAGTTAAATTTGACTGCCTCTGTCATCTAAAATGACCGATATTATGCATGCTAATCATTTCTGACCTTTTACAATAGTAAAGGCGACCAAATCTGGACGACTCCGCCAGCTTTTTGATAGCCATTAAGACAGCTAAATTTAGCCGTCAATGAAATCAATTGGTTGTTTCCAATCATCTGGTTATGTTAACGACAACCATGGTCATTAATGACATTGCCGGTAATGGTGGCTACTTTCTAAAATTTTTACTTTATTTTTTAATATTTTATTTAATTATTATTTTTTATTATTATTTTAATATTTTTTATATTAAATTTTATTTAAATATTTATATTATTTATTTTTTTGGCCTTTTCATGGAAAAAGGGTGAGTACTCGGCTTTTTTTAAATTTTATGGGTCAGAATTTGTCATTTAAGGAAACCTTGGGTGGGACTTTGTCATTTGGCCTAATATCAATGAAATTTTGATCCCACTTGAACAAACTGAGACTCCGTTGGAAGGTAAAGAAATTTTGGCCAATATCATTAATTGTTAAGGATTTTTTTTAAAACTTTGTTGATGAATATTTATGTTTTTTTTTAATGGAAATTGTTATTTGTTGTTAACAAAATTAATTTTTTTAAAAAAAATTAATTTCAAATTTTATGATAAAGATAAAATCTGGATGACCAGGAAGATAAATTATAACACCCTGCAATAAGGAAAATCAGATAATTTGACTTATTAATTATAAAAAAATATAAATTCACCTTATAATAGAATAAGCTAAAAAACCTTGTTTATAAAATATCACGTAATCTCCTGTAATGTAAAAATATCCTAATGCACCACACCCCCACACCAAACCCGCCCCCCCGCGACACCAATGGCAGTAACTGTTTTATTTTTTAAAATTTAAAAAAATTTTTAATATATTTTTTAAATTTTTTTAAATTTTAAATATTTTGTATTTATAAAAATTTTATTTTATTATTTTATAAAATTTTAATCTTAAAATGATAAAATTACCTTTATAATGTTACTGTTTACAACTATATTTAATATTAAATTTGTTTCAAGGGTAGGAGATGGATTTTGGAAACTTGGAGGGTGGGATTTGTAGCCCCCTCAAACTATGGGTGGGAATATGTGCTTTGGCCGCAAAGCAATAACAAAAACCATTAGCTGATTCGCTCTTCCTATAATAAATTCTGTCCCCTCTTCCTGCGGTTTCTAGACTTCTCTTTTCTTCGATTTCTGATATTCAATGGCCAAGACTCAAGCCAGTCTCCTCCTTCAAAAGCAACTCAAAGGTCAAAATTTCTGTAATTGTCGCTTAAAAACTTGTTAAGTTTTTGTTTGGTTCAATTTATAGTTTTTATTTATTGAGAACGATTGCTTTTTGTCTTTGCAGATCTTTGTAAGAACCCAGTTGATGGATTCTCTGCTGGTTTGGTAGACGAGTCCAATGTTTTTGAATGGAGTGTGTCCATAATGGGACCTCCCGATACTTTATAGTGAGTTTTCTTTAAATTTTTTGTAATTAAAGTTTGATTTTCAGGTTAAAATTTTGATTTTTATTGGTGGGTTTTTGTTTGATGATTATTTATCTTTCTATTTTATCATTTGGTTGATTTAGTTTTCGTTTTAAGTAAATTTTGTTCAAGTGTGCATGCCCTTTTGTGTTTGATGCTGAGTTTTTTATTCTATGTTTGATAAATTCATTGAATTGTTGAATAGATTCTAGTGTTTTTGGTCTCGGTAGTCTCTCTTTTTCTCAAATTGATATCTCTATTTGATATGTTTTGGTGCTGGCTCTGTGTGGTTCTTTCACTGTTATAGGTTTTGCTTGGGCACTCACTCCATGGAGATAATTGATTAATTACCGAATAATTTATCATTGGAATGTCCTTTATTTGTTCTTCATTCATGGTTTGTTTAGTAAGAACTGGTTGTTTGTTTATGGTCATAGGCGTGTGGTAAATTTAAGTAATGTTTAGTATTTTAGCTGCCGTTTTGCAATAGAGGGATGAGTTCACAATACTCTTGTTGATATAACTTTGATTCATTCGTGAGTCCTTCAATCTTTTTTGATGAGGTCACATGCAAAGTGTGGTATTTTGAACTTTCCTTAGTTTTATTTTGGTTGTTTTTTTAATCAAGAGCAATGCTTCAATCTAATGTTTATTTGAGTTGAAAAATAAAACATACTGAGAAATAAAATAGAGTATTAAGGGAATGTGATCTATGTTATTTATCAACATTTATTGTTATGCAGCGAGGGGGGTTTCTTCAATGCTATAATGACTTTTCCTGACAATTACCCTGTGAGCCCTCCAAGTGTGAGGTTTACATCTGAGATGTGGCATCCTAATGGTCGGTAATCTTTTTTTTTTGAAGTTTGAATTTTATTTGATTTTGTTTTGAGTTGAGCAAGCTGCTAATGGCTGTTGTCCCAAACTATAGTTTACCCTGATGGAAGGGTTTGCATATCAATACTTCATCCACCTGGTGATGACCCAAACGGCTATGAGCTTGCAACCGAGCGCTGGACTCCAGTACATACGGTATTGTGATTGAATTGTTATAATTTTCTCTTTACTTGTCACCAGTGTTTATGCTTGCTGTTGTTGATGTAATGCTTATCTTTCCATCTTTATGCTTCTTTGGTTCTATGACATAGATTTGGTTTTTGATTGTCTATGTTATTAGTTTGTTTTGATGTAAAGATTACAGTATCAGAGTAGCAAGCTGAATGATTTAATAGTACTGTTTAATTGATGTGTGAAGTTGTCTCCCTTGACCTATGTGAAGTTCCATTTTTTTCCGATTGACGTTTGAGGAATATAACATCTAATCATTTGAAGGCTGCAAGGGTTGGGGAATTGTCACTTGGAGTTCTGAATTACCCAAAAATTCATGGATAAAGATTAGTGTTGGAGAGATACACATATGGTAACCCTTTGCATTGATGCTTATTATTAGTGCACTCTGTGGCTTGACCAGCTGATGGCAGTTGTGATTGGCAGTGAATCATGGTGGTGACCACACGTAACAGAAATTTGAGATCACTGCACAGCTAAGACGAGCTCAACCCTGGTCGAAATTGAGGTTTTGTTTCTAAACCCAAGTACAACCCTAGTTTAGAAGAGATTACTTTAGTTGGTTCGGTTGGATTGTAATATTGCACAGAACAAACTAATGGATTGTTATAATGCAAAGTGTCAATTAGGGAAAAAGAAGAACATTATCCTCAGGCAAAATGAAATATTGATTTCATCTTAAATTCTTTCTACATGCTGGCAGTGACTCAAGGACCTCCAAAAAATAGTAGCATAGGGGCCTTTGGAGGTCTCTGACCTCAATCATATAGAGCATGCCATTTTGAGTACAACATAGAAGAAATGTCAAAAGAAGGCACAAGAAGGAATGGTGCATAATTTTGAAGAACCAGCAAAAGCATTGATCTGAAAGTAGGGCAGCTGAATGCACCAGTTAAACCTGTGTCTGTTGATTTTAAGAAGAAAACTTGAGAAGGAAAAAGTTGCACTTTGATATATTTATAGAATGCTAATATTATCTCAGCTAATATGCAGTACATATTTTGCTTTCTTTGCTAGGAACAGTATATTGATCTATAAAAATTGAAACTTACTGAACTTGAAGGAAGATTAGCATAAGGTTGTTTCAAATATGTTGCAGGTTTTCTTTCCTCTAGAGATTCATAAATTTTGCCTTTCTGCTGATATGTTGTCTCCACATAACTGTTCACTTGTGTTTTTTAACTGACCTGGTGTATGAATGTGGTTAGTTTTATGCTGCTTACTGAGGTCTTCTGCATTCAGGTTGAGAGCATAGTTTTGAGTATTATCTCAATGCTTTCCAGTCCAAATGACGAGTCTCCTGCAAATGTTGATGCTGCAGTAAGTGACATAAACTGCAACTTAAACCCTTTATGCCAATGCTTTTGCCTTATTTAAGTTAGGATTTTTCTCTTTAAGTTCCCATATACCATATCTGATTCTTTGTAATTTTTTTCCCAATTTTTCAACTGCAGAAAGAATGGAGAGAAAGAAGGGATGATTTTAAGAAGAAAGTAAGTCTCTGTGTGAGAAAATCACAAGAACTGCTATAACCTAAATTTCATAGCCGCAATTGGTTGCTACAAATGCATTGGCATAAACTCAAATTGGAGACAAACAATAATTTGCAGACTGCAGAACTCAAATTAAGTTTTAGCTTTCTAGCCATTCTAACTTTGCCCATTTTGCTTTTCTTCAATTTGAACATTCAAATATTTTACTCTGTTGTTTTAGCTCTGTTTTGTTCTTAAACTGTGTTCTTCTTTGCTGATCTAATTATTCTCTTCTAACAATTTCATTTTTGTTCCAATTTCTGTTCTTATTTATAAATTGTTCTGCTACAAAATTTCATTGAGTAAATGGGAAAGCATGAAAACACAAGCACCGCCACCATTGTTGAATTATTGTCCGACCAAATTTCAACAATTACAGACCAAATATTCGTGGAGGGTATCACATTAGGCGGCATTATTAGTGGCTTTCAGTAATTGACTGGATGTTTTGAATCTGGCAACTGTGTCATAGAATTAGTGATTGTGAACTTGGGAGGTTGCGTATTTCATATCTTCAACCACCAGAAAATTATGCACAACCTAACATTCGAATATTGAAAAATGTCACCCTCTTTGATGTTTGCCACCAACGATTTGACCTATGGATCGACATCCTTCCATCATCAGCGAAAACGACCTGCCGGTTTG
Organism: Anacardium occidentale; assembly: GCA_026122585.1. Taxonomy (NCBI): domain Eukaryota; kingdom Viridiplantae; phylum Streptophyta; class Magnoliopsida; order Sapindales; family Anacardiaceae; genus Anacardium; species Anacardium occidentale. The sequence continues at coordinate 149,734 of JAJEJH010000055.1, forward strand.
TATTCCATTGTTATGATAAGATGGACTTGCAAGCTCTCTATTCCATTATTTTGGTAAGATTGTAACATTTTCGAACACAAAATAGCAAATAGGGGGTTTGAATCCTCGAAGGAGAAGACTGTATTTCTGGAATGAGAAATTTTCGTCCACCAGTAAATTTTTATAAACAGTTGCAATTAAAAATTAAAAAAAATTAAAATACCTCCCATTTTAGTACACGTTAATATTTAAAATTTGAAATACTTTTACATATCCTTAAAGTTTTAACTTCTGACGTTTTGCCCCTTAAACTCAAAAAAACTTATAAATCCTTTTACTTTGTCCCTAAAACAAAATAAATTAATTAGAAAAAAAATTATAATAAAAATATAAAATAATATTAGAATTAAAATACTATTTAAAAATCTTAAAATAATAACTTGTCTTCACTGTTGCAGCAGCCAAATTTGACTATTTTAATAACATTAAATGGTCGGTAATGACCACTTTATTCGCGACAATTGTTTTTGGTCATCATTAATAATAAATATTATTAAATCTAACTATCTTATATAAAGCAAGATGATTAAATTTGACCGTTTAGTGAATTAAGTGACATTTTTCGGCTACTTGGATAGGTTGTTGGTGGTAGTGGCTGTTGTTTTTATTGTTTAAAAATTTTAATTATTTATATATTTTATTATTTTAATTATTATTTTAAATTTATTTATTATTTTTTAAATTTATTTTTATTCAAAAAGGTTAAAAATTGTTAATATTTAATAGTTGACTTTTAAATTTAATCATTAATTTTGATTATTAAGTATGAATTTTGATTAAAATTTGTTGGTGGGTCATTCCAACAAACCTTGGGTGGGAAATAGTGATTCTCCCTTTATTATACTAGGATAAAATTTTTTATCTTACTTGGTGGGCACCATTGGAGCACAATGTTCATCTAAGGTTTACTATCCAATGTGGTTAGTAGCTAGAAAAATTGATTAATTGAACACTCGATTAGATCAAAAAATCAAGATCGATTGAATATGCCAAAAAATGTACAAGCGAAAAGTCGAATAAGGTGTTGACTTTGGTGAGTTTCCTTGTCATAAAAACAAAAAATTAGCAAATATGATGTTTAGTTCTATAAAAATAATATTCTATCTTAATATAAATGGGCAATTCTCGGAAAACTTCAACCATCATTCTTAGATAATTCTTAAAAGAATAGATTTTTTGTAAATTTTGTTTACAATTTATTATGATATTTTTATAAAGTTGTCAATAACATAACTTTAGATATAGACTTTTGAAAAATGAATCGAAATAGTTAAAAACTTTTATGTGCATAAAAATATTTCGAATATTTCCTAACTATCAAAGTCCATCTTAGACAAAGAGTTGCATATATTAGTTGGTGAGTTGGTATATATATATATATATAGAATATTTCCTATTTCTTTGTTTTTTCTTTTTTTAATCTAATGAACGTTTGGTAGTTTAATTAATTAATAAAAAATTATTGTAATATTTGATTGATTAATTAATAAAAAATTATTGTAATATTTTATTACTTAATTAAAGTGGAAAATAATATATATATTAACTTGATTACCCGTTCTCTTTATATATTAAAATATTATTTTAATAATTTTAAATTTATTATAATTTTACTCTTACTTAAAAAGTTTAGTTTAACAAAGACATTTAAGTAAAATAATATTTTTTTATTATTAATAACCAAATTTGATAATTATTTATGCAAATATATTGTTATTTTATATCCAATAATTTTTAAGATAATTCATCTCTCTAATAATATTTTAACTTTAATAATGAAAGATTTTTTAAACTAAATGCACCTCTTATATGTCATTATTCAGTTTAAATTTGTAAAAGAAAAATTACAATATATTTAAATTCAATTAACCTTATTTTTTTAGGTTGAATTGATGAAATTATAACTGAATTTAATGATAAATTAATATCATTTTCAAAACCAGTGGAAATTCATTAGAAACAAGATGACACAAATAGGTTTGAAATGGGGTGATTAATAAATTACTCAATCTAGAGGACTATACAAATTTAACCAAAACCCTAAGGATTATGTATAGCCATAAAAATGAGATTCACCAAAATTCTCCCATTATATAGAGGAGTTTTAACTACTGTTGAGAGCATTGTAATTGTGCCCCCACCAAAGAAAAACTTGCCTACCCACAAAATCTAGTGATTTTCTGTAAAAAAATCATTCAACCTTTGCTCTAAATTTTGCTTAAAATAGGTTCAAAGATTTGCATGAATTGCTTTGTTTCAGAGTTTCTTGCCATGTTTTGCATTTTGGCACAAGCTCTAGGAATTTTGGCTTATGAATGTCACCTTATTCAAGTTGAAATTGACTGTTGCTTATGGAAAAACTAATTTTGGATGGTCTTCTTGAGGTTTGAAACTATAAAATTGCTTGGAAAATGATAGGCAGAACACCCAATAAGGTATGTGATATTTTCAACAAGGAGTAAATTGATATAGTTTTTTCCTTTCTAATTTGTTTTGACATATGAACTAATCAAAGTTTTGAATGTTTTCAGAGATCAATATTGATATCTAGAAAAAGAAGTCCATTACCCATGACATGAGCTTAAGCCAAGGGCTAAGAGATTATACTTGACATATGACTACAGGGTGTAATTGATAGTTCAAGGCTACGAAGAAACCATTGGGAAAATCTGCGGAAAGTATCAGTGAAAGGGATTAACTATCTCAAAAGACAAACTCTTCAGCTTGCAATTCTGTGAGTTATGGGATTTTATTTAACTTTTAAGGCGGATGCATGAAGGGACAACAACAAAGATGCCGTTAATCTCTTGGTATTGTATTTTTTGTTATAGAGACTATGAAGGGACAACAACGACTTGTTATATATATATATATATATATAAAAGAGAGGGTGTGTCTTTCAAGTAGTCCATTTACATTGGGAGACAGGTAAAGAAAAGCCTTGACAGATGACAAAAAGCAAAGCCTCCAAGATAAAATGTGTGAAAGGACAATGGGCAAAGACAATTTCCCTCCCAAGGCTGGATGACATGATAAATTTTTACTGGTTTGATATAAAAAAAGTCAAATTTTTACTAATTTGTTAAATTTGTTGACAAATCTGGTTAGTTCTTTTTATAAAATTATTAAAAAAATATAAATACCTTTAAATTAATTAATGTTTTATCTTTAAATTTGTATTATATATTTGTATTATAATTTATATTAATTTTAATTAAAAATATTAAAAATATAGATAGAAACATTAATAATAAATAATTATATATTGGAAGTAAACTTTATGTTTTGAAAATTTTAAGGATCTTTTAAAATTTAAAAAAAAATTTAAAGGTGTTACTAAAATTTTAATAAAAATAATAATTACACTAAAAAAATACAAATTATAGTTGTAAATATCACATTATAAACTATTATAATACATTTTAAAATATATAAGATAAATATATAATTATTAAAACAAATTTATTCACTTTTAACAATTTTTAAAAAATACATGTATAACTAGATACATATGTATTATAATATTTAAATAAAATAATATAAATATAATTAATAATTAAGTTTGACATGGTTAAAATTTAGTTTTTCAAATTTAAAAAATAAATGTTTATCGTTTCGTTAAACCTTACTTGCAAAATGGTGTCTCTCCGCATGCTTTATTTTTTTGATTATTAATCAAGACGTTGTAAAATAAATTAATCAATTATTGAATAATTGAAAGAAAAAAGGAATAAAAAATAATGTTTATCGACCACCTTTTGGATTAAAGAGGATGATTGTCCTCCAACCTTATATGATTTTTTCATAACGACATACAAACTATAATAACTTTAAAAAAATGTAAAATTTATGTGATGTTTTGACATATCACATAAGGGTGAAAGGCAATCATCTTCTAATTTCATAGGGTGGAAATGAGTGGGAGGAGAGCATCAAAGGCAAAATTGAGTTTGAAATCCAAAGGTACAAGAAAGGGACAACCAATTCAACCTACCTCTATTTTCTTTTTAATTTCTATATTTTGGGTATTTTCCCACTGTTTTAAGTCTTTTTTTTTTTTTTCTAAAAAGCAAATGTTTTATGAATAATGTAAAATATTTAAAAAGAATAGATTCTAATTTTGGAAACTTTCACATTTTAGACCAAGAATCTATAGAAAAAAAAAAAAAAAGAAACATACATAATTGTTGGATGTTGAAATCTCAACTAATAAGTTAATCACTGTTGACAATCTCTTTCTTTATTCTTTAATCTCTCTGAATCAAGCTACCAGCTTCAATCTTACACACTTGCTTTCTGGTATTTCTCTCTCTCTCTCTCTCTCTCCCTCTCTATTATATCTTCTTTCCTTTCACATACTTTCCCTCTCATTTCCTTTCAATCCCCCCCTCTCTCTCTTCCTTTTCACCTTCTTTTTCTCTTCTCTCCCACTTTCCCTCTCATTTCCTCTCCATTCCCATGACTTCCATCTATCCCGTGATTCTCACCTCTTCTTCTTCTTCTTCTTCTTCCGCTTCTTTCATCTCATTGACCCTTCAATCTTATTATTTTTCATGACTCTCCTCGCTCCGCGCAACTCCATTTTCCACCACCTTCCATTTTACCCACAACAACAACCGACCAACCTTGATCATCATGCGCTCGCCTCACCCACTTCGCAACGGCGATACTCCCTCTCCTCTCCCTCGAATTTCTCACTTTCAGTCCACTTTGGCCATACAGAAACTCAGGCGACTCAACTCACTGATTCTAGTCTTTCGACTGGCTACCTTTTCCTTCACTCTTGCTGCCTCCGTTTTCATGCTCACCAACTCTCGTGGATCCAACTTGCCTCGATGGTTTGATTTTGATGCTTTCAGGTACACCCTTATCTAATCTACTCAGTAAGTTTATTATTTATTTGCCTGCTTATAAATTTTTAAAAAACTTGCAGATTTGTTTTTGCTGCAAATGCAATAGTAGCCATTTACTCTCTCTTCCAAATGGGCGTCTCCGTTTGGGAGATTTCAAAAGGGACAACTTTCTTTCCCGAAATTTTACAAGTCTGGTTCGATTTCAGTCATGATCAGGTTCAATTAAACCCCTTTAACAATAATTACAAAAATAATTAAACATTTTAGTTCTTGTTCTTAACCTAAAATTATGGTTTTTTTTGGGGCGGGGGGGGGGGGGGGGTTTTAGATGTTTGCATACCTGTTACTGTCGGCGGACTCGGCGGGAACGGAGCTGGCGGGGAGACTGAAGGGCGCCGACACGTGTATGGTGTCAAATGCGTTTTGTGTGCAGTCCTTTATTTCGGTGGCCTTGGGATTTGCTGGGTTTCTGTTTCTGGGGTTTTCGTCTTTGCTGTCGGGGTTTCGGGTGGCCTGTTTTATAATCAATGGCTCTCGTTTTCTTCTTTAACGAGTGAGGGAAGGGAGGGAATGCCTGTGATGTGACTCTGGTGATTTGAACTGTTCTGATAATTTGTTGTGTAAGCGAGCTAAACCACCGACTATGTACATTGAAAGAGTGTATTCTTTTTTCTGAAATTGCCACTGTAGAATGTACCCATTTCTAAAAGATATTGCTATATTTGTTCACAATCATCAGAGTGTTGATATTTTCACAACTAATAATACATCACACACCATTATAGTGAACATGGTATTAAAATTATTCAGGCTAGAAGGGCAAATTTTAGTTGCCTTCATATTTTGCATCAGCCATGACATAATGGTAAGCAATAACCATGATAAAAATGAAGATGCCTAACATGTTGGCAATAAATCCCAATTCCTGGTCTCCAATCATCTGCAGAAGCACAAATTAAATCCAAATATATTAGTAACAAAGCCAGAATAATAGCATCAACCACCATGATAGAGCCGAAAATTTTCAAATGCCCTAACAGATATTTTCAAGATAAACATTCATAGCAAATAGATGAGCAAAAGATTTTGTAGAAAACTTTCCACATTAAACCTAAAGAAAGTCACAATCTTAATACCCATGTATAACAAAGCATTTTGAATCATCTCAAGCTAGAGTCTAGAATGCAATAGCAGAGTGACCATACAAATGTTTCATCTCAAGTTTTGTCTTTCAGGTATAGGCACAATATACTCTGTTTCATCTAATAGTAATGCGAGCTCGTATGGCCTCTTTTAAGTCTTATAATGTCACGTAGAATAATCTCAATACAAGCATCCATAACTAAAACAAAACAAATCCAGAATATCATTCAAAAGACCAATTAATTCAAACAACTTGCTGTAGAGAAGCAATACATTCAACGTAAAGAAGCATTTGCAAGAATGCCACGTTACATTTCTGGTTCCATAGCTATCCATGCTAAAATCTGCTAACTACAAATTCAAATGCCTTTTTTTGTTCACAATTCTCACAACAGAGACAAAGGTATATAATGGACATGGATCAGTTACTCCTTATAATTAAACCTGATAGCAGCTAATTTCAGTAAAGACATACGGTAAAACTTCAATGCCATTTCAAGATATCAAATTCACATACATCAACATCTTTCTATCCATTGCAGTTCATAACTCAAAATCAACTGAAATACAAAATTCTCAACTGCTTAATCAACCAACATAAATAACCTCAAATGGCACAAAACCATAACAACTTCCACTACAAATTTTATAATCCACCAATTATTGAGTGCCACAAAGTCAATAAACGGCCTTTAAGAAGCAAAAATAATGATCATTACCCTATTAACGTGATTTTAACAAACAAAAAAAACAAAAACAAAAACATATGCTATCGTAGTGGGATTCGAACCCACGACCTTTAGATCCGGACTCTAACGTGATATGCACTCCGCTGTGCGATCTTCTCTGTTGCATTTTCCATTTCATAAAAAATTTCTCTCATGCATTAACCGTAATGTTGAAAATAAAACGCAAAACGCTACAGTCTCTAAAGTTAACGAACAAATTCGCAAATCCACTAACAAATCAAAAACATAAATAAACGCTTCCCGTCTTAATTAAAAAAATTACAGATCCTTACAAGGTTTTGTTCAAGATGCGCACAATTAAAATTTGATTTTCTCGACGATAACGGAAAATGAAATGAAGCACAGAGAGAGAGAGAGAGAGAGAGAGAGAGGCCCGTACCTTTAGGCTTCGACGGAATAAGAAAGCGCCAAAGCAAGGAGTATTTACTAGATCTCTGAATAAGAACAAAGCACTGCTGCGGCTGCTAAAGTCTCCGGCTGCGAATTCGAACACTTCGTTTTGTTTTGTTTTGTTACGCTTTTGGTAATTAAACGACTTCGTTTCAACCTGCTGAAACGCATCGTTTTAGTAATGGGCTGCTTAACTACCCGACCGGGTTTTGATTGTTTTTCCTACCGATATATTAAAAAAAAAAGTTTAATATTTAATTATATTATTGTGAAATTACCTTTTTAACCCTACTTTTTAATTAAACCTTTAAACTTAACATAAATAATTTTTAAAGAATAAATGGAAACTCTAGCTTTTTTCTTTTTTTTTTTTCAATGCCATTTAATGATTATTTTTATTGAATTTATAAGGGTATAAATACATGATAGAATGGAAAATGGAAAGTAAATTAAGCAATTGCTAATTACTAAATTAAAAAAGATAATAATCTCGTTAATTATGATAAGCCTTAAATTAAAAAGATAATAATCTCATCACTTCAAAAAAAAAAGACTTTTCAAATGTACAAAAGGGAGATGATTTCCCCGAAGTACAATATTTTTAAATTATCTAAATTTGCCAACGGAGCTATAATCAGATACACTCATGATCACAAATAATTCTTGCTACCACCAATCAACTACTCTTGGATCATAGACTTCAACTATTTGAATCGACCAGTCTCGAGTTGACCGGCAAAGACTCAATCTGACCGAAACAAATCCAATAGGCAGGGATAATCTAGACACGTAAGTATTGCGTGTGTAATAACAGTTTTTACAGATTACTCTAATGGAACACGACGTGTCGGATTATGATTGAGGCGTGAGTTCCGTTGTCATCCGCAGCTCAAAACTCTTCAGTAGCATCAGATCGAGGATTTATATATTCCCTGCCTTCAAGTTTTTGCAGAGTTAGAATCTCAATTCAAGGTGGTTAACTAGTTAATAATTCTTGATTTAATTTAATTAAATTTTTTTGGGTTGTCCGTGGCTTTGAGCAATGTGAGTGAATATTAGATGTAGATCTGAAAGTTTGACGTGGGGGTCTGCTTTGTTAGTGTGAAGCTTTCATTACTTTCTGTGCCTTCCTTGTATCTGAAGATTTCATTCAATTTACATCTCAGTTTGGTGCCGTTTGGTAGTTCCATTTTATTTTATTTTATATTTTAGATGGGTAGTGTTTTAGCATTGTATATAAAGCTTCAAGCTTTGAGCTGTTTATGTTGTAAGAAAGTTTTTGAGTTTTTAGTTGTTTTGTGTGTATATTCTCAGGTGATTGGAGTTGTTGTGTGTTTTGTTGATCTGCTTGTGAGTTTAGTTCAATTTGAGTCTTTGTTATCTGGGTTTTGAATTTTTTTTTTAATTGGGAGTTTTTATTGTTTAGTGATTCAAGAATGGCTCAAGAAGCATCAAATGGAAATCACAATGCTGCTAAACCACCTCCTACTCCATCTCCCTTGAGATTTTCAAAATTTTTCCAGGTAATTTTGGCTACGATGTGATTTCGCAAAAATAATTATAGTTGACCACCCTGTTAATTCCTTGGTAATGTATATCGCAACTGGTATTTCAAACTGATTTCAACATGGTCAACGCCTTGTGTCTTGACTAGCTCTGTATAATTCTTTGTTCCTGAATTACCTCTTGGAAGTATATAGCATTTGGCTTTTTAATTATGCTTAAAGTTTTGAATTTAGATCCTTGAGATCTGAAATTTACCAATGGCAGATCTTTGTGCCACTGGTAATTGGCAAGTAGCTCAGATCCTGAATTTAATATGTACTCTTATTTTATGTTTGGCAGTCTAACATGAGGATTCTGGTTACTGGAGGCGCTGGATTCATTGGCTCTCACCTAGTGGACAAGTTGATGGAAAATGAGAAGAATGAGGTAAATGCTCTTCTCCTAATTATGAATTGCAATTTACGGTGTGACTGTATTATTCAATGTTTAGGTTTATACGTTCACTGCACTGATGCCATCAGGTTATAGTTGCTGATAACTACTTCACCGGCTCAAAGGACAACCTGAAGAAATGGATTGGTCATCCAAGATTTGAACTTATTCGTCATGGTATGTTCTCTTATAGTTTATGACATATTCAATGGTGTGGAGATGAAACTATTGAGTTCTTCCATAAGACTTTTATCAGATGTCCTTTGGGATTTTAAGCCTGGGCCTTTAATTATTAAGGTAGTCTCTTAATAAGACATTGTGTTTGTTTCACATAGATGTCACTGAGCCATTGTTGGTTGAGGTTGATCAAATATACCACCTTGCTTGTCCAGCTTCTCCAATCTTCTACAAGTACAACCCTGTAAAGGTGAGTATATTTGTACTTTGTGTCTGGTTGAGAGATCATCATAGTGGTTGCTCATTCTTGCCTTGTTTTCTCTTGATGTTCTGTTCTGAATGTTAAAATCCTTGTGATATCTGGCTTCAAGTTGTGTTTGACTTGAAGGAATTTTAAACTTGACAGACAATAAAGACAAATGTGATTGGTACATTGAATATGTTGGGACTTGCAAAGCGAGTGGGAGCAAGGTTTGAGAGTGCTGCTTGATTGCTTAATCTGGACTTATAGTGTATTGGTATGTTTCTCACAATTTGACGCTTGATTATAGGATTTTGCTTACGTCAACTTCAGAAGTCTATGGAGACCCTCTTGTGCATCCCCAGGAGGAGAGTTATTGGGGAAATGTTAATCCAATTGGTAGGTTTTTCTCTCTTAACAGTTGGCATTTTAATGAATTTGTGGACTTGGATGACTTGGCCATCATGATGCAATGTTATTAAAACATTTTCAACTCCCACTCCCATAAAAAGTAAGAAGCATTGTGCACTGCAACTTAATGTGCACAGTATCATTCTCATTTTAGTGCTTTTCATGGTGTTTTTTGAGATTAACATCTGGATAAACTGATGATTCTACAGTTATGGGTAAGTTATGTGTAACAGAAATGATTAAAATAGTATATATAAATTATTGATCTCTGTCTATATTTTCAGGGGTTAGGAGTTGCTATGATGAGGGCAAACGGGTTGCTGAAACTTTGATGTTCGATTACCATCGGCAGCATGGGATTGGTAATGTTCATGCTGCCTCCCAAAAAATAATAGCCTGTGATGTTTGGCTACCATCTGCAGCATGTTTGAAAATTTTGACTTACCATCAAATTAATGATTGAACAGAGATTCGGATCGCTAGGATTTTCAACACCTATGGGCCCCGCATGAATATTGATGATGGTCGTGTTGTTAGTAATTTCATAGCTCAAGCAGTCCGGTAATTTCTGTTACATACTAGTGTTTTGTAGGTCATATAGATATGATCTACAAGACTCTACTTCTCTTCTTTCCACATTGTTTGCCCATGTCATGCCCCTTGTTATTCCATCAACATCCCTTGATTGCAGCTGGTTTCTCATCATTTATTCTCGATAACAATTTTAGGCTATATGGTAATTGTTCTCTCTTTTGCCTGTTCATCTTGTGCAGTGGTGAAGCCTTGACCGTTCAAGCACCTGGAACTCAAACGCGGAGTTTCTGCTATGTGTCAGATATGGTCTGAATACTATTTTAATATTTCACGTTGATATATCTATTTGATTGTTATAATACCACTGAGCTTTATTTCAAATGTTGAAGGTGGATGGCCTTATTCGACTAATGGAAGGAGAGAACACTGGGCCGATCAACATTGGGAATCCAGGTAATTATATATATGGTTTCTTTTATGGTTAACAAGAAGGAAAATCTAATTATGTTGAAATTCATTTGTTCCCATTATTAACTTAGTACATTTAAGGTGAATTTACCATACTTGAACTTGCGGAGACTGTTAAGGAGGTCAGTTTTGTTATCTCCTTTCACCCTGTTGTCATATTTCTTTCGTATAACACAAACTTAATGTAACTACAGTGACTCAAATACTTGTTCATGTTTTTCACAGCTCATTAATCCTTCTGTGGAGATCAACATGGTAGAAAACACCCCTGATGATCCTCGCCAGAGAAAACCCGATATTACAAAAGCAAAAGAGTTGCTAGGATGGGAACCAAAGATCAAGCTGCGGGATGGCCTTCCCCTTATGGAGGATGATTTCCGACTGAGGCTTGGTGTCCCCAGAAAGAGCTGAACTTCACCATGGGAAAAATATTACAGGCGGGCTTATATTCCGCCAAAATCCAAGCTCGAGTTCCTCATGGTTTCTTATCCAATATTATACACCCTGCAATAAAATAATGGCACCAGTAGGCGTTTTTTATAAATCCATATACCATAGCCCCTTTACCTTTGGTGATGGGATTTACTTTAATATAAGTGAAAGAGTTTCCTGGCCAGAGTTTTAACGTTCAGTGTGGTGTGTTATATGGCTTCTGTTTTTATTAGTGATTTTGCCATGGTGATAGAAACTATTACCAAAGACAAATTCTATAAATTTAAACTCTGCTTCAGATACCGAAAGATTGTTTTTTTTTATGCTTCTACCACTGCTTTAGTCCTTGGTTTCCCTTTGTTTTTCATATCCTGTTTGGCTGCTGGGTTTCTCCCATCTTCTGTTTCTGCTTTCTGTTCAATCCCTGCGAAGACGGGTTTAGGTTGTGCCATGACCTGGCCGCGCTTTAGTCCACCCCACTTGGTACCACTCTGCATCACAAAATCATTCAATCAAGTTAATCAAATTAGATAAATAGCTGCAATTTGTGTTTCGACTACTTTGAGGACGTGAATGTAAGAGAGGCCCAGGCTGCACTAAACTGATCTTTTGAGTAGCCAAGTTGCTCGAATATTCTCCACCTCAAGTTTGGCGTAACTGTAGATAATGTGACTGCTATTATTCTCATTGCTTCCAATATTATTACAAGATCCTGCCAAAGTAAAAAATAAATTTTCCTTGAAACTAGTTCTCAACAACATGAAATGTGATGCAAGCAAAAATAGATTTGCCTACAGTCTCAATTGAAGACAAAATGACACGGTGAGCAGATAAGAGACATGGAGTATGTCATGTGAAACATGATGGGGAAGGAATATAATTTTCAATAGAAACCTTTGCTGCAGCTTCAGATGCGGCATCCCCTTGCTTAAAAAGTGACCATGGTGCTCGTTCATCCATGTAGGAATTCCCAGCATTATCAATTTCCAGCACAGCCTCACAAGCTGATGATAGTGATAGGTTTTCATAATGAACCCTTGCAATTTCAATCTATAAAAGTAAAATAGTAAGTTAGGATCACCTAACACGTTGAAGTGTAAAACAAATAATAGCCAAGTGAATACTTGAGGCATTGAAATTAGCTGTCCTTGCAATGGGAGCACATAAATGGATGGCTTTGTAATTAAGCAAATTTACCAAGTTTTCCACATTGTCCTTGAGCGTAGTTTCCTCAGCAGCAATAGCTGAATCAACCACCAAAGTTGATTGGCAATTCTAAGAAACCCAAGAGTGCGGTTAAGAAGATTTCCTGCATCATATACAACCATATTTGTCCATCAGGAATCCAAATGATGAACAATAAAATAGCACTAGTGATGTACAAAAGAAAACCTAATTATAATAACTTAAACATAGCTATAGTACTGGCAAGATGCGCATTGACAATATTGATAAAGTGGTCCTCTGAATAGTCCCTGTCTAACCAAATGCCACCTCCTTAAGGAAGAAATATCTGACTGCATCAGGACCAGAATCATGCACCAATTCCTTTGGTTCAAGGGTATTCCCCAAAGACTTCCCCATCTTCATGCCATCCTATAATTTTCAAAATAAAAAGTGTTGCTGCATCAAAAATATCAGGTGCATAAGAAAAAATAAATGTTAGGGATTGCTCACTCTTGCCACATTAATATTTGACAAACTAAAAAGGTGCATAAAAAACAACATATCATTTATTCCCTACTCAAATCCCCACAAATTTAACTCTGAAATGTAGATGTATGATCTAATCACAAAGTTCCAACCTTGAATGACTAACCATTCAATATTTTGAATCCCACAGTTTACATAAATGAGTTATTGGAATCAATATCCTCCACACTGATATTTTGTCCTAAATTGCAATTGAAATAAGTAGAGGTAGTCTATGCAAAGAGGGAAAGGAAAAGAAAGAGTGCCTCTCAATTGTCCTCAAAAGGAAACCATATGCTAGCTAACTTTTGGGGTTTCAACATTTCTAACTCATGATCAGTTTTTTGTCTCCTGCAATGTGCATGAAATTCAACTTTATCAGCCAGTTTGCAATAATGTTGGAAGTTTTTTTTTTTTTTCGGTAAGTCTAATGTTGGAAGTTGCTCCTCTTAATTCTTTCTAATTCCAGAAAAGGAACGTCCAATAAGAGCTAACTGGAAAAATAATTAGGAGATTTCCTTAGAATATATAGATTTAAAAAAACCTAGTAGTTTGAAACCAGTTTCATCACTTGCATTTTAAAATTTACATAACTTTGTCAAAATCCATGGCCTAACAACTTCTTAGGAATGGTTAGTCCAGCAGACATTAACATAGCCAGCCAATAAACTGCATGAAAAGGTAAAATATCCTACAGAAAGACCAAAAAAAAAAAAAATTAGATAAATAGCATAATTCTGTAGAAGCATGTACAAGGGGAAATGGAATACCACTGTGACCAACAACTTCAGGCAGACATCTAACATATTGAATCCAAGTTTTTTCACTTTGCAATCATCAAAATTTTGAAGCTACAATGTCTGCTATACATAGGAAATGGAAAAACCAATCTTAACAAAAAAAAAATGTTCTACCTCGCCAATCAAGTGCAGTGATGCAGGCCAACCAGAAGAACCAACACCTTGCAAATTGGGTTGATCCTTGTTCTCTGATAAAGCTGATATCTAACTGCTTACAGAAACAGAAAATCATCATCTTAATTAAGAATAAGCTAGCAGCTGATATTATTTGGAATGAATGGATGAAAGGACTATACCCCAAAAAAAAATCAAACAAAACATATATAGTTTGCTTATCTTCATTAGGAACAGGAATTCCCCAATCAACAGATGCTCAAGAAATGGAAAATCCCCTAAACCGCTTTTGATCCAGTTTTCCACCTGTTAAATAGATAGAACATAAACGAAATTTGAGAAAGGTGCTGTCATCAAAAGAAGTTTATAGCTAAACACAAAAAGAAATCTGATCATAAAAGATGCAAGGTCAAAGTGCAAGCAAAATCTAAAACACAACACAAAAGAAAATTTTCTATATAGTCTCACTTCGTTTAGAAGGAAAGAGGGCTGCACAAAATCTGGATTCTGGGTCAAAATTTCTTCCAATGGTTTTTGATATTTTGACAAGGCAAAGAAGTAATTATCTTCCTTCTGTGCAACACATGGCTTTAGATGTATAGGACAACAGTAGCTCTTTCTCGTCCTACAGAAAATACAAGAGCAAATGATGTCATGTCACTGAGAAACAACAAAAACTAGAGAAGTATACAAATAATACAGCATGGGCACTGATGTGCATTGAAGTGTTAGATAAAATTGAAGGGAATGCTAAAACAAAAGCCTTTACAGGTTTTCAACATGAAGGCCCAGATTGCAATACAAACAACGCAGATAGAAACACAGCATACTTCCTTGTAAATGTCACCGAACCCTATAATAGAATTCCTTCACAATTTCTTCATGGTTGGGGTCAGTTGTCTGATTGAACTTGTAGTATGCAATGTCTAACTGCAATCAGCAAGTAAAGACACCAAGAGATGTAAATAACTACAAAAGTTAGAACATTCAAAATGCCCTTCAAAGGGTGAAAGCTTATATGGAGAACAAACTTACATCTTTCCATAGTGTCTTGTATGCTTGAGATATAATGTCACAGTGTTCACTAGGACTTGAACCACTGGCTGCAGCGGCAGCAGCTATCTTTTCTCCATGCTCATCCGTGCCAGTGATAAACACAACTGTCTTTCCCGATAGCCTCTGCCATAAGAAATGAACAATAATTAGCCAGTTAAAATCAAAGTACAAATAAGAAAACCAGTTCAAATTGTTTACAACTTTCATGCCACTAATTTAAACAACAAAGGAAACACATTGACCCGCACACCGATTTCCATATTCTAAAAACACCATTGCCTACAACAGTTAATTCAAGCTTCAATTCAAAATTATAAACACATCAAATTGCCTCTTTTCACGGAGGACAGTTTCAATTTAAACAAGTAACAACAGTAAGATTAGTCATTTTCAGCACTAATACTCATACCTGAAATCGGGCAATAGCATCAGCAGCAATAGTAGTGTAAGCGCTACCCATGTGAGAAGGGGCACTAACGTAATAAAGTGGGGTCGTAAGGACAAAAGGGTCATCAGAATCATTGCTGCTCTTAACATTATTGGTTGAGCAAGTAGAAAACCTGGCTTCCTTTGATAGAGAAAATGAGTCTTGACGAAATTTAAGACGATTCCAGAAATGGGTTGTGGATTTGGATTTTAAAAGGTTCAATAACGAGAGACTGGTCTGTATCGAACAGTCTATTCTTGCCGCCATTCGTATTCTTTCTCACTGCTTCACTCTCCGCCCGCCATGAGTCCACTTTCTGGATCAGACGAGTCAGTGATAAACCGATTTTGGAAAATTAATTATTTAGCAGCCTTCCTCGTTATCCCATTTATCGTTGCAAATCGAGACAATCGCTTTAGTCAAGACCGCTTGGTGAGGCAATGAATCTCACAACTTGTTCTTAAATTTTTTTGGAATATTTGGGATTTCCATTTTTATTTATAATAAATACCATATCTTGAACGAAATATTTATTTTTTATATTAGAGTTATACATTAATAACATAGATTATACGTTATTGAAGTTTTGAATAATATTTATTTCTTGGTGAAAAGATTTATTTTTACTCAATATTTATTAAAATAATAAAATTTTATTCATTAATTTTAAGAAAAATTAAGTTTTTATCCATTCCTTAAGTTTTTTATTATATTTTTTATAAAATAATTAAAAATAAAATTAATATCTAATTAAATAATATTTTATTCTTAAAATTCTTGTAAATATTTTTATTTTTATTTATATTAAATAAAATTAAAAATGATATAAAAATTTATTTTCATACGTATATATAGAGTTTAATGATAAATAACTATAGATTTGGATTAAATTGAAACTTTTTAAAAATTTTAGAAGTTTTGAAATTTAAAAAAATTTTAGAGTTTTTTTTGTTTTAATTTGAAAAAAGTTTAGAGTTTTTTAAAAATTTAAAAATATTTAGGATATTTTTAAAATATTTAAAAATGTTTGAAGGTGTTTTTAAATTTCAATATATTTTTAATAATTTTAAAAATAATAATTCATAAAAAATTAGAAAAATTATAATAATTTTTAAAATATATGAATAAATATGATAATTTTTAAATTAAGATAGAAAAATTATATATTTACCCTTTTAAGTTACAAAATAACTTTTTATCCTTCAATTATATTTTTATCATAATTTTTTAGATAAAATAATATATATTTAAGGTAATATGTATATTTTAAAATTTTAAATTAAAATGTTTTTAAAATTTTAAAAAATTGAAATTTATAAAAAAGTTTTAACTATAAATATTTTATAACAATCTATTAAAAGTATTAAAATATTTTTAACAATCTATTAAAATAATTTTAAAAAAATAAAAATATTGATTTATTATTATCAAATTTAAAATATAATATTTATATCTTAAATATATTTTTATAATAATGTTAAAACAAAATAAAATATTTTTATTTTAAAAATTAATAATTTATTTTTAATATATAAATACAAATTTAATTTTTTAAAATTCAACGGATAAATTGCCATTTTAACCAACATTTTATGGTAATAAATTTTGTACTTATTTTCTGACCTGGAAATGACAAGCCTGTGGGCCTATCTTAACCGACAACCTCAAAATAAAAACAGAAATACCCTGTCCTCTCTCCGCCTTCTCTTCTCCTACCAGCTGAAGAAAAATAATAATATTTGATTAATCTCAATCTCACATCTCTCGTGCCGCAACGTCACACCAGACTCTCACCTGCCATTTTTGCTCAATCGTGATCGCCGGAACCATGTAAATCCCTAAATTACCCCCCTTTTTGAGTCTCGGAACTCAGAAACTGTCATCTGCGTGGCGCCATTCCATTGGCTGCGGCTAAGATCATGGGCATTCCCTCCGACGATGTCGTCTTAATCGAACTGGGGAACGCCCCAGGTCAGCCCAGTGTAGTCACCGTTAATTGTCCCGACAAGCCCGGCCTCGGCTGCGATCTTTGTCGAATCATTCTCGAGTTCGGCCTCTGCATTATACGAGGAGGTACTTACATACATACATACATATACATATACATAAGGAGGTACTTACATACATACATATACATATACATACATATATATAGTGATTTTTTAAATTTATTTTTTTGGCGGTTGAGATTGAGCTTTTGCTTTGTTTTAAATGTAGACTTTTCTACTGATGGAAGGTGGTGCTATATAGTGTTGTGGGTTGAGCCCAACACGAGTTCGTATGGAGTTGACTGGGATAGCTTGAAGAATCGTTTGTTATCTGTGTGTCCTTCATGTTTGGTTTCGTATTATTTTACCCAGCCGTCCAGTAATTCCTCGCAGCCTTCTCTGTATTTGCTCAAGTATTGTTGTCTGGACCGCAAAGGATTACTTCATGGTAACTTAATTATGTTGATCCTTTTTTTTGTCTTATTGCTTAGAAATAAAATGGTCCAATCTATCTGTTTATTTAGTCAATTTTGATAATGACATGGCCACTGGTCAAACAGTGTTATGTATGAAATTTTTGTTTTACTTTTTGTATGAAGTTGGACTGATATTTTCTGATTCTTTTTGTAGATGTAACTAAAGTTCTCAGTGAGCTTGAGTTTACAATCCAAAGAGTTAAAGTGATGACAACCCCGGATGGCAGAGTGGTGGACTTGTTCTTTATCACAGATGGAATGTGAGTTATTTAGATTGCTTTTGGGCTATTCTCAAGATTTGGATGTAAGAAATACTAGTTAACACTCGGTGTTGGTGATGGATCAGTTAACTTTTGGTTTATTGTAATTTTTCTCTGTTGCCATGCTTTCATTCTTTAGAAGTTCTTGAAATTTCTTGGTTTCTAGACTGTAGCCATTTGGATAACATTTTTTTTTTCTAATCTTCATATGCTGTTTTTCTTTTAACAATGTATTTATGGG
Source organism: Anacardium occidentale (assembly GCA_026122585.1). Classification (NCBI taxonomy): domain Eukaryota; kingdom Viridiplantae; phylum Streptophyta; class Magnoliopsida; order Sapindales; family Anacardiaceae; genus Anacardium; species Anacardium occidentale. Next base: position 168,163 of record JAJEJH010000055.1, read on the forward strand.
TAACAAATTTATGTAATTCCATGTGCTGTCTCTTTTCAGGGAGCTTTTGCACACAAAAAAGAGACGGGATGATACTTGTGAACATCTAATGACTGTTTTAGGCGAGAGTTGTATCAGCTGTGAACTTCAGTTGGCTGGGCCTGAATATGAACGTCTGCAGGGTTTCTCTTCCCTCCCACCAGCAATAGAAGAAGAATTATTCAGCCAGCTTCTAGATAAGGAAGACTGCTTGCAAGCACGTAGCATGCAGAAGTTGACACTAAACAATGCCACTATCACAGTGGATAATAATTTAAGCCCAGCTCATACCTTACTACAAATTAAGTGTGCAGATCAAAAAAGCCTCTTTTATGACATTTTTAGGACTTCGAAGGACTTAAACATTCAGGTACTCAGTCATGAGCTTCTTTTATGGTCAAAAATTTCTTTATCTAAATATTCAAAGTGTTCGAGTATAGATCTCATTGAATAGATATGATTATACAACACTCTTCCTGTTGTGAGGTGCTTGTATAATAGGAAGTTATAATTTATAGTTGGCTTATATGATGTAACATTTGTCCTCCGTCTAGATTCACCTAAACTGTTTGCCAACTGGTGCCTTTAGGTCCATGGCAACAACAGCTATAGGGTGCTTTACTGTCTCTTTTTTGTGTTGATTCTTTTTAAGAAGCATGTGAGGAATAATTCTTTGTGTACCTGTGTTTTATATTTATTTTTTGTTGAAAGAACTTTTGTACTTGCATGTGTGCTTTGCAACCTAGTTTACCAGTATAACCCTGTTGTGTTCCTCGTTTAGATTGCATATGGTAGAATCTCTTCAAGCGTGAATGGCTACCGGAATATGGATCTATTTATTCAGCTAACAGATGGGAAGAAAATTGTGGATCCCAAGCAGCAGACTGCTTTGTGTTCTCATTTGAAGGAAGAGATGCTTCATCCCTTGCGGGTGATTGTCACCAACCGGGGCCCAGATACTGAACTCCTGGTTGCTAATCCTGTTGAACGATCTGGAAAGGGAAGACCCCGTGTCTTTTATGATGTTACATTGGCCCTAAAGATGTTAGGAATATGTATTTTTTCAGTAAGAATCCAATATGTTGGTCTCATTTACATTTACATCAGCCTATCTCTCTTTTTGTCAAGCTAACCTCTCTTCACTCTTGTTTGTAGGCTGAAATTGGAAGACATTCAACTTCAGAACGCCAGTGGGAAATTTACAGATTTCTTCTGGACGAAAGTCCTGAGTTACCATTAGCAAGCAAGCAAGCTAGAAACCAGATTGTGGAAAGAGTGAAGAAAACATTGATGGGATGGTGAGCTGACAGCTGAACCGTGTTGACTTTTAGCTGCAGAGAACTGTCTCATATTACATTCTATTCCCCAGTTGCTCGCCACTATGGTCATGCAGCAAAAACTTTCAGATGATTTGAGACTTTCCCAATTTGAAGTTATTCGGCAGTTCTGGCTTCTGTAGGCTCTGAATATTGTAACTTAGTTCCATGTATTAATGTCGCTTTTCCAATATCAAGATGGAATTGTCGTTCTAATTCAGAAGCAGTTCCATGGCATGACTATACCTTGCCTTTCGCCTTTTACACTAATTAATGTGCATTGAAGAGTTTTTGACATTCCACTGGTAATCCAAAAATAGGGGTGATTATTAAATGATGAAACCTTCTCATTGATTGAACACACAAGGCTTCATACTTAAGATGGGATAGTTCAGTGACAAGCTTTAGAGAACTATTATTTACGAAATTATCTATCTTACGTTTACAAAAAGTTAAAAAAACTTCACTTGGTAAAATATCTATCCGACATTTATGAGATTATCCGTCTCATGTTTATGGAGGAAAACGGTCATCTCCTATAAAATCTGAATCTTGTTACCATTGTAATTATTCAATTATTAGTACAATTAAAACAAAATTCTAAATTCTTAGTTGAAGTTGGGATGCTCTATCCTATAAAATAAGAGATCACTACGAAGAAGGAAGAGAGAGAAACTACGAAAAAAGAAGAGAGAGAAAAAATAGAAAATATAATCACTCGTAATATCGTAATTCTATTATTTTTTCTCTTTAAACGATTAATAATATAATCGTGCATGTAAATACTTAAATTATCGGTCTAACCATATTAAAAACATTATTGCGTCCCATCTATACACATTTTTTTTTTCATCATAATGGATACTAAAATTGTTTAATCAATTCTTAATATTCTATATTGTACAAAACTTTAAAATATCCAAATCAGTTATTGATAATAAATTTCAGTTACGGTTTACCACTAAAAAGAGATCCTCCACTGTTACAAATATAATTATAATGTCAATATTTAACAGATCAATTTTTGTACTTGGCCTACAAAAGATAACACAAAATAACCTTAGATAACCATATTTCTATAGGATTTGGTGTCTATCGGAAACTATTCAAGTCTTAACATTAAAAATCAACCCTAACAACCAAGACACCTCAACCAACATCAATATGGTTTTATAGCCAAGAATAACTATTCACAATTCTCACGACATTGTCCAACAAAAATACAATATTGTATGTGACACTGTATGTTCATTATTACTGATAAGTGTCTTTCCTACATATAAATTTGTTTTATTTTATAGTATTTAAAGGTATGCTTTTACCCTTGAATTTATGTATATTTTAAGATCATGGGTTTATGTGTTGAATTTTGTTGGGAATAATGTTTATAGGTTAAATTAATGAAAAATGAAAATAAAAGACACTTAGGAGTAGCCAAACAAACTTTTGAGTCGAATCCAAAAGAACAAGCATAAGAATTGAAAAGAAAAAGAAAAGGGAGAAAGAGTATTCCCATAATGCTCAAGTGAGCACTAGAATTAGAAGGTTCAAACATTAACATAATATAGCCTTTATAAGAGCTATATTTGAACTTAAATTATACTGTACTCAAATAAATTAGAATAATTATTAGTATATTATAATTAAATTCTAAACCTATACAAACAAGTTTTTGACAATGTTGTCAATGATTATTTAATTAATACTAATACCTGTTAATTTACGTGCCAATTTGAATATTTATTTTATTTTTAGTTTTAATTTTTTTTGTAATTATTTTGTTTATATTTTTATTTGTTCACCTTTTTATTCTGTAAGGTAGACTTTTAATAGATTGGTCTGTTACTGTTAATTTTAAAATTATAAAAATCAATATAGTGGATTGGACCCGGCCCCCTGGCTGCTGCGCACTGAGCCTTTTCAGCCCGGTCCAGCCGGCTTATTTGGCACTGCAACTGAAAGTTTTGACTTTTCAATATTGTTTCATCAAAGTTACGATCCAAAATAGTCATTTGGCTGGTTTTGGTCCTCTCCAATTCGTTAAGTCAAGAATCTGAAAATTTCTAAAGTGGTAGCGTGAGATTAATTTCCAAGATAACAGAGGGTGTTTTTTTAACTTCATTCTTTAAACAAGTTTGCATTGTCGATCCTCGCCTCTCTTCTGTAATTATTTCCTATTGGTCTCGTATTCAGAGGAAAAGCTACTAAAAGAAGGTTTCGTTTTTGTCAAGAGCGAAAAAACACTTTTTTTATGTTAAAAAGTAATAAATTTCTGGAGACAGAAATATTATATATTATATATGTTTGTATTGAAATAATATTTAAGCAATAAATGGAGGAGATGGGTGAAGGAAGAGTCGAAGGGATGACCTCGGCTTCAGCGAATGCGGCGCCTAACGAAGACCTCAAAACCAAGAACAGAGAAGAAGGGGAGCTCTCTTCATCAGACGACGACGTATTTTTGCTACCAAAATCCCTAATATTTTGCTTCCGCTTATTAATTTTAATCTTCATAACCAATTTCGTCCTATAACACTATATTCTTTCTTTTGTTTTTAATTACTTGTTTGCTGTTTGCTTGATGGGAAACGAAAATAGTATCGTCTCGCTTCTTGAATACTTGAACTCTGTTTGGTCAACGGAGTTAGGTGTCAAAATCTTTGACCTGGAATTGTATTTTTAGAACTATGTTTTCCCCCTTTCCATGGAAATATTTGCATTATTCGTTACTTAGCTAGCATTAGATCGATGTACTTTGAATGCCAGTTAGCCATTGTTAGCACCTTGATTGATCTTAGTTGATTCCTGGTGATATTATTTTTTGGAAGTCTGAAAATGTGCTGTTAGTTTAAGTCGGATTGGTTGGATTTTAGTTTACTACTTAAGGATTGTTTTAGTAAAATCGGTGTTATTTACATGTTTTTCATGATTGAATATCTCTTAGTAAGCGATTCTATCCCGTAGGAACATCCTGCTAGTTCTGTTGGGCCATCTATTGGTACTGTCGCCCCTCCTGGAGGTTCCCATTTTACGACTGTGGCTAGCAAACATACTCAAGGGACTGAGACAGGTAAGCCTCACTAGACATAGCATGTGAGAATCAGGTTTTATGTATTGGATATCTAATTGTCATTTCTTTATCTTTTGTGTCCAACTTCTATCAGTTTTTAGGCAAGTGTTGGTATCTTTCATATATATATTCTTGGAATTTTAAAACTACTTGTAATATATTCTGTGGGTTTAATGATGCATGGGAATATGATTTGAACATATCCAACTGGTAATATGCCAAATACATTATGAAATTAGTAATAATGATGATGGTTTTGCAAACGTATTAAGAACTCATATTCACTTTCTAGGAATATAGCCTTTTACTCTGTAAAGATGAAGTTGGACTTGAACCCATTGTAATACGTATGTTTCTTTTTAACTCCTTGTGCATTGTTCATCATTTTCTTAGGTTTTGCTTTGTGACTGTATTGTTGGTTGATGCTGTGCTCTCTTGTGAACAGCAAAGTGCTTGTCCTTAAATTATCTTTTGATGGACTTATCTCTACTCTGCAGTGAAGGCTGTTTCAGTCAATAATCTTCCCAGCTCCATTCATATTCAGTCCCAAACTTCCATTCAGCCAACCAATCAAAAGAGTTTTGGGAAGAAGCGAATGAAATTTAAATCTGGTAATCCTGGATGGTTTCCTTCTTCAGGGTTGAACAATAACCTTGTGATAAGCTTCTCAGATGGTGACAGTGGCAGTGACACCGATGATTACCAGCAAGAAAAACCAGCTGTGATTAAATCCAACACAATTGGGGCGGATAGCTATGGACAAGCACCTGCTATATCAGTGGTGAAAACACATAGAATACCTGCAAATGCAAAAAATGTGAACAAAATAATACCCAAGAAGTTATCTTCAAATCATATATTTGTCTCGTCAATGACAAAAAATCATGGAGGGGCCAATTCTGGGGCTGCGGAGCAAGGATCTCGAGTTAGAAATTTCAATAACCCTAAAAAAAATTTAGGAAGCCAAGAGTCTGGTTTCGACCTAAGAGTGGGTTTGAAAAACAGTAAGCTTCAGGACCTGAGGCAGCAGATAGCACTTCGGGAAAATGAACTGAAGCTTAAGGCTGCTCAGCAAAATAAAGATTTGGCTGTCGTACAATGCAGGAATTATCATGCTACAAATCTAGGCAATGAAGCAGCAAGGAATTATCGATCGCCTTCTGCTGATGTTGGACAGTCGGAACAAAAAGAACCAGACAAGAAACGCATTAAAGTAGGTGTATCTTATTCTCACCAGCTAGCTTCAGATAGCCATCAAGAAATTCCTGCTGCAATGTCTATTATGCCAGTGAAGGATCCTACATTGGAGAACAGTATGCATGTCAGGAAAAATGTTGATCATATGCAGAAAGACATTTCTGTAAGCAGAATAGAATCAAGCATTGTTAAGCAGCACAATCAGGATGATAAACATATTGAGACTCTGCCAGAAAATGTACCTAGACCAGAGAAAGATGGTAAACATTTCATTATTTTTCAATGATGGAAATCTTATTACATAGAACATTTGAGATGCAATAACAAATAGGATGAACCTTTTCTGCAGTTGCTGATATCAATTCTAATGGCAATCAACCTGATAGGGATAGGAGGCTTGACCCTGTTGTCATAAACCAAATGGCAGCACCAGCAAATACAATATCCAGATCTTCTGCAAAAAATTTAGTAAGTTAATGTTTGAGGACTACATTAAGGTTTGTTAAGTTACATTTTGTGATTGTGTGGTTGACCTATAAGATCTGCCGTCTTGCCTCTTGTGGGTCTTTTTTACCACAATAAATATTCAGTGACATTTGCTTGGCCTTGCTTATATTATAGGTTTCTTACAGTCATGCTTAGTATTGTCTGACGTATGTAATGGTACTATGGTGGCGAGGATCATGTGCATTTGCTATTTTAGTGAGATGGATTGTCACCAAGCTTCCTGAAGTACTGTACATTTTTTAAAAATACTTATTAATACTAGGAGAGGAATGTTGTCACTTACTTCTGTAAATGGACTTGTGTTGCTGAACTATATTGTATGCTTGTAATAACATTTTTTAGTGTAAAAATCATTGTCTACCATTAGGGTAAAATTTTCTCTCTTCCCAGCAATTTAGCTTAGGAATTTTGGTACTAGTGTTGCAAAAAGCTGCTGCTGGTCGTTTTTTTTTGGAATTTCGTAGTTAGTTCAACTGTAACCATTGCTTGAATGATTGCTGTATCAGCATTGCTTAATTATTTGTATCATGTAACTTTACAGGATAAAATGATAGTAAATCATCCAATTAAAATTGGTGGACACCCTGCACCAACTTTTTTTCCAAACAAAGCAACTGGAGAGAAGAATGCAGTGAATAGCAGTGACCATTGTAAACCTGGATCTGGTGATAAGACAGTTGATTCTTCGCTCCAAAACTTATGCCAGGTTTATATCTAGGATTCTTATAGGTGACTGGAGGTCTACAGTGTTTATTGTAGATCTTTCAATCATTTTTTGTTGTCAGTCTAAGTGTGTTGAAACTTTCTTTCAGGTGAGTAATGCAAGCTTGTGGAACCGTCTGGCTGATGCCAATGTGTCAGGACATGGAAATATGGATGTACAATCGATAATTGAAATGGAGGAATTGATGGACAAAGAGCTGGAGGAAGCACAAGAGCACCGGCGCATGTGTGAAATTGAAGAAAGAAATGCTCTTAAAGCTTATCGTAAGGCCCAGAGGGCTTTGATTGAAGCTAATGCAAGATGTGCTAAACTTTATCGTCAGAGAGAACTATGCTCAGCCCGCATTTGTTCATTTATGATGGATGAATCCAACTTACTATGGTCTTCTAGGCTGCATGAACCTGTTGGGAATGGGTTGAATTTGTCAAATCATGTATCTGAAAATTTGGACTTAATCCCAAGATCAAGCCATCAGGTGCAATCTGCCTATGATGGATTTAATCAGCTAGTTTATGGTTCAAATGCCCAATGTGTCAATGGTGCTCCCCTTAATACTAATTATCAGCATGCAAGCGGACAAAATCTGGGGTCTGAACCTTGCAGTGAGCCAGATGCTAGTACATCAGAGCCATTGCCGCATAAAACTAAGAATGTTGTTCATGGACTAAGCTCTCTGTCCAATGAATTAAATGTTTCAGCTGATGAAAATGAAGAGACATTCCCCTTGGACCATGAATCTGATCAACACAACTTTGAAGATAATCAAAAGGAGCAAACTTGTGAGGGAAGACTGATAGACAAAGGTAGCAATGCCAACAAAAAGTCATCTATAGGTGGTACCAAGGATTCTTTACTTCTTGAAGCAACATTAAGGTCTGAACTGTTTGCACGGCTAGGAATGAGAACATTGTTAAAGAATAGTGATTCATGTTACAGTATGGAGCCTTCAGTAGAACGGGGGCCTGAAAATGACCTTGGAAGTGACAAAATGCAGACAAGTAATGGCAGTGTTCCATCTTCAGGAGGACAAAGCCAGCAGTATTATATTGGAGGTAATTTCTTTGGACAGACATTTGTGGTCGGCTTATGGTCTTTAGAATATTATACAATTGTTAGTGTGTCCTGCTGAATCTAGAGTTTGATGGATCATCCCAATTACTAATATATCTTTTTTTATTACTATGATATGATATTATTACTATAAGTATTGAAGTTAATTTACTATTACTACAAATATCTTTTTTTTTTTCCTCTCTTAGATTAAAATTACTAGTGTCTTTAACTAGTGCAAAACTGTGATTGGTATTAATTGTAATTATTAGCTACAATTTTTTTGTTTGTTTTTACTGTCAATATTATTATTTTTATTCTTAACCACTTATAACAATTTCAATTTTTCAATTAAGGCACAGATAAGCCAGAAAGAAGTTTTAGTGAGACTCCTGTTCAGATCCATGATCAGTGCAATGCTGAAAAAATTTCTTTAGAGTTTCACTCTACTGCTGATTTTAAGGAAAGTGAAATTTACATAAGAGCTCACCATTCAACAGCTTCTGTATTATTTTCTCCTCCTTCAGTTCTGAGAAGTGTGTTTGGTCATCTGAAAGTTGGATCATTGGTTGATTTATTAAATATGGCTGAAAATCAACTGAATCACTCGCATAACTTTTATGGTGAAGACAGTGCTTGTGTCAACTCTAATGAATCTCAGGATTGGTATTTGATGGAAAACTCAAACCAGAAGAGTCTCAGTAGTTTCATTGGGAGAGTATTTGATTCTTATACGTGCAGCCTTGCAGTTGACCCATTTTGGCCACTCTGTATGTATGAGCTTCGAGGAAAATGCAACAATGATGAATGTCCTTGGCAACATTTGAAGGACTTCTCAAATGGAAATATGGATCAGCATCAGCATGGTGATTCTGATAGTGCTGGTATGATTATTCCAATCAAGATTTCTGTTGTCTTTTACTTTTCTTTTATATTTAAGCCATTTGCTTGTGCAGATTGTCAGGTTGATTTAATGATACATCAACAGGGTTCTATTGGTATTTCCAAGTGTCTTGGTAGTTTGACTACACCAATATATATAGTTGGTTTAGATATTTTGAAAGCTGATTCACGATCGTATGAGTCTATTATAGCTGGAAGACGTGGACAATGCTGGCAGAAGTGTTTCAGTGTTACCCTAGCCTTATCAAATATGTTTCAGATGGACTTACCTGCAGAATTCTTGAATACTGGTGATGGACGTATTGAATTGTGTGGGGTTTGGAATAGACAATCCTCTTATTTTCAGAGTAGAGATGGCATAATGGTTTGTGTATGACATTCTAATTATATTCTTCATTGTTATGCCAATGCTTTGGTTCATTGCATTGGACATACATGCTCATTTACGAATGATAGCTGCTTTTTTTGAGTTGTTTGATTCACAGTCTTATTCATGGTTTCCTTCTTGCATGGTATGCCTAGAATCATCTTAAAGAAGCTGCGCCTAATAATGTCCAATCTGTGGAAATGGCTCTTCTTTTTCTCAATCAAGAGGCTGGCAGATTAGAGGGTACAAAAAAGGTAACACTTGTCTGCTGACATCATTAGCCTGTAGTTGATCATGATCCTGTAATTATCTCTAATTCTTAAGTGTTGCAGGCTCTCTATGTATTGTCACGAGCTCTTGAGGCAGATCGATCATCAGAAATTCTTTGGATTGTTTATCTGCTTATATATTACAGCAACAAAGTGCGAAATGGGAAGGATGACATGTTCTTTTATGCGGTATGCTATTATATGGAATCTATTTTTTTAAGGACTAGTGCTAGGAAGAGTAAATCTGTTTCTGCATATGTTTTCCTGAATGCCTATTGTTGCTGTTGATTATGACATCTCAGTATTTGTATGTTGCTCTTGTTGGTTGGTCCTGATAACAATGGTGCATATGGTGACTGTATATACAACTCTCAGAAGTTTCCATGTTTCCCCTAGCTACACTCTTTGGACATATTTTGGCCAGTCAATAATTGGAGGGTATTTCTTTATACATGGGGTTTCATAATCTGGCTTATCCCCTGATGTCACACTTTACGTAAATTTATATCTAGAAGTTAAAAATTAAAATCCAAAATTGAAATACAAATTCTTCTATGGAAACACTTCTCCTCTCTGTCTTCAGGTAAAAAACAATGAAGGATCTTATGGACTCTGGCTTATGTATATCAACAGTCGGATACAGCTTGATGGACGGTTGGATGCATATAATGCTGCTATTTCAGCACTCTGCATCCAGGCATCTTCCTCTGAAGGAGATGAAAGGCACACTAGTGCATGCATCTTAGACCTGTTTTTGCAGATGGTGGAGTGTTTGTGCATGTCTGGGAATATTGAGAAGGCTATCCAGAAGATCTGTGGACTCTTCCTTGTTGCAACAAGTTCTAATGAAGCTCATAGTTTGTTGCTCTCTGATATCCTCACATGCTTAACCATTTCTGACAAACTTATATTCTGGGTTTCTTGTGTGTATTTAGTTATTTACAGGAAACTGCCTGATGCTGTTGTACAGCAGTTTGAATGTGAAAAAGAACTCCTTGCAATTGAGTGGCCTTCCATTCACTTAGTTAATCATGAGAAGCTGAGGGCTGTAAAGCTGGTAGAAAGAGCAGTGGATTCTGTTGAATGTTATTTTAATAGTGAATCACCCAAGAGTGAATCCAATCTCAGATCAGGACAACTTTTTGCTGTTTGCCATGTTAGGTGTATGATAGCACTTGATGGCTTAGAAAGCAGTTGGAACTTGTTGGACAAATACATTAAGTTATACCCATCTTGCTTAGAGCTTGTTCTGATATCAGTGCGCTTGCAGAAACGTGATTGTGATGATTCCAGTTTTATGGGGTTTGAGGAAGCTCTTTTGAAGTGGCCTAAAGAAGTCCCTGGAATTCAGTGTATCTGGAATCAATATGCTGAGCATGCCCTCCTGAATGGAAGACCTGGTTTTGCAAAAGAGCTTATGGACCGTTGGTTTCACTCTGTTTGGAAGGTTCAATATTCTGAAGTTGACATTTTGGATACCATGGACAGTGAGATCTCTCATGGCTTACTAGAATCCCCTTCAGCATCAACTCTAGACTTTTCAGGATCTCATAAAAACCGAATGGATGTGATGTTTGGATTGCTTAATCTCTCTCTGCATGGGTTATTTCAGAACCATTTCAATGATGCTTGGTTAGCTATTGATAAGGCATTGAAGGTTGCAGCTCCTGAGTATTTTAATTATTGTGTCAGAGAACATGCCATGTTTTTGCTTACTGATAAGTCAGGACCAAAGGGAGATGCCTTACTGAACCTTTTAAAGTGTTATTTGGACAATGCCCACTCTTTTCGTTGCCCTGAACCGTTGCCCAGACGCTTCATTAACAGTATGGATAAGCCAAGAGTCCGACAGCTAGTTACAAACCTGCTATGTCCAATTTCTACTGATTCTTCTCTGGTGAATTTGATTCTTGAAGTGTGGTATGGTCCATCTCTTTTACCGCAATCGTTTAGTAAGCTAAAGGATCTAGTTGATTTTGTTGAAACCATTATGGAGATTGTACCGTCCAACTATCCATTGGCGTTTTCAGCTTGTAAGTTGCTTAGTGGAGGTGATAACTCTGACAATGTTACACCGGCCAGTGTTTTGTTCTGGGCCTCCTCAACTTTGGTTACTGCACTTTTCCAAGCCATGCCTATTGCCCCAGTGTATGTATGGGTGGAAGCTGCAGATATTTTGGCCAATGTACACGGTATTGAGAGCATCTGTGAGAGGTTTTTCAAGAAAGCCTTGTCTGTATATCCATTCTCCCTCAAATTGTGGAAATGCTATTATAACCAATCTAACTCTAAAGGAGACAAGAACTTCATTGTTGAAGCAGCAAGAGAAAAGGGTATAGAACTTATTTGAAGTATTTTATTAAATTTTGCATAGTTGTTAGAAACAGCAAACATTTAGTTCAGATATGACGATTACTGGTTGGGGAGGTTGAAGATATAGATTATCATATATTTATTGCTGGTGAGATACTTGGATACCATTCTTGTTGTCAGTCTTGAAACTAGGAAATTTATGACGATACCAATGTAGACTAAGAGGTTTTAGCATCTCAGTTAGGTTACTGTTTTGTGAAGGTCTTTTAGTCTGTCTTTTTTCTTTCAGTTTGGCTCATCTCTTTTGTTAACTATGTTTCTTAGATAACAAGCTTTGTACAATTTTCTCATGTTTTGCTTAATTGTAAGTATTAGTTCATAAATAGTTGACACAAATTGAGTTGAAAAAGTTTGTTTTATTACACCTCTATTGTACCTAGTCTTCTGGATAATGTTACTTGCTCACAGGGTTACAGATACTATGATAAAATAATAAATTTGTTGGGTGTATCTATTACTATTCTCAAACTTGGAGGAGGAAATTGTTAGATGCCAACTCTTAATCCTTCCTTAGAAGCATGGCTTTGTAGAAAATGTGCTTAGTTTGAGGAGAGATACATTGAACACATTATGAATATGTGCTTCTGTGTCTGTAAGCCACTTTCTTGATCAGTTCTTGAACCTAAAATTGGCCAAAGTACTTATGCTGCATTTTTTGGTCGCCCTGGTGTATTGCTACTTTTCTCTAGGGCTAGAGTTTTACTTAAACCCAATCTCCAATTCGCAACTGTCAATTAGTCCTATGTGTGTGTTGTGCTGCATAAGGACCTGTAAAGTAGCTTCTCTCTGTCTTTAACATACTGGCCACTGATTCAACTTTAGAATCCTTAGGGAAGTATAGGATGTGAAGTGGTGGGTAGCTGTATAATGCTTCAGAAAGAGACATTGATGCTGGAATGGTAGTTGGTATTGTACCAAAATTCCAGTAATAGAAGCCCCAGTGAAACCATGAATGAGGGAGATCACTAGCCATGTAATTTGTGAACACTCTCCAATAACACCTATGCCACCGCTTAAACTGTAAAAGGATGACATGAAATGTGCATATTTGGTTAATAAATCAACTACCACAAAGATGACAGAATTGTCTTGTGATTTTTGCAATCCTCCTAGGAAGTCCACAGTAAGTCATATAAAGACACTAGTGGGAGTTGGCAAAGGTTGCGACAATCCTGGGGAAGCTAGGTTTATTTACCTTGTATCTTTGACAAATTTGGCAGGGCTCACATAATATCTAACAAACCCCCCACGTACCTTTCCTTTATACTACAACCGCTAACCTTATAATAGTCCCAACTGTGGAATCATGGAACAAGGCTATGAGTTGTTCTTGCAAATGTTAATCCTTTCTCACCGCCAGTCTGCCCTTTCTGTCCATTTAGCCTTTCTAATTTGGCATAAGTTAGAAGTCATCCTCCATGCAATCGTTAATTCTATCACTAATATCTACGCCGAATATTTAAGTTACTCTTAACATGTTTTATAAAATATCCCTAGACACAGTAAAATTTCTATCATACTCATTTTATGTAACTAAAATAATGAGAAACTTTATAATTAAATGACAAAATATACTTAAAAAAATTAGATACAAAATTTTAAAAATACCAATTTTATCTCACATAATAAAATATCAAAGTTAAAATATTACAAAATTTTCAGTGGTTAAAATATCAAAACCCTCTTCCTTTACATTTTTCTATCAAATTTTTTTTATTGTGAAACACAATTCAAAACTTATATACGATCCATCACAAATGAATACACAAGCAACAAATAAATAAGATTTTGAATTAATGCTTGTATAAAAATATTTCAATATAATGAACTTTCTTTTTTAAATTAAAAATCACAATATTGGAATTTGAGTAAGGGTGTGAAAAGAAAATTTTCAAAGCTTGTAACATTTGAATATTTCGAATATGAGGGTTTTTTATTTGTATAAGCTTAGGGTTTATATAAGAGGGTGGAGGGTAAATTTTGATATTAAATTAGGGATTTTGGTTATTTCCGTTTAACATCTTAAAAAATTAGTCAAATTTTTAAATACCCCTGAATTTTAGTCATTTCAGTTAATTTCTCTTAGTTTTACAAACTTCCCGTAGGTTAACCCCTAGAGGTACTCTTGTTCTATTTCCGATCTCTATTTCAAAGCCTCCTATGAAAGCTTAAACCCTCCAAACCCCTAATTTTAATTAATACTATTTTGAATATTTGATAATTCAAAATGAAAAATCTGAAACTCTACTCGGAGGTTTCTCTGCATCTGGAGTTACCATCGAAGGAAGAAACTCTGCTGTTCTCAGCTTTGGACATCGAGCGGAACCGATTATTCTTTGCTTCTTCGGCCAATAAAATTTACGCCTCTCAGCTTTCTTCTTTTCAAGTAAGCTCTTTCTTTCTCTGTTACTTTTATTTCAAATACATTATATGTGGCTATGCGAGCAGTTCTTATAAAGAAAAAGTTTGTCGTTATTACTGGATATAATGCTTTGGGAGATTAAATTAGTGTACCGTTTTAATGTTTTGTGATAAATGAAGATAATTCGGTTCTATGTGATAATGCTTTTGTAATGACTTTTATTCCAATTGTTTTGTTGTCTCTGGCCTGGCACCTTTACCGAGTTAGTACAGTACTGAATTTAGATATAGAGTTACATCAGCTTATGTTATGTGGAGCTGTATGTGTTGTAAGTTTGAAGCATGCTTGAGCTCTAGGACTAAATTTCATGGCAGGTGCTATCTGTCTTTTGGAAAATTGTCTTTTTTTTAAATGAAATTTATGTATGTACAGAATGAAAGAATGCCGGCCAAGACCCTTGTTTCTGCAGAAGTTGATCAAGTTGATTTGGATGCTGGGGACTTCATTACATCATTTCATTATCTTATGGAGAAGGAAGCACTGATAGTGGGAACCTCTGATGGACTTCTACAGCTGCATGTTGTCGATGGTAATTCAACTGAAGTTGTTGGTAAGGTTGAGGGTGGTGTTAGGTGCATATCACCTAGTCCAGATGGAGATCTGCTTGCAGTAATCTCTGGTTTTGGACAGATACTAGTGATGACTCATGATTGGGATTTGTTGTATGAGAATCCACTGGAGGATCTTCCCAAAGGTATTGACATATGTAAGGACCTTTTCCTTTCTTCTTTGATTATTAATATCCTTTTTCCATAGAACTGTTTAAGCATGATAACCTTATGGTTTTCTGGAATTTGCTATCAGGTCAGTGAGGGTAAAAAAATTACACAACTACATTGTGTGTATATTTGATCCTTGGATGTTTGGGACCAAATAAAGTCCTAAGAAGAAAATATCTTTAGCTAATTAGCATGCTATGTGCCCCTTCTGAAAATCTCATAATTGCTTGATTGAATTTATTTGCCTATGTCGTCTCCACTGTGGGAAGCATTTGTGTGCTTGGGTGTCCCATTAGATACTTCCTCATATAACAATGTATCATGCATCTTTGTGATTCTTGGAAGATTTATGGACAAGGCCTTGGCTTCATTTCAGGTGAAACAGATTTTTCTTCCACATATTCATCTGAGAGTCCCATTTCTTGGCGAGGTGATGGGAAATACTTTGCCACTCTAAGTGTGTCAAGCACTTGTACTTCCTCACATAAGAGGCTTAAGGTCTGGGAACGAGATTCTGGGACACTGCAAGCTTCTTCAGAACCACAGGTATTCATGGGAGCAGTTTTAGAATGGATGCCCAGTGGAGCAAAAATTGCTGCTGTTTATGACAGAAAAGTGGAGAATAAGTGTCCTTCTGTGGTTTTCTTTGAGAGGAATGGGTTAGAAAGAAGCTCCTTCAGCATTAATGAGCAAATAGATGCAACTGTAGAAATATTGAAGTGGAATTGCAGCTCAGATCTTCTTGCAGCTGTTATCAGGTGTGGGAATTATGACTTTGTTAAGATCTGGTTTTTCAGCAACAATCACTGGTATTTAAAGCATGAAATTAGATACTTGAGGCAGGCTGGTGTGAGGTTGATGTGGCATCCAACAAAGCCATTGCAGTTGATATGTTGGACTCTTGATGGGCAAATTACAATTTGTGACTTTATCTGGACAACAGCTGTCATGGAGAACTCAACTGCATTAGTCATTGATGGCTGCAAGATTCTTGTAACCCCCCTTTCTTTATCCTTAATTCCACCTCCTATGTATTTATTTAGCCTGATATTTCCATCTGCTGTCCGAGAGATCACTTTCTATACCAATAGTTCTAAGACTCGTCTGGCTGCATCTTTGTCAGATGGTTGTTTGTGTGTCGTGGAGCTTCCTTCATCTGATATGATGGAAGAAATGGATGGCAAAGAATTTTGTGTTGAAGCCTCTGTTTCAGATATAGCATTTGGATCATTCATACATCTAATATGGTTGGACTCACATATTCTCCTTTCTGTTTCGCCTTATGGGTTCAGGCATAGCAGTTGCTCTTTTCAAGCAACATCCAGTGAGGGTGCACTTCTTGGTTTCTATACGCAGGAGATTACACTTGAATGTTCTGAGGATCAAGCCCCAGGTTTAATTACATGTTCTGGCTGGCACGCTAAAATTTCCAACCAAAATTCCCTAGATGGGTTTGTTGTTGGCATTGCTCCAAATCCTGCTAAAAGATGTTCAGCATTTCTTCAGTTTGATGGTGGAAAAATTGCTGAGTACACTTCAAAACTGGGCATAACCCGAGATATTGTAAAGCATGATGATATAAACTTGTCATCATCTTGTCCTTGGATGAGTGTGGTTCTGGTTGGTAGCGATGGGCCATTGAAGCCTTTGCTATTTGGACTTGATGATGTTGGTCGGCTGCAAGTCAGTGGGAAAATCATATGCTACAACTGCAGCAGTTTCTCATTTTACTCAAAATTGAGCAACCAAGTGATCTCACATTTGATCCTTGCAACTAAACAAGATTTACTCTTTATTGTTGACATTAGTCATATAGTATGTGGAGAATTAGAGTTGAAGTACGGGAACTTCACACATGTTGCTAGTAGAAAAACAGAAGAAAGCATTAGCTTTATAAATATTTGGGAAAGAGGTGCCAAAATTGTTGGTGTACTGCATGGAGATGAAGCTGGAGTCTTATTACAAACAACCCGGGGAAACCTAGAATGCATCTACCCTAGAAAATTGGTACTATCTTCAATTGTCAATGCTTTGATCCAACGGCGCTTCAGAGAAGCATTAGTTATGGTGAGGCGGCATAGGATTGATTTTAATGTTATTGTTGACCATTGTGGTTGGCAAGAATTTCTCCAATCAGCTTCAGAGTTTGTTAAGCAGGTTAAGAATTTGAACCACATCACTGAGTTTGTTTGTGCCATTAAGAAAGAAAATATTATAGAAACTTTATACAAAAGATTTGAATTTCTCTCTGTGCCTTGCCATGAGGAGTCTAAAGATGTACAAGCTAAAGATTTCAGGGATTCGGATGCTAACAAGGTATCGTCAGTTTTGCTGGCCATAAGGAAAGCTCTTGAGGAACAGGTACCAGAAAGTCCAGCCAGGGAACTGTGCATTTTGACTACTTTAGCTCGTAGTGATCCCCCTGCTCTTGAAGAGGCTTTAGAAAGAATAAAAGTTATTCGTGAAACTGAATTATCAGGTTCTGATGACCCAAGGAGAGCATCTCACCCTTCTGCTGAAGAGGCCTTGAAGCATCTTCTGTGGTTATCAGATCCTGGAGCCGTTTATGAAGCTGCTTTAGGTCTATATGATTTGAACCTTGCTGCTATTGTAGCATTAAATTCCCAAAGAGACCCAAAGGAGTTTCTTCCTTTTCTTCAAGAATTGGAATGCATGCCAGCTCTCTTGATGCGCTATAATATTGACCTTAGGCTGCATAGGTTTGAGAATGCTCTTAAACACCTTGTTTCCTTAGGTGATGCTTACTATGCAGATTGTTTGAACCTCATGAAAGAGTATCCTCAACTCTTCCCACTGGGGCTTCAACTGATTACAGATCCTGTCAACAGGGGACAAGTCCTCGAGGTTTGGGCAGATCATCTTAGTGATCAGAAATGCTATGAAGATGCTGCTACAACTTATTTATGTTGTAGTAGTTTGGAAAAGGCTATGAAGGCATATCGTGCTTGCGGTAATTGGAGTGGGGTACTGATAGTTGCTGGTCTTTTCAAATTGGGAAAAGAGGAGGTAGCACAACTGGCTCATGAACTCTGTGAAGAATTCCAAGCCCTAGGTAAACCGGGGGAAGCTGCCAAAATTGCTTTGGAATATTATCAGGATGTTAACAGTGGGATAAATTTGTTAATTAGTGCAAGGGACTGGGAGGAAGCGTTGAGGGTTGCTTTCATGCACATGAGAGAGGATTTAATCTCAGAAGTGAAGAATGCAGCTCTGGAATGTGCAAACACTATGATTTGTGAATACAAGGAAGGCTTGGAGAAAGTAGGAAAGTACTTGGCCCGCTACTTAGCTGTTCGACAAAGAAGATTACTTCTTGCAGCAAAACTCCAGGCAGAGGATCGAACAGTGAATGATCTTGATGATGACCTTGCTTCGGAAACTAGTAGTACTGTCACTGGAATGAGTGTATACACAACAGGGTATGCCTTTTATGTCATATGCTTAGCCTCCTTAGTTCATATTTCTTTGCTAGGCTCATGGTTTTTGCAGTTTCTCATTTTGCTTGATTGCAGTTTATATCGACAAGCCCTCATAGATACACAGTTTACGGTGTGAGGGACCCTGTAGTAACTTGCTGTAGTAACATGGTTGTATTCTTCCTTGAACAGGACTAGGAAGGGCTCTGCTGCCTCCACCACCTCAACTGCGGCTAGCAGGGCAAGAGATGCCAAGCGCCAGAGAAATAGAGGGAAAATCCGTCCTGGCAGGTAATTTTGTCGTTCAGGCTTTTAGACATCATATTTCTTTATTGGTTGATATAAAGCATCTCCAGTCACAATCTTATCAATGAACTTGT
The DNA here is from genome assembly GCA_026122585.1 of Anacardium occidentale. Lineage (NCBI taxonomy): Eukaryota > Viridiplantae > Streptophyta > Magnoliopsida > Sapindales > Anacardiaceae > Anacardium > Anacardium occidentale. Next base: position 186,915 of record JAJEJH010000055.1, read on the forward strand.
ACATTTTGTAGCCCTGGGGAGGAGTTGGCTCTGGTAGACCATTTGAAGGGCATGTCTCTAACTGATGGAGCGAAGAATGAGCTTAAATCCTTGTTAGTATCTCTTGCAATGCTTGGGGAAGAGGAAACTGCAAGGAAGCTGCAATGTACAGCAGAGAACTTTCAACTGTCTCAAATGGCGGCAGTCAAACTGGCTGAAGACACAGTGTCTAGTGATACTGTGAATGAACGTGCTCACAATTTGGAGCGTTACATTAAAATAGTAAGAAGCGAACTGAAAATTTCGGAGGCCTTTAAATGGCAATCTAAAGTATTCCTTTCTCCTTGAGAAGTTAATTGGCACTTCAGTGCTTGTTAGATGGATAGAACTGATGGGATCGACTTCATATCATGCTTAATTTTCTGCTCCATTCACAATTGTTATGAATTGATAACTCACTTGGAGAAGTTACATTTTTGCTTGTTCTGTAGGTGCATATATATTTTTATGTGTTCTCACTGTTAAAAGTATTGATAATTGATGATGAGAGTGAAATTTCTGTTATGCCTTACATGATTTTTTCTTTATTTTTGAAGGAAGATTTTGTATCAGCAGCTAGATTTATTATGTTTAGCTTGGCGGCTCAGAAAATTAATTTAAAGTTAAATTTTTGTTTTCTAGCAGCTTAGCTTGAATTGTTCATTTTTGTTGAAATTGGCTATGCATGCCACAGTAAGCTCTACATGGATCAAATCATCAGAAGAAGGATAGACCTCCAAGAGCAAACATCACCCAATAGGGAACAGCTAGGACTACGTTCAACAAGGTCAATAAATCAGGCTCCACACTATTAATTTTTCATGCTTTCAAGGAACTCCAAGTGCCCCATGAGGATTAGCCTTCGTGACAAACTAGTAATAATTGCATTCCAAGCCACATATCTCTCATGCATTATATCACACACTTTGTCGAAAACCTTAAATTACCCATTATATTATACGTATCTACAACTAAAAGATAACAACGTAAAATATATGCGAATTCTAATCCCTTATTAACAATCCCGTTATGAAATGAAACATGCTTTATACCTGAAACAACGTACAAGACTCAGGAGGTTATTGAATAAAAGTAAAATATATGCGAACCAATAATAAGAAGCAAGGAGGAACGTATAAAATTTCCAAGTTACATCTTCCATCGAATTTTACAGCCTCTTTCTTTATTTGTGTTGGTCAGCTCTTGCGTAAGCACTTACAGTATAATTGTACTAACAAGACATGCGTTCCACGCAGAATCAAAAACTAATCGAACAAAATAGAAATTTGCTCAGAAACAATAAAAATTCATGAGATCGGTATTTATGGAAGTGTGTTGTATGAAAGCTGAAACTATTGAATGGGCATGGATTTCAAATCTTTGCATGATGAAAGATGAAACACCAAGTCTTATGGGTTTTTGAAGGGTAAATTGCAGATGTTGAAGCTTCTTTGTAAGTGCATGCAAGTTTCCGCGTAGTAATTGTTTACTAATTGTGGTTTTGAGGATGCATAGATAGGAAAACTTTCGTTTGTTATGTAATTTGTGGATATTTATACTTCAGAAAATGGTACAGGTTGGGACATGATAATGCTTATTAAATGAAGGGCAATATGCACAACCAAACATAGACTTTATGTATAGCACATCATAGATCATCAAGGCTGAGACAAGCAAAATAAAGGCCAAATTGACAAATCATCGTATATTAGCCTGTAAATATCACACCAATGGGAATACCCACCCCTTTAATCCACACAATTAACGAATGAAGAAAAGACTTAAAAGGTATGACTCAACTCCAACAACCCAATATTAAACCATTTTTTAAAGTCTCGAAAGATATAGACATTGCATTAAGTGAACCATATAGTATTGCCATCTCCCATTGCACAACCTCATGCAATTAATCTACATTCAATTAGAACGGCTTCTAATGACATCAAGACCCATCTCAGTAGGATCCGTAGCCTGCAACTCTACCTGAATACCATCCAATTCTCTCTTAAACTTGTCCTTGGAGCTTGCATAAATCATCTTGCTTCTCACTTTTGAAGTGTCAGGAGACCTTAACAAGTTTAATAATTGATGATGAAGGGAAAATTTAGAATGAACTGTAATAAAATGAATGAAAATAGAAGATGAAAACCTGTAACACAAAATTATTACCACGCAATGAAAACAATCTTGCTTTTCTGGCAGTTTTCTTCTGTGACAAAATCGAAGTCATAGACAGCATACCGACACTCATCAGCTGGAAGGCTGGCAGCAAAATTTTCATAACTATCAGTGGGTTCACCAAGCTTCTCAACAATAACTTGCTTTTGCTTCTCCTCAATCTTGAACACTATGAAGCGGTAAGTCCTTTTGGCTTTCAATTCTAAGAATTTCAGCTTGCAATCATCATGCACAGCCATCCCTGATGCTGCATTTGCCTGACATATAGCGCAAAAAAAGCCATCAAGTAAGAACTCAAATATCCATAGCACTAATAGGTCGAAAATTATAAATTCTCCCAAATCCAATTAAAACTCCTTGCTTAATCATGGAACTAGTACAAGAAACAGTAAATAACAATTAATTAGAAGTAGCAACATATCCACTGCTATCACATAAGATATAAATATTGCAAACTATTTGACAAAATGAACTCATCGTAATAAATAATATTAACCAAGCAAAAAGGAAGAAAAAAATTCCCACCCACATCACATCCATCTTTGTGTACCGATAATTCAGATTTGTGCCACAACACTAAACAATTCATCAAACATACCAAATTAAAAAGAAAAAAAAAAAGGAATCACCATGTAACCCAGAACAGAATGAAACTTTTGTTCCCATTTTCCACATGTGGCACTAGACCAGCAAATCTCAAGTATAAACTGTCATATTATGTGTCTTGGATGCCATACATTGAAATTATCCCTAACTATTTGAACACACATTTCTTTATACTCGCAAATTATTCGTTCAACTTCCACAAAGCACCTAGTTGCTTAACACATAATCACCCAAAAAGACCATATCTCTTAAATTGTCAAGCAACTCTGACCATCGATACCACCAAGGCAACCAAAAACACAGAAAACCCTAATATGAAACTACTCAAAGCAGACCCTAAACTCAACCATCTGTCTAAATTTTATATCAGAATAGAAATATGATTACTTCAAGGAACAAAAAAGACCACCGCTAACCCCAAATAAAGTTGCATCACACAAACACATGCCCACATATATTCGCCAACAAGAACTTGAATAAAAATTCGGAAAACTTACAAGTTGATCACATTATATAAATACCAAAATCAGAACCAACTTTTTATCAAATCACAAACAAAAAGAATCTCAAACAATTAAAAAAATAAAAGCTTCATTGTCAAGTTATCGAGGCAAAAAAAAATCTAGATCGATAAAACGACACGTCACACAAACCTAACTAATAGTAACATTTCTTAAACAAAAAAATAAATGTCAAGTTTACAGGAAATCAAAAATCGATCCCACAGATCGAGCACCAAAACAAAATAAATTTTACAGCGCCTCAAACCAAAAAAAATCATTAAAAATAAACTGTGATAAGCATCAAACAGTGGACTGAAGTGATGGAGTTAAGAGACGCTTACCATTTTTCCAGGAAATAACGCAAGAGAAAGTGAGGGAAAGTGAGAGAAAATTTAGGGCTCAATCGAGAGATGTGGTTGATAAAGATACTTTTTAATTATTGATTCTTTTGCTCTTTTTTTTTTTTTTTTTTTTCCGTTGCGCTTGGTTTCTGCCTTGTGGCTTGTGCGTGGTTGGGAGGTGCTCTTGATGATGTAACGGTGACGATCACAGCCGATCTCAGTGAGCGAAGAAGATCTTCCAATGATATTTCGCCACGTAACTGTTTGATGGAAAGTACTGCCACGTCATGGGCGGTGAGTTTTAAAGTGAGCCGCGTGAAATCGATACGACGCCGTGTTAGGGATAATTTCTATAGTTTTTAACTTCTTCAATAATTAATTAAGGTGCCATGCTATGGTGCTTGGGCATAAAATTAAGCAGAAAAAATTGGTACTTGGATTATTGGGGGTGTAAATGGTACAAAAAGTTCTTAATTTCTTGATATATTATGGGGATCAACCAGATCCTCCTTTGCTACTTTCTCAAAAAGTTCTCCATGCACCGAGAAGCCTTCTGTGTGTGAATAGTACCTTTGAATGAACAACTCTGACACTGCTGTATAAGCTGCTAAGCATCTGAAACAAGTTCTGTTGTTTTGAAAAAGAGGGCAAGAAGAAAATTTCTAAGAAATATGAATGGTTGTTTTCAAAGATGAGCTTGGTTGAGTCATTTGGTGTATATATTTACAAACCTTAATTTCTTCTTGCAAGAGTTTGATGTAAAGTGAAGCCTCTTGGAGAACTGAAGCTGTGTCAGTCTGCACAAAGTTTAGCAACTCAAATGTCACACCAAAGAATTATGCATTCCTTAAGATCAAATTAATCTGGGTCATTAGCTTGAGGAAAATACTGACCTTGCCGTATGGGGAAACCAATTTTTGAAGAGTTGTGATCTTGTCACTTAGTTTTTGTCTTCTCCTTACTGGCACCTGCAATTGCAAGTAAAAAGGGATGTAAACCTGGAAAACTTGCCATATAATCCTTGCTGATTCAATTTTATATATATGTATATACACACGCGCGCGCCCCCATTGTTAAGTTGATGCATTACAGAATTGATGATGATGCCATTGCTCTTCACAGGATGTGTTCACTTTCTTCTTCTGGTTAGTCTTTCTGCAGACATTCAAAGCTGTGTTGTTGCTAACAAGATTATTCATTCCTTCTTGTGGCAGTAGGCCCTTTTGGCGGCCCTGAAAATCAAGAGGAAAGCTACGACATTAGATACATTGAAATCATCGGCGACTGCTGAGAAATGTTGTCAAAGCTGGTGGAAACAGACTGAAAACCTGCAACCAAAATTTCGTGAGCACATAACATAAGCAAATGAACAACAAACTTAGGCAAGAGTGAGATGAGGAAACCTTGTCGATCGCCAATGAGGGATTGACAAGAAACAGAAAAGCCACCATCTCTCAGCTGGTTGTCATCTTTGTATAATCTGGAATCCACAGAAAAGCCATTCCTATGGATATTTGTTCTGAAAAAGTACAAAGAACAAGCTTTACTTTAAAATCCTTAGAGAAAAATGATCAGAACAAAGTATTTTGATGCTTTAATTTCCATCCATTAATTCTTTCCCATCAAGTGAAAACCTTTGATTCATTAACACGATTATACCCCTACAGGGTATCTGATGGTAAGAAGACATACACGATACTGTCAACCTGCAGCACAGAGACGTCCCAATGTGGCATCTGAACTTGACTGTTTCCTGAATTTTTATGTTTAACCAGCAACCTGTTAAGTTACTTAAAAGCAAAAAAACAATATTTTCAGCTTTGCAGAAACCATTTCAATGTTCGAATAAAAAGTAAAAAGTTTACCAAAGTTGTGAGGCTGTGAAGACACTGATGAAATTCGGTCAACTATCAATCCCCCAGAAAACTACTGCAAAAACTGAACTAAACCCTCTGGGAACTGAAAGGGATTCGAGTTTGTTAATCAACGAGGCAGGAACTTGATGGGTTCCTTGCAGTTCATGACAGAGAGATTGTGATTACAGTTGAGGCTGTCCACCACATCTTAATTATGTTATGCAGAAATCTCGGAAGATTAACAAATGTATTATTTAATTATAAAACTAATATCGCACAAATTAGAACTGTTGTTATCCTTAATTCACTACTAACTCTTATATTTTTCAACTTTCTTTCCCAGGGCAGCCGCCTGCCTTCTTGTGGTTTTTGGATTATATGTTTACAGTAAAAACTTATGAATTATAATTATAAAAAATTATAAAATTATAAATCATAAATAATTATATGTTTTAAGTGGGAATAAAGGACAAGGGTTTGGATTTATTAAGGAATGGATACCAAATCAGCTGACGTGGATTTTGTTAATTTAAGATCATGCAAAATCTTTGTTATTTGCAGGCCAATTTAGTCAACTCACCATGGGGCTTTTCATGATGGTTTCCGAAGACTGGGGGAGATTCAGGTTGTTTCTGATACTTTGGGGACTTCTTAGTGGTTTACTAAACCTCAGCGGAAGGCAAAGTCATCCAAAAATTTAGGTGAAACTTAAAATGGCCCTTTCTGGGTCAGGCCCAAATAACAATCAGTCTTCATTTCAATTACAACTAAGCCCCAATAGCCCAACGACAGAGCACAAATTACAAACCCAAGAACAAGGGTATCACAGTAATTCAGTATGCTCCTCCACTAACAGGTATATAAATATTAGGGTTTCGACCTTCCACTCTCCGAAAAACCCTAGTCTTTGTTCTCACAGAGTCTTCAGAGGCGGCTCTCCCTGCTCTGATTTGCGCGAACGGTACGTACAGTTAAGTGCAAAGCTTTGTATTTGGGAGTCTGAGTATAAGCTTTGCAGTTCATACAGATCTGTTTGTTTTGATGAACAAATTTTCTATTTATGATTATAAAGATGATTTTGTGTAATTTTGTATTGTATCTTTTCAACATTTGATTTTTTCCTCATGATCAGTTTAGCATCTGTTAAATTTCACTGTTTTGAAAATTATTATAAATGTTATCCATTGCTAGGTTAAGCTTTTGGGTAACACATGACACTGGACGTGAGGATTAATGAAATATCAATTACTCATATTGTATTGAAACGTGAAGATTAATGAAATATAAATTTTATGCCATTTTGGCTTTGCATGGCTGATAATGTTATTGTATGTTACATGGCTTGGAGCAGATAGATTCATGGATTGTAGGGAAAATTAATAGTTTGTATGTTCATTGAAATTGCCGCGTTAATTTTAATTGTTGTTTTGTGAGAACTCTACTCTATACATGTAGGTGTTGCGGTTCTTATTTTTGGGCTGTGTGTTGATCATAGTTGAAGTGGATACTATGTTAGGAGCTCCTTTTTATGTCCTTTTTTTTCTTGTACATGATGTTTTACTTGCGTGCTAAAGTTTTGTAGTGGGCTCTGAGATCTGTTCTCTTATAATGCGCAGCAGCTATGGTGAGAGTTAGTGTTCTGAATGATGCTCTCAAGAGCATGTATAATGCTGAGAAAAGGGGAAAGCGTCAGGTCATGATCAGACCATCCTCCAAAGTTATCATTAAGTTTCTTCTGGTTATGCAGAAGCATGGTATGAAACTGAAATTTGCAGTAGAAGATTGTCTTACAATGTTCTTTGTTTATAGATTTTTGAAGTTTGTATAATTATTTTATTTTTATTCTGTATAGGTTACATTGGAGAATTTGAGTATGTAGATGATCACAGGGCTGGCAAGATTGTTGTTGAACTGAATGGGAGGCTGAACAAGTGTGGTGTTATCAGTCCTCGTTTTGATGTTGGTGTCAAAGAGATAGAAGGTTGGACTGCCAGATTGCTTCCATCAAGACAGGTTAGCTCAGTTTGTGTTAAAATTATCCATTTTGATACCATGAATACTATTGTGTGCATTTGTGTGTCTTCAATTTGGCACTCTATTATCACCCCCTTCCCGGTATTTCATGTATAGAGAATTTCAATCATCATTTTTAGGCTGCATATGTAGTCGAGTTTTAATTGCCAAAACATTTACTGTTCATTACTTGGCTATGGGAAAAGAATTGGAAAACCCTCATTCTTCTACTTGTGTATATTATTATTTATTTCTCTAAAACTCTCTGTAACGGTTATTATGCAGTTTGGTTACATTGTGCTGACAACTTCTGCTGGCATCATGGACCATGAAGAGGCGAGAAGGAAGAATGTTGGTGGTAAAGTGCTTGGTTTCTTTTATTAGGCTAAGTTTACATCGAGGATGGGATCTAAGTTTTGTCTTGATGATTTGGATGTACTTCGAAAGAATTTGTTCAACATTGGATTAGCTTGTTCGTTTTGCTTGATTTAATTATGAATTTTTATATGACAATAGACAAATGATGTTATCTGTTCATACATTTATCCATTAGCAAGTGATGTGGCTGTCAATTTTCATAAAGTTTGTCAAAATTGCGCAAATTCAAGTTCAGTCTTTGATGCATCACAGAATTCCTTGGCTTGTTCTTGAATTTTGGGGATTGCAAATAAAGTTCTTCAAAATGATGGTAGGGTGAGAATGTGATGATCTTCACCATATTTTGCAGATTATCGTTTTCATAATGTTGAATGTGATTTCTTCCAATGAGAGTACTCAATCATCCTGTCTCTCTTGCAATTTCAATAAAATAGCCCTATCCATTGAATATTTTACTGCTTAAATCAATATTTCAAATAGCAACAGTTTGTTCTAGGTCTTAACCAACTCAAGCTATGATAAACTACAGCAGAATTTTATGCCTGAGGTTTTAGCAATTACTAATTCAAGTCAAAACGAGTTCAAGTTTGGTTTGGTTAACAAAGAGTGGGTTCAAGTTTGAGTTTAACTTTGGATTCGATGTGCATGAAAAATAAGAGTTTGAGGATTAATAAGTTGAATTGATTTTGTTGACTTATTTAAACTTGAGTTTGATGTAAGGCATCAAAATTATATATTTTTAATGTATATTAATTAAAACAATTATTTTAATTAATTTAAATTAAATTTTGTTGAAGTTTATAAACTTGACAAGTTAAACATTCTACAAGCTTGAGTTGAACTTATTTTGAGTTTGCTTGAATTGAACTTAAAATTAAGTTCAAACAAGATGTTCAAATCCGGTCAACTCTGGAGTCAAATGAACTTTATAAAATCAATTGCAAGTGTTTCACTTTTTTCCTCCAGTCAACATGAACCATGGACATGCAGACATTGACCGACGACAAATTTTTTAAAATTCTGCTCCCAATGAACCGAAAAGGAAAAAAGAACAACAGCGAACTGTGAATTACGAAAACGAAGCCATGGTTTATGGACCAAATCACTGACCAGCTACAAATAAGAACAGAAAAGGAAAACAAGAAGCAAGACAAAAGAGGATCTATTTTGTATTATAAACTGTCTTGATAATATTGAAGCTATAACCTTGATTTAACATTACATTTCTTTGCCAAAGATCACAGTTGCCCTAATGGTGTAAAGTCACCATCCATGACCTAATTTGGAACACGATCTTCTTCAAATGTGTCATCGTCAGTGCTTCCAGCAGCGGCCTTGGACCCCATAGAAGAATGCACAGAGGAGTGATCACCTCTAAAAGAAGATAGAAGATAGTGATAAAAAGCTTCGGTCAGGTTTAAGTGGGAGGAAATGTCGTGAGTTAGAGTGGGGTTTTATAGGTGTTAAAATGGTGGGGGCTATGAAAGAAGAATCTTCTAAGCATATACTTCGAAGCATAATACTTGCTTGCTTGCTTTTGCTTTTAAATGTGGAATCTGCCTAAGATATTCCAGATATAGTGGATTTACCCTTCTCATCTTTTGTTTTCGTCATCCAACACTCTGATCAATTGCTTATTGAAAACTTCACAAAATCATGAACCACCCGCCCTGCAAATATTTTATTATCAACATGTGTAGTATGATGGCGGATGGGTTATGGGCCAAAATGGGCCTAGTTATATCACACCTTTCGAAATATATTTTTTTTTTTTTTAAGTTTGATGAAATAATAAATTTTTATTTATTAAACTTGAAAAAACTACACTATCATTTATCTATCAAAATTAATGACTAATTTTAATAATAAAAAATTATTTATGTCATTTTAATTAAGTATTATAATAATAATAATATATTTGAAATATAACTATCATGTTTTTTTAAACTTATCATAGTGATAATTTTTTCTATTTTGCTTAAAAAAATTATCATATTCAATTTATATGTTTTAAAAATATTATATAACTTTTTTATATGATATATATATTTCTAATATGTAATTATCACTTTTAAAACTATTAAAAAACATATTAAAATTTTAAAACTTAAAAAAATCTATTACAAATTTTTAACATTTTCCAAAAATATGGTTATACATTTTGTTTATCCGAAAACTTTTGTCTACACCAATTAATCAACCTAAATTAATTGGCCAAGGTAAATACAAGGGCCCGCAACTGCTCAAACTTACAATTACGGGTTAGACAAATTAAGGGTTGTTTTCTTGCTATACATGAGACATGAAGCCTTAATAACGAGCCTAGACTTTATTGCTGCAAAAACCCACATTACTTGGAATGAATCCATCTTTTTGTCCGACAATCTCTCTAAACCTATTATTTGGATTTCTTCATTCCTCTCCCGATTGATGCTGTTGTTACTTGATTCCTAAACCTCCATGTTATTAACCTCTATTATTTGTATTAATATAATTTTATATTATTTTTAATTATAATTAATATAAATTATAATAAAAAAGTTAACAAAATTATAAAAATAAAGTATCATTTAGTTTGAAGATATCTTTGTTTTTTTAGTAATTTGATAAAGCATTTAACAAAATTTGTTCACAAATTTAATAGATAGGCAAAAATTTAATTTTTTTTATACTTAGCCGGTGAAAAAATAGTTTGTTAAACTTTGGGTGGAATAAGTCATTTGACATTAGATTCATTATTAATTATTTATCATAAATAAATTACAAAATATTTTTTTCATATATATTTAAATATTTGAAAATTGATCATGTAAGTCAGTAAGTAATATCTTGATAATATATTATCCTAAATATTTTAAAATTTATTAATAGTTTTTGAATTAAAAATGATTCTCTGTAGCCGAGTGTAAATTTGCAACATAGATTCTCCAATCCCGTAGCAGACTGGAGCCATCTGAAAGCGCCACGTATCAATCGCAGAGAGATACAGACGAAGTCCGAAACTCAAAGTCTCTTGAAGAATCATCGAACTTTTATCAGGCTTCAAGGTAACCACTCGCGCTTTTCATTTCTGGCTTCTGACCTTTGTATTTATTCGTATAACGTTTTGTTATCAAGAATTATTTTTATTGTACGTTGCGTGTAGAAATAGAGAAAGAGTTGGAGAAATTAGATGGCTTATCCACCAGCGAGGGCTCGTGCTGATTATGATTATCTCATCAAGCTTCTTTTGATTGGTGACAGCGGTTAGTTTCCTTTTATTTGATTATTTCAATTTTTTTTTCTAATTTTTGTGGATTTTCTATTCATTTGGGAATTTGAAGATGTGGGAATAATGTATGTGATGTTGCTGTGTTGATTTTGTTGTTTGTGAAAGAAAACCATGCGGGTTATTAATTTCAGATGCATGTACTTTATTTTTTTTTTTTTAAATTAGATGTTGCATTTCCTTTTAAAGTTGAGAATATTGGAGATTTATTAATATTAATATGCTCCGGGTTTGACCTTTATGAGAAGATGATTTTTTTTTTTTTTCTGGTTGCATCTCTTTTGGTTCTAGTCGGAGAAATCTCTGTTCGATTGTACAACTTAGGTGCACTTATGTGAAGATATATTTTTTCTTATGGGCTCCTTGCTGTGCACGCATAATTATATTCTCACCTTTCATTTGTGTCAAATCATTTAAGATATTTTAGTTGGTTTTATTAGCTTCTCTGGCTAGAATTTCTCGTCAGCTTTTTCTTTCTCTTGTACATTTAAATTGCTTATAGTGTGAAACTAAGTGAATAGTTAGGTAATCATGTTTTTCATTCTTGCAGATTGTGTTGGTTGACATTTTTTTGTTTAACTCATCCAAGTTTTTTCTACTGAACGTTTGAAATGTTTTCAGGTGTGGGGAAGAGTTGTTTGCTTCTGCGGTTTTCAGATGGTTCTTTCACAACTAGTTTTATTACCACTATTGGGTTTGTAGCCTTTGGAACCCCGACAATGTTATATTCAGTTTTTTTATTATCTACATGGTGTAATAGCAAGAAATGGAATCAAGAGTGAATATTGTACATACCTGCTTACAATGCAAAATGTAGGATGAATGAATGATTATTGGCCGTCTAGTTTCACTATCATTCTAAGCTGGTTAAAAGCTTGCACAGTACTTATAGCAATAAGTTCAGAAATTAATGCTATGCTCACAGCTCCTCAAACAACCTCCCTTGGTGTTTGTTTCTTGAATGGCTGTTTCTTACAGTTGTGGATTGAGAAACTTTTAGTGTCAAGGGTTTCATGTCTTTTTTTTTTTTTTTTTGAATTTTCTAACTTTGCAAATATCTTGGGAAGAGGACCTGCTGTTGCTGACATTATAAGCATAAGTTAGTTAGAATGCTTCTTCAAATCTTACTTTCAAGCTTTTTTAAACAGCATTGATTTTAAGATAAGAACCATTGAACTTGATGGCAAAAGGATTAAATTGCAAATCTGGGATACAGCTGGTCAGGAGCGGTTTCGAACCATCACAACAGGTTTGTATTTAGTTGCCTTTTTATTTATAAGGTAGGTAGAAAGCCAGTAGATGCCAGCTCTCCTAATTGCTTTGGAGTTACTAGAAAAAGGGGGGGTGGGGGGGACGGTCGTTGATGCCGTTTCATTTTTTATCCATATCAAGCTCTGAGACTGCAAACTTAATTGCTGTTTATTATTACTCTCATTAATTAAGTCATATCTTGTTTTCTCTCCAAAGAAACTTTGAAGCAAATATTGTAGAGCTTAGATGGTTTGGAATGTATCATAATGTTTATATTTTACCGTGGTGGTTCTATGTGCTCCATGTGGTGCTTGTTACCGGAACATTTACTTGGTGACATACAAAATAAGAGGTCTGAGGTTGTTCTTGCATAGGTGGTCTTGCTAAACAATCTTACTATCATTTTATCCTAAAATGTATCTTACAAGTTCTAGATAGTGCTGGAGTTCACTTGTGTTCTTTATGATCTTTGCAGCTTACTACCGTGGAGCCATGGGGATTCTGCTGGTGTATGATGTTACTGATGAATCATCTTTCAATAGTAATTCTTCTTGCTTTCCTCTCAGCTTTTGAACTTTTCATAGCAGTTTCTGTTTTCATAAATTGCAAAATGTTGCTTGATTCATGCACCCTCCTTTTTGGATATTCTTTCATCATATACATGTTTTGCATCTTCCGTTTCATTGTGGACAACCATGGAAATAGGTTTAATGCAATTTTCTTATCTTCTTTAGTGGAGGTGGATGGTTGAAGAACTGCCTCTGTTGGCCAAACTTCGTCCATCTGTGTAGGATTAGAATTAAGTCTTGATCTCTTGCAATTCTTACTAATCTGGGTTTTTGTTCTGTCCAGATATAAGGAACTGGATTCGCAATATTGAACAACATGCTTCTGACAATGTCAATAAGGTACTGGTTGGGAACAAGGCTGACATGGATGAAAGCAAAAGGGTAAATATTCTGTTACCATTCATTTATAGGTTCAACAATTATTTTCTTCAACATGGTGGTTTGGGTCGTGAGTTCACCAATTTGACGTGCAACCCCTTTTTTTAAATGATCTCTGTAATTTAATACTGTCTGAGACCATGTCTAGTTGTCTTGCTTCTTTTGCTGACTTGGTGATAGATTGGGCTTCCATATTTTGTGCTTCCTGAGTTAGTGTGCATCTGCATTTGTGTCTCTGCAATTTCTTGGCTTTTAACCACAAAGAATCTCTTATTACTATTCTCCATCATGACTGTGCCTACCTTCTATGGTTGAGATATTTTCTTCAACATTGTGGGTTAGGAGTGGGTTCGCTACATGACACAAATCCTCTGGATTGTATGACTTCCTTAACTCACTAACCAGCAGAGTCCATATGTAACAGTTCTGGAAGTTTGAGAAAAGCATGACTTATGGAGGTATTGATGACCCTGCTTCTTTGGGAAAATAAGTTGTGGGATTGGAGCTTCTTATTCTGTGTACGTTTATGTTTGCTTGTATGGTATCTTGATTTTTACTACAATGGATATTTTATGTTTTTCATACAGGCTGTGCCTACTTCTAAGGGTCAAGCTCTTGCTGACGAGTATGGCATCAAGTTCTTTGAAACTGTAAGTAGCAGTGTACTGTTGAATTATAATCTTTAAAACTATGTTCTATTTCTTTCTCTAGTGAAATAATTTATTTCTCCAGAGTGCAAAGACTAATTTGAATGTGGAGGAGGTATTCTTTTCCATTGCAAAAGATATAAAGCAAAGGCTTGCAGAATCTGATTCCAAGGCTGAGGTTTTTATTTTATTTTATTTTTTTTCCTATCTACGTTACATTTTATCTATATTTGTTGATGTCTACTGGTGGTTGCAGCCTCAGACAATTAAAATAAACAAATCTGATCCGGCGGCAAGTGCTGGTCAAGCTGCCCCAAAGTCATCTTGCTGTGGTTCATAAAGTGAACCCAAATATATGCCTTGAGGGGGAAGATTAAGCTTGTGGCAGCCATTGCAGGGTGGAACTAACTGTGATGACACTGTGGTCGGTGCATGTACTTATTTATCCCTCAGGTTTTTTTTTTTTTCAGTTACTAGCATTAGTGTATTAAAGGTAGTTCATTTTTGCAATTAGTGTATGGAATTTACAATATGACAGTCTTTCTTCCCTTTGTTTTCCATTTTGGATGTTGAAGTTATTGACACTTCTATGTATTTCTTGTTGGTATAGATAGATAGTGAAAAACTTGGCTCATTTCTCTTGCAAGAAATGTTGTTTGTGCTTTCTGTCACATTGTATAATGGAGAATGTTCCCTATAGACCCCCATGTAAGGGCAGAGTGGATATATATATATATAGCTTTTCACTAAAATTAGGTTAATATCATGCGAAAATAATTTAAATATTCTAAAAATAAATATAAAAAACAATTTTATCCTTTCTCTTTTTGTTTTACAATTCTAATAAAAAATTTCAAGTGTACCTAACAAAGTGTGGTAAGTATAATATGTATAGTAATAAAATCGTTGATATTTTAACAATATCACGCATAAACAATACATATAATACAAGTATCGTGCATAAATAGTATGTCTCATGTGTACCTTAATACTTGTTTTACTTTTCTATTTTTGAGACATTTTTTTTATTTTCTATTTATTCTTCCCTTGGCATGTTGTTCTCTTTGTTTACTCTCTTCTCTCTATTGGACGTGGATTACTTTTGCACAAAATTTCAATATAGTATTATGTTGTGCAAATGAAGTCGGCACATATATGGAAACTTGAAAGTCGCCATAAAACAACAATAATAAAACGGTTGACAAAATTGTATAAAACATTAAATATCAATATGCTTATTTCTCCAAATTCATATCTGTATATTAACTTATAGAAAGACATATAATTAAAATAAAAATAAATAGATTTAATGTATAATTGATAAATTAAATAATACAAAACTACCCAATAATTTAGTTTTAATGAATATGAGATTATTTAAGAGATAGATTAAAAAGGAAAAAAAAAATACAAGAGAAGGTAGAAAAAATAAAATAATTTTTTAAATATGTGGAATATGCCGTTTATGTGATGTTACAAAATTAACGATCATATTATTAAGTATACTACATAACGTGAATTTTTTTATTAGGATTGGAGAATAAAAAAATTGAATAAAATTATTTATTTATTTATTTTTTAAATATTTAAATTAATTTCCCTAGGGTTAGCATCTGCTTGTTATTTGTCTGTTTCTTTTGTCTAGGGTTTTCAACGTGGCAGATAGTCGTTCTCCTGATTAAAAACACCATAAAAGGCCACCAAAAGTGCAATTTCGGCTCAGTCACTTTCACCATTTACAAACGAACAGGGTTCCTCTCTATTTCTCTCTTTATCTCCAGCTTTGTAGGTACGCTTCTTGATCGAACCATGTCATTAAGATCCCGTTTTAAAAATTTATCTTGGAAATGAAAATCGTTGCTGTCTCACTTCTTGATTTATTGCGTTGAAATTACGGAAAGTATATTGATTTATGTGAGACAAATATTATGATCCGTTTGATATATTTTTTAATGAATGTTGTGTTTACCTTTTTGATATATTTTTTAATGAATGTTGTGTTTTTCTTTCGTGGGTCGATTTTCGTTTTACCATTTGTGTTGTTTCTAATATTACTTGTTGATTTTTGTTTGTTTGGTGTTCGATTAATTGCTTGTATTTTATAGTGTTGAGGATTGGGCTTCATTGCTATGGGGTGGTTTAGAGCTGGTTCAAGCGTGGCAAAGCTTGCCATTAGGAGGACTTTAGCTCAAGGTGGTTCATATGCAACGAGGACACGTGTGGTACCTGCACAGTCCCGGTATTTTCACACCACTGTGTTTAAGTCAAAGACACAATCTGCACCTGTGCCTCGCCCTGTTCCTTTATCTAGGTTAACTGATAGCTTCTTAGATGGAACTAGTAGTGTCTATTTGGAGGAGTTACAGAGGGCTTGGGAAGCTGATCCTAATAGTGTGGATGAGTCCTGGGATAATTTCTTTAGGAATTTTGTTGGTCAGGCTGCTACATCTCCTGGAATTTCGGGTCAAACGATTCAGGAGAGTATGCGTTTGTTATTGCTTGTGAGGGCTTACCAGGTTAATGGCCATATGAAAGCGAAGTTGGACCCATTAGGATTGGAAGAAAGAGAAATCCCAGATGATTTGGACCCAGCTCTTTATGGGTTCACGGAAGCTGATCTTGATAGGGAGTTTTTTCTAGGAGTGTGGAGGATGTCTGGTTTCTTGTCTGAGAATCGTCCTGTGCAGACCCTTAGATCAATTTTAACCCGCCTTGAGCAGGCTTACTGTGGGAGCATTGGGTATGAGTACATGCATATTGCTGATCGGGAGAAATGTAACTGGTTGAGAGACAAGATTGAAACCCCAACACCAATGCAATACAATAGGCAACGACGAGAGGTTATTCTTGATAGGCTTATATGGAGTACACAATTTGAGAACTTCTTGGCCACTAAGTGGACTACAGCAAAAAGATTTGGGCTTGAAGGTGGGGAAACATTGATTCCTGGCATGAAGGAGATGTTTGATAGGGCTGCTGATCTAGGGGTGGAGAACATAGTTATTGGAATGCCTCACAGGGGAAGATTGAATGTGCTGGGTAATGTTGTTAGAAAACCTCTTCGCCAAATATTTAGTGAGTTTAGTGGTGGTACAAAGCCTGTAGATGAAGTTGGCCTCTATACAGGAACTGGTGATGTTAAGTATCACCTGGGAACTTCTTATGATCGGCCAACTAGAGGTGGTAAGAGAATTCATTTGTCTTTGGTTGCTAATCCTAGCCACTTGGAAGCTGTAGACCCTGTTGTTATTGGAAAAACTAGGGCAAAACAATATTACTCTAATGATGTGGATAGGACTAAGAATATGGCTGTTTTGATTCATGGAGATGGTAGCTTTGCTGGACAAGGTGTTGTCTATGAGACTTTGCATCTTAGTGCACTTCCAAACTACACTACTGGTGGTACTATTCACATTGTAGTGAATAACCAAGTGGCCTTTACCACTGATCCAAGAGCAGGAAGATCCTCACAATATTGCACTGATGTTGCCAAGGCTTTGAATGCCCCCATTTTCCATGTCAATGGTGATGATATGGAGGCAGTTGTTCATGTTTGTGAACTAGCTGCAGAATGGCGGCAGACATTCCATTCAGATATTGTTGTTGATTTAGTGTGCTATCGTCGATTTGGGCACAATGAAATTGATGAGCCATCTTTCACACAGCCCAAAATGTACAAGGTTTGTCTTGTTTTAACGGCTCTGCCTTTCTTGTCAGATTGTGGCTTAATTGTGCTTGATTTTCTTCTCTCTTTTTTTTTTTTTTTTTTTGTTTACTTCTTTGGTATTTCACCCCCTATTTTTCTTGTAGCAGCTTATGTTTCATTGTTTTTAAAGAGGGTCTAAATATCAGCTGCTCTCTAACCAACTCAGTAAAACTAGAATTCTGATTGGTTCAATATAACAGGTCATTCGAAATCATCTGTCATCTCTAGAGCTCTACAAAAAGAAACTCTTAGAATCGGAACAGGTGACCCAAGAAGACATTGATAAGATACAAGAAAAGGTCAGCAAAATCCTCAATGAAGAATTCTTGGCCAGCAAGGATTATGTTCCTAAAAGAAGGGACTGGCTCTCTGCTTATTGGTCTGGGTTCAAGTCTCCTGAACAGCTTTCACGTATTCGAAACACTGGGTATGGTGGTGTTTTTTCATTTTAAATTTTATTGTTAGCTGTCTCTGGCTTCATAGATTTAGCTTAATGAATTTATTACGGTGTTGTACAGGGTAAAACCAGAAATCTTGAAAAATGTTGGCAAAGCAATCACAACCCTTCCAGAAACGTTCAAGCCACACAGGGCAGTGAAGAAAGTTTATGAGCAACGTGCACAGATGATAGAATCTGGAGAAGGCATTGACTGGGCACTTGGAGAAGCACTTGCCTTTGCTACATTGCTTGTAGAGGGTAATCATGTCAGGTTGAGTGGTCAGGATGTTGAGAGAGGTACATTTAGTCATCGGCATGCTGTGCTACATGATCAAGAGACAGGGAAGCAGTATTGCCCTCTGGACCATGTTATGATGAACCAAGATGAAGAAATGTTCACTGTGAGCAACAGGTAATTACTTTTCCATGTTCTGTCTTTGATCTATATTCTACTCTTTCTCTATGGTTATCATTGTTAAATGCTCCTTTATCATTATCTTCTCTTTAGTGTTGTGAGACGACACTCATTATAGTTGCCTAATAAAAATGTAGCATAAAAGGAAAAAGCAGCTTAGAGTATAGCAAACATGCATTTGAGTGCCTGCTAGTGTTGTGCACTTAAATATCATCATGAAAAAGGTTCCTTGCTTTTCCTCAGCACATGTACCATGGCTTGTTGACTTCTGAAAATACATTTGGAGATTATGCCTTAAGTTCTGAATACCTATCTTCTCCAGTTGCTTTCACATACTAGATTCTACATATCTTTCCAGTTGCATGGGACGAGGTTTACTTGATCCAGATGAGTGCAATTTCTGCATCCTAATAATTTCCTTTGGATAGACCTGTACCATTCTAGGTCAGATAAGAAAACCTATTGTTACTGATGCTGGGTAATAGCCTCTCTGCTTAAGGCAGTTAAAAATGCACCAGTATCTCCTGAAACATGTGATAATTCTTTAAATTATTGCTTTTATTTTGGTTTTTAATCTCAGACTATTTATATTCTGAGCAGTTCTCTTTCGGAGTTTGGTGTTCTCGGATTTGAATTGGGTTATTCAATGGAAAATCCTAACTCTTTGGTAATGTGGGAAGCTCAATTTGGTGACTTTGCTAATGGAGCACAAGTGATGTTTGACCAGTTTCTAAGTAGTGGTGAGTCAAAGTGGTTGCGTCAAACAGGACTTGTTGTGTTGCTTCCACATGGTTATGATGGTCAGGGTCCTGAACATTCAAGTGCACGATTAGAACGTTTCCTTCAGGTATGCCCCACAAGTGCATTTATATTGTACTTTATGTACTAGTTAGGCTGTACATCATGTCTCTTTTATATGGTTTGCATTGTTGGAAAGTGTTTTTCATGTGGACGGTAGGGAATAGGCATGGAACAGGCTTAATATTATCTCTTCAAAATATTTGCATAACACATTATATTGTATTTCTTAGTGTCTTTTTTTTCTGGGTGGTTCCTAGTTTAGTTTTTTTATTCTGTTGAGGGGAATGTGGATGACATTGTATTACTTTGTTGCTAACTAATATATGTTTATAAATTCTCTGGTAGATGAGTGATGATAATCCATTTGTTATACCTGAGATGGATCCAACTCTTCGAAAACAAATTCAAGAATGCAATTGGCAGGTTGTGAATGTTACAACTCCTGCTAATTACTTCCATGTTTTGCGCCGTCAGGTGAGTACAATACTAATGATTTAATTATGAATTACTTCCCAGTTTTCAGTTATGTCTCTTATTTATTTATTTTTACTATTTCATCTTGCAGATACACAGGGGATTTCGTAAGCCTCTGATTGTGATGTCTCCTAAAAATCTACTCCGTCACAAGGATTGCAAATCAAATCTTTCTGAGTTTGATGATGTCCAAGGCCACCCTGGTTTTGACAAACAAGGGACCAGATTCAAGAGGCTTATAAAGGATCAAAATGATCACTCTAATCTTGAGGAGGGTATTAGACGCCTGGTTCTTTGCTCTGGGAAGGTGTGTCATTCTGTTTGTGCCCTTCTTTATGTCTGAAATTTTTAGTTAACACTGGATGATCTTGCATATTTCGATATTTTACATATTAAATGTTACATGGCCAAGGGAGCGACCTATGTGTTTGTGTTTGACATGATACTTAATCACACAAGAAAAATGGTTTATTAGATGGAAAAGGGTTACCGTTTTTGTGGGATTTGCTTTTGATACATAGTCAATACGCATGCTTGCTTGCAGGTTTATTATGAGCTTGATGAAGAGCGAAGGAAGAAGAATGCAAGTGACATTGCAATTTGTAGGGTGGAACAGCTTTGCCCATGTCCATATGATCTCATTCAGCGAGAACTTAAGAGATACCCTAGTATGTCTTCTAACTACTGACCAGAGATTATTGTCTGCATTATTTATGATAGAGAAGCCACAGCCTTTTTTCTCCTTTTAGATGTTTTCATTGATTACATGGATTAATCTCACAAAATATGTGTCAACACCACCTCTTTATTGTTATCGTCAGTGTCTTTTGACTGGTGCATTAAATTGTGTTCTCCTGAATTACTATCTTGCATGATCACTTGTTGTCCTGAAATTAATGGTGTTGAAATAAAATTTGTGAGATTATGAAAGTGTCTGCTCACAGTAATATAAATTAATGCTGGAAGGTCCTAATGGAATAATGCTAGATAAGAGATGAAGAAGATCCAGACTAACTTATGGAAATGAAAGTAGTGAAATCGTTTTAGAATTTAGCTAGTGTTTCTGGCTGTAGGAAAGGACGTACTCGCTAGTTGTTTTTTGTGAATTTTTAGTAGGGCTGAGTTTGTTAGTGAGCCTGAGTGTCACTGTTCAATTTATTTGATGACTTCATTTTTTCATTTCTCAAATTTTTACGCAAATTTTATTGAGATAATGAGGCTGACTTGTTTTGACTTCGATTTCGATTGTTTCAGATGCTGAGATAGTTTGGTGCCAGGAAGAGCCAATGAACATGGGTGCATACAGTTATATCGCACCCCGCCTTGGCACTGCCATGAAAGCACTGAGTAGAGGAACCATAGACGACATCAAATATGTCGGCCGGGCTCCTTCAGCTGCCACCGCCACTGGTTTCTATCAAGCTCATGTGAAGGAACAAACTGAGCTTGTGCAGAAGGCCATTCAACCTGAACCCATCAACAACCCTTTTTAAAATCCCTCTAAGCCCTTGAAAACAGTATAAGAAGACCAATGATTTGCTCTGAGAATAAATTGTTTTGCCATCTGAAAATTTTTATTTTTATTTCCCCCGTTCATTAAGTCTGTAATCTTCAGAAACACCAAGGGAACCATAGAAAACTCTGAATTCCCTTGCCAGATATGATATTCACGCACAACTCTTTATAGCGTTTTTTACTCCAATAATACTGTTGCCTTCCTTTTGGCACTAGATGTGATGGATAGAGTTGTAAATAAATTTCAGTTTCTTTTTTCTCTCAGTTATATTTATAATTAATTTTAGTTATAAATTTCTTCAACATCTGGAACATTTCTGTTGTATGCTCATGGGGTCTGCGACTATTTCTCAATTCCTAAGGCAAAACTTACTTATTTATTTTTCCCTCTTATGGTTTGGTAAAAGAAATTCTTGTATATCTATATCCAAACTCGTAAACTATATGTCAAGGAAATTTTATCATTAAAATTTAAATAATATGGCTGTAAGAATATCTGAGGGCAGCCATGGGACAAGGTTTATCCTAGGAATTTTTAATGAAAGTTTTTTCGTTACTTGAATGCGTTTAGTTCAGAATAATAAAAAATTATCTGAATATTTTTTTTTATTACTAATATTATTTTAGTTGATTTGTTAAATAACAGAAAACTTCAATAATATATTATTACTTACATAATTTGGAAGTTAATATTAGGGGCAAATGGATTCGTGTATTTTTTGTTGAAAAATAAGAAACTAAAATTGGTTTGTTCTTAAAAAGAATAACCATAATCAGTACCAATCAAAACAATTTGATTAACTATTAAATTCGCACACGTCAATTAGGGTGTTGAATTCGATAAAAATTTTAATTAAAAATAGTAATACCCATTTTGGCTGTAATCTATCTAATTGGTTTCGGCTCTAGCTCCAATCGACAGCGTAGCAAAACACCAAAAATACCAAATAATACGCTATCAAACCCTAAGATTAATATACAAGCCAGTAATTGCAAGCGCAACAATGAACTTGCCAAAGCCACCATGTATTACTCTTTAAGGCCAAAGGACATTTTCCCACCCATAGTTTGAGGCGGGGACAAAGTCCCACCCGCTCACTTTTAAAAGCCCAAACTCCCACCTTTTATCCAATTTTCATCCAAATTCATTAACCCATTTAATGAAATGACAAAAATACCCTTATTAATAAAAATTTATAATAAAAATATAAAATAATATTTAAATATATTAAAAATTATAAAAATTTTTATAAAATTATAAAAAAATAAAAAGCCAGCCATCGCCGTCGCGCCGACGGCGGTGGCCGCAGCAAATAGCACCAGATGGCCGTTCCGATCATCTGGTTCCAATGAAGGCCAGATCTGGCCTCCCGAGTCGACGGAGGAGGCCAGATCTAGCCGCCTCCTCTTTTGCAGGAGGTGGCCAAATCTGGCCACCTCCGCCCGAAACCTTGGCC